>KQ965819.1:70719-109635 GCA_001574975.1 Gonapodya prolifera JEL478
ACGTTCGACCCGGAGTACCCGCCCGAGTCGGCCAACAGGAACAGAGAGGTCTATGGCAAGTTGAAGCACCAGGGTGTGCTGCTGCCCGGGTCAGGAACCGACTCCACCACGCGTGAGTAGGCCGGACGTGTCTCCCGCCCGACTGCGCACACCGCGATTGACTCCGCCGGTCTCGGATACCGTTCCGATTTTGATCCCGATTGCATCTTCTCCGGCTCCGATTCCTCAACGGCCAATGCCTTCCGCTCCAATTGAATTCGCTTGTTGCCCAACTAAGCAATCATCCGGAACGGAATGTACCCAGACGCACTCGTCCGCGGCTGGCCAGACATCCGCACGCTCTACGACGTCTTCCAGAAGGGCGGGGTGACCATCTGTCCCGTGAGTTGGTCTCTTCTTCGTTTGCGGTTGAGGAGGTTGAGGTGAAGATGTTCAAGGATATGTGTATCCAGGGCTGATTTCGATGGAATCGAGCTGCTATTTTTCAGAGACGATAGGAACGAGGACCCGGATTGGTATTCCATTGTGCTCTGTGGTCCTGCCTCCTACTGATGGAGCATGATTCCTAACCCTCTTCTTCCTTCCTCCTGTCTCCTTTCACCCATCTCCTCTTCTCTTCCCTTCCCACCTCCACCTCTCCTCACACCCAGAACAACCCCTACCTCGGCCACCGCACCTCCACCCTCGTCACCTCTCCCACTGACCCTTCCCAGACCGTCAAGCAATGGTCCGGCTACATATGGCGCACATACCGCCAAACCGCCGACGAAGCCACGCTTATTGGGTCTGCTCTGATCCACCTGCGTGAGAAACTCACGGGGAAGAGGGGCGGACAGTGGTGCTTTGGGATTTACGCGCAGAATAGGCCAGAGTGGTTGGTGGCGGAGCAGGCGAGTTATGCGTATAATGCGATTACGACAGTGTTGTGAGTATGGTTGGCGGTGGGAGGGGAGAGGGAGGGGGGTGGGGTGGGGGGTGGGTGGCTCGGGGTGCTCGGGGGGCGGACGGAGGCCAGGGGGCCGAATGAGCGGGAAGGTAGCGCAGCGAGCAGTAAGAGCGGAGCGAGGAAACGGAGCATAAGCGGGAGGCGTGGTATCAGCTTCCTAGCGGAGCGGAACACTCGTCGTCCATGTACCTCTTTCACCTCACACCCACCGCGGCCCCCTCACCGCAGATACGACACCCTGGGCCCGGACGTTGTCGAGTACATCGTGAACCACGCCGAAGCCGAGATCGTCGTGACGAGCGCGGACAAGGTCGCCGGGTTGTTGAAGTTGGCGGGCAAGATGCCGGTTATGAGGGTGAGTGCTGGCCAGTTTGGTCGGCGCGTTTATGGGGCGATGCTTGAAACATCACACACCCACACACCCCGCCCCCATCCTACTTCTTATCCCCCCCCCCCCTCCCGACCGCACCCCCTCCCCCACCATCAGGCCATCATCTCCATGGACCCCCTCGACGGCACCGCCGGCGCCGCACTCCGCGGATGGGCGGCCGAGAAGGACGTCGCGTTGCTGGACTGGGTCGAGGCGATTGCGTTGGGGAAGGCGAATCGGTGCGTTTTTTTTTTGGAGGAGGGGTTTGTGGCGTTCTGGGGGGTGTTGGTTGTGACAATCATTGACGTTTGTTGTGGGGAAATGTAGGGCCCCCCACACCCCACCGTCTGCGCAGGACATCGTGACGATTTGTTACACTTCCGGTGTAAGTCCTGTGCCCTCTTCTCCCGTCGCCTCCTGTCTCCCCTCACCTCCTACCTCCCTCCCCCTTCTCACCGGTAAATAGACAACCGGCATGCCCAAAGGCGCGATCCTCACACACGAGAACATCGTGTCGGCTCTACGCGCGATGGCGTTGGGCGGGACTGGGTTCACGAAGGATGATGTGTATGTTAGTTATGTGAGTGATTTGGGTCGCAGTTGTGTTGTCCGTTTCGGCGGTATCAACGGTCGAGCGTGTCCTCATTGTATCTTGTTCCGACGCCAACTACCCTCCCCTTCGACTAGCTCCCTCTTGCTCACATTGTAAGTATCCCGCGCCCCATTTCCGCCGCTTTTCGTAGCTGATTGCTATCCTTCCCATCCCATAGTACGAGCGCCAGGTCATTCAGAACGTCGCCCGCGTTGGTGCCAGGATCGGATTCTTCAGAGGCGATGGTGAGATTGTGGCGGCTCTCTATTTCGGTTGGCCGTCGTTCCCGACGAAACTGATACGGCGCTCCTCCCCACTCTGCCTCCAGTCCTCCTCCTCATCGAAGACCTCCAAGTCCTGCAACCCACCATCTTCTGCTCCGTCCCTCGCCTGCTCAACCGTATCTACGACAAGATCATCGCGGGCGCCACGGGCGGATCTCCCATCCGCGCGGCCTTGTTCCGCACCGCGCTCGAGACCAAGATCCAGAACCTCAAGACCTCGGGCACTCTCACGCACCCACTGTGGGACCGCCTGGTGTTCAAGAAAGTCCAGCAGGTCGTTGGTGGACGTGTGAGGCTGATCGCGTCTGGGAGCGCGCCGATCAGTCCGGATGTGATGACGTTCTTGAGGGTGGCGTTTGCGTGTGATGTCGTTGAAGGGTGAGTGTGGGGCTGTAGGTCACGTAACCAATGTTGTGTTTGCTAATGTGTACACTCATTGACTAGGTACGGACAGACCGAGACCTCGGCCATGGGTCACATCACCTGGCCAACGGACATGACGGCGGGACACCTCGGCCCACCGGGACCGTGCCTGGAGACAAAGCTCATTTCGATTCCGGAGATGAACTACAACGTTACGGACAAGGTGAGCCAGTCGGTGGCAGAACGAGGGGCCTTTTTGAATAACCAAACTGATATAAACCTCTTACTCTCTCATCACCCGTGGTCCACTGAAAGCCCTTCCCCCGCGGAGAAATAGCCATGCGCGGATACAACAACACCAAGGGGTACTGGAAAGACGAGAAGAAGACCCGCGAGCTCTTCACTGAGGACGGGTTCCTCCTCACTGGTGATGTCGGCGTGCTGGATGACCGCGGTCGTGTGTCTATTGTGGACAGGAAGAAGAAGTGAGTTCGGGTCGGTGCGGCTAGCTCTGTGGGTGGAGTTCTGACAGTGTGGGTGTGTTATATCTCGTTTAGCATCTTCAAGTTGTCCCAGGGAGAATATGTGAGTTTATGGTGTGGTTGAATTAAGGCATTCGGGCATCTGACATGTGGCCTGTCGCTAGGTTGCCCCCGAGAAAATCGAGCAAACCTACCAGAAGAGTGACTTCGTCGCCCAGATCTTCGTCCACGGAGACTCTTTGAAGGTGAGAGTTCGAGAACTTCGGCCCGCTTCAATTCACTGGCTGACGATCTCAACGACCCCACCAGAGCGAGCTCGTCGCCATCGTCGTGCCCGACTTCGAAGTCGTGGTTCCTCTCGCCGCCAAGCGTGGATGGGGTTCCACTCCCGAGGAGATCTCGCGCAACAAGGCCTTCCGCAAGGCCGTGCTGGAGGACATGGACAAGGTCGGCAAGAAGTCCAAGCTGCGCGGGTTCGAGTTCGTCAAGGCCATCCACATTGAGCCTGAGCTCTTCACGATCGACAACGGCATGTTGACCCCGACGCAGAAGGTGAAGCGCCCTGAGGCAAAGGTCAGTGATACGTACGTTATGACCTTCACTGGCTTGAATTCTAACTCTTTGCGCGAACTTTTAGGACAAATACTCCAAGGAGATCGCCGTTCTGTACGCCGAAATCGACGCCCAACCCAAAGCCCCCTCTAAACTGTGAAGGAGATGCAAAGGTCAACAGGGCACGACGACTCAATTCTCGATGTCTAAAAAGCAGTTGCAGCTGTACACAATAGATAATAATACGCCTTCCATTCCTCGACCATTAATTTTTACATCCTGAACACACCAAACGTGGTTTCCTCTGCAGGCTTGTTCATCGCGATGGACATGGCCAGTGCGAGGACCTTTCGGGTGTCGGCAGGGTCGATGACACCGTCATCCCACAATCTGAATGAACAGGGGGAGCCGGTCAGATACCGGGACTCCTTTCACAAGCAAGTACGAATGCTCGCAGTCTCACCTGGCACTGGCGTAGTACGGGTGGGCTTCTGACTCATATCGCTCTCGGATAGGCCCCTTGAACTTCTCTTCAGCCTCGACGGCCCAATCCTCGCCGCGCTTGGTCTTAGCGTCTCGTGTCACTGAAATGATGTACCTCGAATTCAGCTCTGGCAAAAAGCATTAAAAGGGTGAATTTGCTCCTTACCTTGGGCGAGTACACCGGCAGCCTGCTCACCACCCATGACACCAATCCGTCCGTTGGGCCACATCCACATGAACCGTGGTCCAAACGCCCGTCCACACATGCCGTAGTTTCCGGCACCGAACGAATTTCCAATGATGACGGTGAACTTGGGAATCTTTGCGGTGGACACGGCAGTCACGAGCTTCGCTCCGTGTTTGGCGATACCAGAGGCTTCGGCTGCTTTGCCGACCATGAATCCGGTGATGTTCTGGAGGAAGAGAAGAGGGATGTTCCGCTGTGAGCAGAGCTCGATGAAGTGTGCGCCTTTGACGGCGGCCTCGGAGAAGAGAATACCATCGTTGGCGATGATACCGATGGGCATGCCGTGGATTCGGGCAAAGCCTGAGGGCAAAAGTCATGCGTTCAAAGGTGTTCTAAAGTGGCGGTGGCATCAGAAGTTGGAACTTACCACACTTCAACGTCGGGCCGTAAAACTCCTTGAACTCAGTCCATCGACTTCCATCAACCAAACGTGCAATAACCTGCTTGACATCAAACCCTCTTCGGCCATCCCCACCAACAATTCCTCCTAGTTCGTTGATGTCGTACAAAGGCTCCACTGGCGGGGCCAAGGACGTCTCCGATCCCAAGGGAATAAAGTGGGAGTGCGCGCTGGGATACGGTGGTCGCCTACGGTTCAACGAGGCTACGATACGCCTGGTTTTCGCGAGAGCGTCCTGGTCCGAGGATGCGAGATGGTCTGTGACTCCGGAGATTTTGGAGTGAACGTCACCACCGCCTAGTTCCTCGGCTGTGACGACTTCTCCGGTAGCGGCGCGGACAAGGGGAGGGCCGCCGAGGAAAATGGTTCCTTGATTGCGCACAATGACGGCTTCATCGGACATGGCAGGGACGTAAGCACCACCAGCTGTGCAAGATCCCAAAACAACGGCAATTTGAGGAATGAACAGGGAGGAAAGGTTCGCCTTTCACGACAAAATTATGTCATTGGCGCCCGGATGTTAAATAATTGCGTGAAAACATATCTTATAAAGCAGCTCACCTGATTGAAGAAAATACGACCAAAGTGAAGCTTGTCCGGGAAAACGTCACTCTGAAGAGGAAGGAAGGCACCTCCAGAATCGACAAGGTAAATGCAAGGCAGATTGTTCTCCATCGCAATTTCCTGAGCTCGAACGTGCTTTTTGACCGTTATGGGATAGTAGGTACCACCTTTGACGGTGGAGTCTATGGAAACAAGTGATATCGAGGGTAAGTGACGTTCCATGGTGATCCAATATCAAATATGGTCTACACGCGTGACTCCATTAAGACCCCACCGTTCGCGACGATCATGCAGTCGACACCACTGACCCTTCCGATACCAGTGATGATTCCACCTGCTGGAACATCGTCGTATTCGTCGGTTTTCCCGTCCTTTTTATAGAGTTTGTGACCTGCGAGTTGCGAAAGCTCCAGAAAAGGTGACCCTGGGTCGAGTAATTGGGCTATACGATCACGCGGTAGAAGTTTCTTTCGAGATAGATGTCGCTTTCGAGCTTCTGCCCCTCCTCCCAGAGAAATTTTCGATATGAGCGAGCGAAGGTCCCCAGTGAGTCCTGCCATCCGGTTTGCCGCGTCCTAAGAGGAAAACATCTCGCAGAGTCTGATATGGAAACTGATGTTGCGTGGAGAGAGGGCTCACCTTGAATTCCGCTGCATCAATGTCCACAGTGTTTTCAATGATAAGGCCCGCGTCCTCGGGGTCCACTGGCGCCAACGCCGGGGAGTATGACCCTTGGGCAAAGGAAAATGACGAACTCGGTTGGTTTAGAGTGGGAGATGCTAGCCGAAGCGGTGCAGCGAGGTGGAATCGTCGTATTGCGGCGACGGACGATGCCGAGGTTCGCGACGGCCACGAGCGCAGAGCAGTGAGGGAGTGTGAGGCGAGCATGGGATGAGAAAGTGCTAGAGGGAGTTTGAATCAGAATTCCAGTGTCGGCTGATGTCTCCCTGTGGTCGGTTGCGTTGGTTGCAAGGAACACATCCGGGCAGATCCCGCGTTTGACGTCATTTCAAATCACGAGTGCAATGATTACAATGAAAAAAAAAAATAGATTCATATCTAGCCTTCTTATTTGCTGGTTCGCCCCTCATGCTGGTCAATTATGTCTCGGGCTGTTGTCGAGCGAATAACAGCCAGACCTTGCAGGAATTCCTCATACGAAGCTGTTTCGGGTTTCTACGAGAAGGGTTTGTGGGTTGCGGATTGAATTTATGGTGAGGAAAACTAATCCATGTTCCAAACGCACCTTAGCGTCTGCACCATTCTCCGTTGAAAGGTGCTCCTTCTTCCGTTCTCCTGCCCAGCCACCGAGCATTCCCATGAAAGCTTCCATGAACGCGGGCATTTTGTCACACTCAGACGCTTTTCGTCGCTCGATTGCGCCAGGCAACCAGAATTTTACAGCTTCAATGCGAGCCGAAGAAGTTGGATGGTCGGACAGGTAGGCGCTCTTCTCCAGTCCTCCAAGCTCAGAGTTGAAACGCGTCCACAGTGTTGGTGCCGCCGATGGGTCTTTGAGTGGAACGTCATCCGGGTGCAAGATGATGGTGTGGGCGCCGTACGCGAAGTAGAAATCGACCGCTTGTCATCGACATAATCGTGCGAATGAGATTAAAACGTACCATAGCACGCAGCCGCAGCTAAATGCAGTCCAATGTAGTCAGCTTCTGCTTCACTGGTTGGTTGGAGAGAAGAACACGAAAGTAGTCAGTTGCAAAGAAAAATACTCTGTGAAATACGAAGCAAATTTGCAGTACCAACATTTGTCGACTGAAAGGTAAACTGACAACTGCGAGAGAGAGAAGCAAGATTAACCACAGGTTGTGGTGCTAACGCGGAATGTGCTCGCGTACAGTAATGGGAAGCGGCAATTTGAAGCACCAGCCACTCGATTCCGAACACCCAGCAGAGCCCCGCTGTGAGAATTCGCATCTTGTTAAAGGATAATTTCTCGCTTGTGTGTCGCGCCACTTGATGGGCAATTTCGTGTCCAAGCACAATCGCCAGCTCGTCAACACTTCGTACAATTTCAAAAAGTCCCGTGTTTACGAATATTTTGCCTCCAGGTCTAGTGAAAGGCAATCGAGGAATGGTTAATAACGAAAATCGTTGTGGTTGTTGAATCAAAGAGCCACGGTTGGCGAAAAATATGTAGCTAGAGTTGGCAGCGCGTACTCACAAGACAAATGCGTTAGGTTCCGGATTTTCTATAACGTGGACTCTCCAGTCCAGGTTTGTTAGTCCTGAAACGGGTATGAGCCGCTTCGCCTGGTCAACGATGGGTTATAATCAACCTGGGGTTGAGTGTACGCCGAATATCAGACCCACCACGCCTGCAACCATCAACGTGAGAGGGTTCCATTCACTTAGTAGTTTGTCTTGGTTGTCAGAAATCAGCTCGTTGTAAAGTACTTCGGGTATATGTGTGCGATAAGTCAAATTCAACGTCGAAAGCATTGACGTGAATGACATTTTTCTCACCATCAGCAAGCCACTGCTCTTCCTGTGGTGTCACATCCAGAAAACGAATTCGTCCTGGGCAATTTTTGGAATGAAATCAGGGCGAGCAATTCGTATTGAACCTTTGAAAACATTTGCCCACCGGAGATTGGCACAGTATCCAAGTACATGAGGTAGTACCCAGCAGAAAGCGCAAGTACGCTGGCGGAAATATAAGTTGCAAATCGTCGCCTCTTTGACCGTCGCTCTTGCTATGAAGCAATATTGGCAGTTGAAATAGCAAACAGCTGTCAGAGGTACAAGGGGGTCCAGCGTGATCGGTCATTACATTATGCTCACGAATGACACTTCGTGCTTCCTCCAGAGATGGCTTCGAGGCACTTGGAAGAGTTGTGGGGGCCTGGCATCGATTGTGAAGACCCAGACTTCCACGGTGGGAGGACATTTCGGGCGATAGACGATAAGATCGTGATATCAAAGTGCCTGGAGTGGAGGAGTGGAGTCCTGGGGTTGGTATTGGCGGATCTTTCCGTGATATGAAAGACCGAAACGGAATATATCTTCGGCCAAGGAGTCCTGAAAGAGTTCCAGTGGATCTCGAGATGCTTTTAAGAATGCCGAGAGGAAGCATCGTGTCACTTGAGGCGATCGAAACCTGGGACGTTGGTGGATGTCTTTGAGAAGCGGAGTGCGGCAAAATTCAGTAAGAAGGATTTTCCGTCAGCACAAAAGCAAAGAGCCGGCGAAGTGATAAGACTGGCAATGCGATAGTATATCTGATGTTTATTCGCTCTTCGTCCTCGCTAGCCATTTGATGTCAAGGTCTCTGAACACTTTCCTGCTGTTCTCCAACATCAACGCTTCTACCTCCTCTTTCGCGACTCCTTTTCGTTTCACCACTTCTTCGAGTGAGATAATTATTTGACTAGGCTCGTTCTGTGCCCCTGCCACAGCGGCAAGAGCGGGAGAGTCCGTTTCCAACAGCAAGTTCGTCAAAGGAATGGCAGTTACCAGGGTTTGCTTCTGCGGAGAGCGGACCACAGAGGGTGGCACTGAGAGGAAGTAGCCAAGCGATACAGCAGCAAGAGCGTTGGGAACGGAGCCATCGAAAGCGTGTAGAATTGCACGATACGGTGGGACGTTTAGTTCTCTATTCAGTCGCACGAGAGCCAATAGTCAATGACTCTTGCAGGAATGAGCAGCTTGTCGGTATCACTCACCGAAGAATGTCAATGGTATACTTCCCTGCGCTTCGTGAGTGGCAGTTTACAGGTAAGTCTGCATCCATTGCGCATCGTACAAGTTGTCGAAAAACTTCTTTCTGCTCTTCCTTCACCTCGAGCTCCCGAGCCTCTACCGCTTCCTTCTTTGCACTGTCCTTCTTCAGTTCTCGCACTTGACTCGCGGTGAATCCAGGATGAATTACATGAGGGGTGAAGTCAAGGCCCACTTCCCCGACTGCGATGAGTTTCTCCTTGTGCTTGTGAATGAATTCTAGAGCTGGTGGCACGTCGGAGAGACGGGCTGCTCGTTCTCGAGTTGTCGCAACATCTTCAATTTGGTTTGGTTGTCCAGAGACATCATTTCTGGGCGCTGACCCAGACACAATCTCCTTCTGAACTGGATGCAGTCCCGCGCATGGCCATATTTCCGGATACGACCCAGATTCGGCCAGCAAAAGGACTTCTTCACATTCCTCAACAGTTTCGGGAACAGTGACGATGCCACGCACCCCCACAGCGCGAGCCCGATCCAAAGCTGCAGGCAGGTCGGTGCCTGCGAAATTCGGTGGGTACAGATGGGCGTGAACGTCGACGAGGGGGTGCATGCCACAATTTGTGAGAGGGCTTTGTTTCCAAAGAAATTGCACGAAACTCTTCTCTAAATAACGATTGAAAATCAGCATACATTGCGCTATTGGTATTGTACTCGTAGATTTGAATATACATTGACACGGTAGGTGGACATGCTGCTGCAGGCTCATTGACCTTGGAGGAGGATAGCCGAGCGGTCGAAGTACGTGAATGGAACGAAGCCCGTAGCATTCGTCCGTAAATTCTTGGCGTAGCACCACCCGTCTGGGAAGACTCGAGAGACGTAGGCTGGGAAGGTATTCGAGTGCTCAGAGACACTTCAGAAGGACAATTCCGCATTATCAACTCACCCTCGTCGCCAGCGACAAGTGCCATTTCGTCTTGGTTCGAGGGTTCGTGCGTGACTCTGAAGAGTAGCGAACGAATGATTATGTAAACATCAAAATATTCGAAAACTCAGTCGGGCAACAACTCCAGTAACTTACGTGGCAGTCAGTGTCGAATTGATCGCAACACCATCCTCGGAGCTCGGGTCCCCACCAAGCGCGAGATACGCCGGGCTAATTGCCGACAACGTTGCACTTCCCGACGGGGACACTAGGTTTGTGGAATCCAACAGCGGGCGTCCTCTAAACTCGGTAGCAGTCGGGGTCTGTGTTACTGGAGTTTTGAGCGCATCGACCACGGCATTCTGAGCTGCCAGACGATCCACGACGCTCATGCGATCTCCGGCACCCGCTCCTATTCCACTTCGAGGTCTTGAACCACTTCGACTTTCGGGTCGGACATCCGTGCGAGACTTTCGCTTTTCGGAACGGCTTTCAGGACGAGAATCGGGTCGTTGCTTAGGGCGGTCTCCTTCCCGAGATTTGCGCTTCTCTCGTGTGTCGATTTGAGGCGAGCGAGGTGCGGGTCTAAATACCACGGGGAGTGACTCAGCGGGATGGACGTCAGCCATGCTCTGTAAGATAACATACTCGATATCTGCCATTCGAGGGGGTCCAACATTATACTGGCCGTCGGTCGAGGTTCCTCGAGGCAGGAGCGGAATTTGCGACATCGTGGAATAATAACTTGAAGGGTCGTAGCTATGAACTTCAGTCTGCCGCTGCTGCAGCGTTTGTTTCGATGTCGTTACTCACCTCCTGGAATCCATAGTAGGCGAATGCGGGTGCTCCAACTCGGCAGATGCACGACTCCTGACGGAGCTGATCGCAAACGGAGAGAAACTCTTCGACAACGGTTTTACAAACGTGATTATTCGCACATACTCACCCTTTTCTACTGATGGGGGATGACGGAGGAACAGATCGAAGCTTCTCGTGAAGTCTGGAAGGATCCAATGCCTATAACACACCAAATTGACCCACACTTTGGTTCAAAGGGGCCGTTCCAAGAGGGATAACCTTCACCACAACTCACCGCCATCGGGAAGAACCCAGTCTGGTTCCCCGTGGTAACATTACTCCCCAACGCCCACCCATCGGGGTACATCTCCTTGACAAAAACCTCATCTCCTTCCCTGATCGAAATCTCGTCCGGGTTCGTCGCGCGGTACCCGGCGATGGCAGCGAGGACGATGTTGGGGTACTTGATCTCGCTCTGGTCGAGCTTTTCGTCCTTTTGGCCGCTGAGCGCCGCCAGCGCAGCGTTGGGGAGCGAGCCCTGATTCTTCATGACCGCCGACTGGGGAGTGCCGTCTTCGGGGGATCGGAACGGGACGGGGGCGAGGAGGTTTTGGTAGGGGTACTCTAACGACGGGGGGAGCTGCTTGAACCCAGGGATGACGGGGGAGAAGCCGTCGTTCTGGCCGGGCGGATTCGACCCGCCCCCAGTGTACGCGGGGGCGGGTTTCGCCAGGGACCCCTTCTTGGACCCTTGGCTCCGAGGGAGGCGGTCGGACATGTCCGTTCCGTCGTCGAACTGTTGAGCGTTGCGGGCTCGACGACGGTACGCCCAGATGCTGGCAGCGATCACGGCGACAAGAGCGACGACCCCGCCGACGGCGCTTGCGATGATGGGGATCAATGGTGGGTCGTTGTTTTGGGTTCCGCCACCCCCACCGCTACCGGAATCAAATAGGTTTTGCCGAAATGGAAAGAAACTCTGGGTTTGGCAGTTTCACGTACACGTTGTTTGCACCAGCTCCGGCAGACGTGGTTGCGACGCTTTGTTGGACCGACGCAGGCGACGTTGCTTCGACAGGTGAGGGAGCAGCGGCAGTGGTTGGAGCAACTGAGGGCGCCGAGGACGCGAGCATGGAAGACGAGGGAGCTGAGATAAATGGACGGACGTGTTAATAATGGATAAGCGTCAATGGGGAGTTAGGGTGAGACGCGCACCAGGTATAGTGGTCGTGGAGACGGCGACTGGTACAGATATGTGGTAAGAATTTTATTTTTGGGTGAGTGGTGAGGCATGGTTACTGACCGCAAGTGGTTCCTTGAAGGGTATATCCCGAAAGACATTCTAGGTAACACGGAATGTTGAACCACTACGTTTGTTGGGGCAAGTTCGTGGGAGCACTCACGGATCTTGCAGGTTCCGTTGGAGCAGAATCCAACTCCAGTTCCTGTGTTTCCTGTGCAATTGGGCCCACATCCACCGCTATTTATGGATGTGGATCGACGATTCAATGACACTTGTATCATGGAGGAATCACAATCACGCGGAAGCGTACCAGAGTGTACCGCACTGTCCGCAGTTGTCATAGTCCGAGAGAAAGCTGGTTGTGGTGCCGCGGAGGTGTCAGGCAAGATGTAGCGTTGAAACTTGGGGAGACAGAAGACTCACTTTGCACAAACGCCATTACACGAATTCGCGCATCCGATACAAGCACCCGCCGTCACGTTGGAGCACGTTGCACCTTCAGAGCACCTGTCAAGTCGTTCGAAGTGTCAACAGTGATTCTTTCATTTTTCCACAATCATGGGTGAATGCCAAGCCCACGCACCATCCACTCGTAGCGGTGCAGCAGATGGCCTGCTGCGGGATACATCCGTTCACGCCCCAGACACAGGCCTTGAGCTGGGGGATTCCACATGACCCCGATTGGCGACGGTGAAGGGTGGTGTTGGATCCGTGGGATAGTTGGATGCCCGGCGCAAGTTCTTCGGAGGGGAATCAGTCGCATCTGTCGATTTTTGTTCGAGGATAGACCGCGATAAAACCAACAACGTACTGAGTGGTTCTGCAAGTCCTCTGAGCGACCCTTCCGTCCAGCTGGGAGAAGCCGCGAGGAGGAAGAGGAGGGCGACAAGGTCGCGGAGAGTGGGCATCGCTGGACTGACTCCGCTCGGTGTCCCGTCTTCGAGGTGGGCTTGTCCGTGCAAGTGGCAATTGGGGCGGGGAGGGTCGGTCGCTTGATCCACAAAAATAGTGTGGCGTTGCTCAACTCTGGCGTTGGCCGAATTTGGCAATGTGGACCTTTCAGTGAAAAAACTAGAAAGAAAGTTTGCGCTTCCAATATCGATTTTTTCGTTTGGGGTCTTGTCGTACATATCCGGGTCAAATCTTCGCCCCCGACGAATATAAGCTCAAATGAGAAAAAATATTAATTAAATTTCTGATTCATTTTCGTTCACTCTTTCTAAGAATCGCTGGTGTGGGGCATTTGCGCGCTTTGGCCGTGTTCTTCGCCACAAGCATCACCTTGTTTTTCATCCCCTTGGAATGTACGCTCTGCAGCTCTTCGGGCTCAACAACCTCGTCAATCGTCCATCCAAACCGGGTGCAGAGACCCCTGGGAACGATGACCCCGATTCTCCCGATTCAAGACCATACAGCTCATTCTTCGGTGGCCGAAGGAGCGAGGCGAATCCCAATCGACCGTGGGCTCCGATTGCACCCATAATCGATGTCTTTGATCAGATGATGCCCGTACACTGGAGGCTGCCCATTCCGAGACTGGGAAGCCTGATACATCTCGAGGATGGACCAAATACTCACAGGCCCCTGGGTCCCGCCGAGCTGCTCTTCCACGGTGACGAATCCGAAATGAAGGGAAATATTCCTTTGTGGAGGAAACAGATCCGACGGTATGGAGTTTCGAGCAGAAGCTTATGGAGAACGACAACTCACCCTTCGCTTCAGGATGATCACCGATCCAGAATCCAGCAAACTTGCATACGGACTACACGTCTTTTTCACAGCTGTGATCCTCATATCCATCGTGGACATGTGTCTGCTCAGCGTTCCGCATTTGGACCAGTATCAGTGGGCCCAGGTTTGTAAATACTTACCGAATTGTTTCGACCCCTTGCAGTCATCTAACATTCCAGCGAATATCCAGTTGACTCTATTTGCGACAGAATGCTTCGTCGGGGTCACATTTTTCGTTGAAATGGTTCTACGATGGATGGGATTCGCCTCGTGGAAAGAAATACTCCAGCCCATGAAGTGCGTAGCACTAGCATTGCACTTCTCCATCTCTTTATCCACAAACCTTCCATTTTTAGCATGATCGACCTTCTCGCATGCATGCCCTTCGTCCTCGAAGCAGCTGTGCTCGGGATCATGGGCTTCGATTTCATCGCCACATCGACGAACGAGGCCACGTTCGCCTTGGTCAAGATCTTCCGTCTTCTCAGAGTGTTCAGGTTGTTCCGGCTTGCGAGTAAATCGGATAAGATCCAACTCATGGCTGGTGAGTCTGTGGTGCACTTCGGATGGTATTTTTCACCTTGAAACAAATCCTCTGACGACGTTCTTTCAAGTCGCCCTGTGGGAATCGCGCGAGGGTATTCTTGCGTTGCTCTATGTGATCCCTCTCACTGTGATCTTTTTTGCGACCATTGTTTATTACGCCGAACAGGTACGCATACACCACCGTTGATCATTATATATCTTACTCACCAATGTGACGTCCTTCCCCAAGACTGGAGAATACTACAACGACGGTGTCTGGTACTACGTCGCCGACAACCAGATATCCGCCTTCCAATCCATACCAGGCACATTCTGGTTCATTCTCGTCACGCTGACCACCGTTGGGGTAAGCCATCTTCGTCTTCCGTACCCACCCCCTCCTCCCACCAATCACTGCCGTCTTGCTCCTCCCAGTACGGCGACGACACGCCCCACACCACCCTAGGCCGCCTCGCGACATCAAGCGCCCTCGTGACATCCATGTTCCTGATCGCATTCCCACTGACCATGATCCAACTTCAATACGGCGCGGCAGCCCGAAAATGGGCCGCGGGCAAAGCGGCGCGCATCGCACGGATCCAAGAAGAACGAAACAATGAAAAGCTCGCTGCAAAGGTTGATTTCACTAAGGGCAACTTGGGCCAGACGGTCAGGAAGACAGGAAACGACATGACGGAGTTTGTTTGGGCGGACGGGGATCATGACGCGCTGGTCACGCAGGCCGATACGGTGGGGCTCAGTGTGGAGTCGTTGGGGTCTCGGGACCTTCCGCATGCAGGTCCAGGTCCGAGGAAGGCAAGAGGCTCAATTTCAGGAGCGGAGCAAGCCAAGTCCGGGATCCATAGCCGAATGAACAGTGTGGGGAGTGGGAAGAAAGCGTCCCATTCTCACCTGGCCCAAGACTCCCCGAATGCACTCGTAGCGAAAACGAACGTGGTGTCGCCCGTGAAAGTGGCTTCTGTGGCGACTCCAGTCGCCGGAACTGGAACCCTGCAAGATAACGCCATTCTCGTCGCGGCACCTCTCGACGCCATCCACTCGGCCAACTCTTTGGCGTGGGAGGTCGACGAACTGCAAAGATCAGGTGGGGCGTTGTCGAATCCAGACTTGATACGCACAGTGGGGCTTCCGAAGATGCCGTCAAACGCGAGCTTGATCTTCGTGAATGAACAGCCATGTAATAATTTGGAGTTGACGGTGACAGATAATGCTTCGGGGGAGGATGTGGTGAGTCGTGATTACGTGTTGGATTTCCATTGCGATCCGGTAATTTATATCTTCCAACGCCATAGTTGAGTATGAAGTTGACAGTGCGCAATCGGACCGAATTGACGAGGCTCCTCAAGACTCTCGCAAGAAACAATTTCCTTGAATAGAGCATATATTTTTCGCTCACATAAAACATAATTTCGATTTATTATGACTTCATACTTTCATTTATTCATACTTTCTGTTTTCTGTTTCACATTTCAGCGCGGGAGGAGCAAAACGTCACACTACCATCATCGCATAATTAGCCCGGGAGTTTCCCCGCACCATGTCACCCGCCGACAAAGTCCGCAACGAGGCACACATCGCTCACGATGCTGCACACGGCGCATTCCACCGCGTCGACCACGATGTGAAGCATTCCGCTGGTGGTGCTCCGTCTCCTGCCATAGGTCTTGAAGACATTCCCTACGACGTCGTCGGCCCGTTTCTTCGATTTTCTGGTGTTGATTTGGCTACTTCCACGTGGAAAGGATCGTGTCTTCTCCTGGTGCGGCTTCCTGGCGAGGGAAATGATGGTGTGACTCGACGTCACCGCGGAAAGGCGTCGAGCCCACGCGAAAAGGAGCCACTGGAGACTTCCTCGACACGAAACCAGCTTCGGGAGCAAAGAATTGTTGATGGGACGATACTGCCGATTATGGGTTCTGGTGTGTCTTCGATCAAAAGGTCGACGCATCAGACAACAGACCTGGATCAGTGGGATGAGTTCGGAGTGCCTCTCCCACCAAGGGGAAGGCTTCCGCTGCTAGGTTCATCTATCGGACTCGGCTGGAATGAAGCAACACGAGTGAACTCCCAGCAACCGCGCCTCATTCTTCGAGAGAGAGAGTTGAATCAATGGAACCAAACAACGTCCCCGAGCGGCTCCTCTACTGCAGGAGATACTTTCCAAATTGATCCGACTATTCTGGTTGAGGATATTTTTGGATTTAGAGTGTGGAGATTTGACATAGCGATCCGACAGGTGCGTCGACCATCTCCGAACATTTGTTGAGGACGCTCTGCTGCAGTTTCTCACAAGGTGTCCAACCGAATTAGAATCAAGAGTACGGCAAAATCATAGACTATCGTATCGACATTCCATCCTTGGGTGCTACGGAATTATCACCTGAAATTGCGATTGACGATCTGCCAATGGGGCCAAACCATGGATCCACAGGATCACGTCACAGCCCTCCGTTAACCACAAAGGAATGGAACGCGTGGCATTCATTTGTTGTTCCTGGGCTGGAAACAAAGATGCGGGCGGCGTTCTTTTCTTGCAATGGTTTCGAGGTGTGTTCGAAATTCTTTGCCCCAAAGTAGTGACGTAACTGATTATTGACACACGATCAACTTTCCCACATACATAGGCTACGACGCGAGACGCCCCTGAGGGCGTGGGTTTGCCAACCCTGTGGTGAGTGATACTAGAGACTTCGACTTTGCGCCGTAAGCTTGTCTGAAATGAGAGGTCATTGTTCATTTTGAAGGACGGATGTGCTCAGGTCCCATATGAAGAGTCCATTTCATGTTCTTATCGGGGGAGGAGATCAAGTGAGAACGTCTGTATAATTGTTCGTTGTTATGCGCTACTGACCGCCGGGCCGCTTGCTAGATCTATAATGACGACGTTTTCAACTCCCCCAACCAACCCATCAATGAATGGATGAAAATCGAAAGTCGCTCAGAAAGGGAGAATCATCCTTGGACGAAAGAGATGGACGCCTTCGCCAAAAGTTTCTACTTCAAGAACTATTGTCGTGAGCTCCAGACGTGCTTAATTCTTGCCTGGAGGAGTAACAACACCCGCATTCGACCGTTTTTTAGTACACTTTATGACAAAACCGTACGCTGATGTTATTCGAACGATCCCGCACGTGTTTATATGCGGTGAGTCCAAGTGCATCTGTACTGCGGCGCTCATTGCCATTTTCTCTCAACTCTCTTCTCAAAATCCCAGATGACCATGATATCTTCGATGGGTTTGGAAGTTACCCTTCCCCCCTGCAAAACAGCCCCGTCTTCAAAGGGATTGGCGCAGTGGCGATCCAGGCATTCCTCTTGTTCCAGCACCACACAACTTCAGATCTAGCCCGCGACCACGGACTGTTCCCGGCTCGTCCTGGTTCTAATGGCATCCAACGTCGGGGATTTAACTTTGTCGTGAGGGTCAACAGAAGTGTCGCGATTGTTGGACTTGATAACAGGACGGAACGGTCGAAAGACAGAGTTCTCAGTGATGAATCCCGGGAAGCTGTGAAGGAGGCTATGCGAATGGAGGCAATCAAAGGGGGCTTGGAGCACACCCTCATTTTGAATGGTAAGTACAACTCACATTCCTTGATCCATTACGGAATCTTGCAATGACACCGTGACCTCAAAAACTTTTTCGAATTTCCATATAAATATAGCGGTTCCCATGATATTCGGTGATATTGGAAGCGTCGAAAAACTTCAAGAACGACTTAGCGAAGCTTTGAGAAGTGAAGGAGCACTTAACTGGATAGTGAAGAAATTTGGACTTTGGAAGCTGGAGACTTTGAAATTTGGAGAGGTGAGGTTGTGTACAATTTCACATGAGCCTAATGACTGATATAAGGTCGATGTCCACTTGCACTCTCTCGACGGCCAGCCTCAATTGCTGGACGACTGCATCGTGGGTAACAGCACTCGATGTGTACGGCTGATTGACTGAACCGAGAAAGCTCATTTTAGGATCACTGGACGTCTCATCACCACCTCACTGAGCGAAACTCCCTTCTTTGGGAATTCTCTCAATTTGCTGCGAGATATGGCTCCAGGGTGACGATCCTTACCGGAGACGTGCATTGCTGTGGGGTGGGAAGATTAAGGAGTGAGGGAGTAAAGACAAGGGAGGAAGAAGCAACAGACCCCATGACAATGTACCAGGTGGGCGGAACGTCGTGACATATAACTTTGACAATTGAGAGCACACCCACTCGCTTGTTAATTAGATCATCAGCAGTGCGATCTGTAACCAGCCACCTCCTGCAATCGTCGTCCGTTGGCTTTTTGGTGAGTGTAACGGTTCAGGAATGAAGAATTGCCGATAATATTTCCCTCTTGTACTGTTAATCAGAGGGCACCGACCACCCGCCTTCTGGTATCTTCAAGCGTCACAAGCATAATGGCCGAATTACCGAGATTTCCGGAGATGAGATCATACTTGGACGGGTTGAAGAAGGCCTTGTGAGATTTAAAGAGGTGAGACTTCAAGAGTCACGTGAATGTTGGCCGAAAGACGATTTGGTCAGTCGTCGGACGTTCCTGGTCGAATTACTGACGAAGTTAATTTTTGCAACCACGATTAGCTTCACCGTCTTTGGTCGGCTTCCGTGCGCGGAGACCAAAATGCAAATAGATGGGGTGCTGGCTCGGTTGTCGAAGAGAAACCATTGGTGGGATTCCGTGATGCAGCACACTTGAAGCGTGTGGGGAAGCGTAAGCTGATTCAACATCGGTGAGTTGCATTTCAAAATTACCCATCTGTTGCCCCCCTTTCATGGCGCTCCACAACCATTACCTCGTCTACAACTCGCCACCATGACACGACTACTCCCGCCTTGTCACACTACCGCCAGAAACTGGTGTGAAATTACACAACTCCCGGGGCATGTTCCTACACGCCTATCGTTCCTCCTCCACGTCGAGCGTGCCCACTTTGCCAAATTGTCACGCAAGTTGCGCATGCCAAGGGATCCACACTTGTGGGCTGGGCAGTTGAAGAAACTAGACAAAGAAATGAAGGAAATGGCGAGAAAGATAGGGCCGGAGACGAATGTTTATGGTGTGGTTGTCGAGGGGCTGGAGGGGTGGCCGAACCGCGATGTCATTACGCCATTAGAGCAAAGCAAAGGATTGGGGAGGATTGAAGCTCAGCTGCCGAGGAGCTCAGCTGCCGAGGAGAAGATGGTAGACATGATAGGGTTGGGAAGTTTGGCGCCCCAGTACATTGGGCAATTGGAGGAGTGACACTTCTGTTGAAGGATCGAAGTCTCGAATTGACTTTATTGCTCTAATGAAGGAATCATGATCGCATACATAGTGACAGATCTTCACCAGTACTGCAAATGCACTTACAAGCACGACAGATTACTATATCAATCGTAATCATATGTAGTTCACAAATAAATCATAAATAATACGATATATAGTGAATATCATGTTGCGAATAACCTAGGGTAGATCATGCTAGTCGTTCCATGATGCTCCAGAGTTCGTCTTGGAGCTCTTCGATCGTTGGGCGTTTGGTGGGGATTGGGGAGAGGCAGGATACGATGAGGGACCGGACTACAGGAAAAAGTGCAGTGCAGAACGTCACCGATAAGATAGATTACAACGACGGTAAAGGACGTAGAGATCAGCTTACTCTGAGGGTCAACCGTCATCCATTCAGGGCCCCAACGAGGCGTCCATTGGCGCTGGTAATTTGCCAACCAGATCTCCTCGCCCCGTGGCGTAAGAACGGCTGGGCGTTCGGGTCATGGGAGCTCGCTGAAAACCTGAAGGATTGAGTAAAAGTAAAAGTTACAACCCTACTGATAACGTCGTTTGAACGCCCCCGTAGGGTACATACATTTGATGCAAAATAAGACCGGGGGCGAAAACATCCAGCTGGCTTGCCATGTGCCAGCCCCATCAGCTGCTCGGCTGGGTTGTAATTGAAAGTTCCTGAGAACTACCCCGTGCCCAAGAGAACTGGGTCTCCAGCCTGCGCCTAATTCAAGAAGCAAGCAGAGATGGAAATGCTTAAAATTACCGAGTCGGAGAAAATGTAAATCATGACGATCAACTCACGGCATGCCCAAAATCCGCAAGGACAATCCCCCCGGGTCGCGTTGCCGGGTCCGAGTACAAAACCTGACCGGGTTTGAGGTCGCGGTGGACGACGTTGCGCTTGTGGGACGGCGTTCACAAGCGAAGTGCCACAGGGCAAGAATACAGTTCCGCCCGAGGCCATCAACCATTGCGTAGATGGCCTCGTGGAGGTTCCAACAGTGTAGAATTTCATTACGAGCGCCACTATTCGTAAGAGATGGCATGTTATGCTCTACCGAGATGGGAAATTAACCATGATCCAATGGACTCACCGCACCCTGGTTCGTGGCACTGTGCTATGTAAAGAAACTCGACAAGGTTGTCTTTGCGGAGCGGACTCCGCGTCTTGGCCAGCTCCCGAGCAATTTCTAACTCCACGCTGCTGATGTGGACTGCTTTGTCCACAACATGCAGGCCACCCTGTCAACAGACAAAACAATGAATGAGTGTGCAAGAATTACTAAGATGCGGCAGCAGAGTTTACCCGCTTGACGACGCGAACTTCGCCGAGTTTCTAGCCCTGGAACTCCTGCACAAGCTCCTCGGCGATGGGGATACCTTGTTGAGGTCCACGGCATGAAGTGCGGGTGATGGGGTCGGCGGGGGTGTGGAAGTGTTGACGGCAGTGTCAACGAGCAGCATGTCGTGGTTTCAGCTGCATTGCATCAAACAGAAGATGTTGATGATAAGATTGTTATAACAGAATCATTTGGCGTCACGATACCTTTAGATTCCTCCGTTGGTGTGCATTTACAGAGATCTGCAGTCTCCTCCACCAGATTGTGGACGTCGGTGCGCTCAGAAATGTCTTTGTTGCGGTCGTCCCCATCGGCGTTTAGCCTATCCTTCAAATTGCCGATGGTCAACTGAAGCTCCCAGATCAACGCCAGGTACTTCCACCCCTCGTCTTGCTGCTCTCTCTGCTGGTCGCGGAGCTGGGACGTTAGCTGCTAAGCGAGATCTTTTAGCGAGCAGATCGTTGCTTCATCTTCCCGCTTCTGAGCTCGAAGCCCAGAGATTTCGTTGCGATAGGCTTGTTCAGTCCAAACCAAGCCGCTTTTGCCACCAATCAGATGGGGATCGCGGATGTTTGTTAGAAGTTTCATTCGGAAGATAACTTTGGGCTCTACACACTTGTTTGCCACAGCTTGCGAAGGCGAATGATCAGAACGAGCGTTCGTGGACTGCCTGAGAAGAGGCTTCGGGCTTGCCGTCCACCTTCGGGAGGCAGTCCACTCTTGAAAGCCACGTGGGTTGTTCATTGGTGGATGGTGAGCGTTCGCATACCATTCCTTGGGATCTGCGGTTTAGATTGATTGGTTGTGGTAAAGCAATTAAAAGATTCGTGGTGTAGGATCTGCTATTCAGCAAATCTGAACAACTCACATCGTTAGCGATCACGATCGTATTCAAAAGATAGATAGTCTTCCAACGCAGAACGATGATCGAGCAGCGACGGTGGGCTTAGGTTGTCTTCCAGCGCAGTACAATAATCGAGTAGCGATGGTGGGCTGGAATGAATTCAGTACGATGAGACTGGGCAGGACAGGCGACGAGCGAGAGTTCCATGAACTCCCTCCGATCATTCGATTCAAGTCACCAAGTCTTCCACAGAGCAGCGCTCGCTGTTCCGCTAACAATCTTGATGATATTCACCTTGTGTCGCAAGTAATTGCAAGTGTTTCGAACTCGAATGTGCTCCAGCTTCCGCTCCGAAGACGGTGCTGTAAAGCACAGATCAACTCGACGAAGGCGTCCAATCCACGATATCCCAGTCAGTGTCCCCGATTCCTCATTTTGAAATTTTAAATATCGTGCTTTCCAAACGTTGAGGTTTTGAGGCGGAATCTCCATTTCGTTTAAGTTGTATTGCGCGCGCCAATTTACGACCTCCGGTGGCTCCGAGAAAAAACGGCTTGTGTCAAACAAATGTCGATAATCCCGTAGTACTTCCTCATCCGAATCCATCACCATGCCTTCCGCTGTGTTCGAAATGGCGAGAGGGTGGGCCAACGAGAACAGTTGTTATCGGACCGCAATTGTAGCGAGGACCTTCGTTTGCTGTATATCGTTGCCCGTTTTCCACAGTCTCGATATGGCGCGTCGAATCGATCGAAGTGGCAGGCAGCAAAAATGCGGTTTTGGATTTCGCCGGTTTCAAACGATACGATTGCAGGCAGAACCCGAGGCACGTCGGTACTGACAGCGCAAAGCATGCGAGAGGAGACCCGCTATCAGTCTAGGCTGTGTAAGTCTCATAAGATCTGCTTACGCGGATCTTGTTGCCCCAAAAGTCTCCCAGAGAATAATGTGGGAAATTCTTTTGTTATGCCTTGATAAAGTGTGTTTCTCTCGCCGAGGCGAGTGATTCCATTCCAAACCAATCAACGACCCAGCAAAAGAAAGCCTCGACGAAGTTCGGCTCAAAGAATGTTTTGGTTTTGAGAAAGACATAGAATGCCATTAACCCTCAGAACAAGATAAGAAAAAAAAACTAAAGCTGCCCTCCAGCACATGTAGTACGAGTCTCGTCCCTCCCCTTCGATATCATCGAATGTCAGTCCCAAATTATGTCTTCGTAAACCCGCCTCGTCGCAACAAAGAAAGAAAATCCTGGGGGAAGAGCCCTCTTCATTCCCGCGCAATACCGCCCATCGTCGTCCCACGATGTTTCCCCGTAGCGTCTCAAACTCTTCGGTGTTCCCTTCCTCTCGCCCGTTCCCAACTGACGTCGACCACTTCCTTCAACTCCAATCCCATCAGCAGTCACCTCTCCACCACCTCCAAACACCAACCCTCCTCACTCCTCCGAAATCGCACACTCACTCCTCACATGCGCCCTGTACCGATCCTGTCTTGCGAAAGCCGCTCCGCACGCACTGTTTCCATGAAATAAAATAGTCAGTCCGTAATCCATTCATGTCCAGAACGAAATCGATCAGGGGAAGTACTCACTCGCACTGGTACGGCTTGGCCCCCGTATGCACCCTTGCGTGCCGGTCGAGGTCGTACGGCCTTGTGAACTTCAAGGGAGGATCAGTTTTAGTCTTCACGTTTCAACACTTGGCCCCACGTGACCCAAACTCACAGTCTTGGAGCACCCCTCAACACCACACGCCCACTTCCCTCCACCCTCATGGGTCTTTGCATGGTTTGACAGATTATGCGCACGCTTAAACGCCCACCCGCACGTCTCGCACACATAGGTCCTGCCCGTGGTCGGCGAGGGTGGCTTGATGTGGGCCCGGGAGAGGCGGAGCGGGCCTCCTCCGGGAGTGCTGGGCGGAGGTGTGGGCGTGGGACGGGTCCGAGGACGCCCGCGACCCCGACGACCCGAAGGAGGCGGCGACGGAGACGGCGATGGCGCGAATACGGAATCTTCGGAGTGCGTCGGCGACGGGGGGGCGATGGGGTCGAACTCGGTCGGCGAGCGTGGAGCATCCTTGTCGTGTGTATCGTCGTCCACGGCAGCATGTGCATCTTGAGGAGCCCACGTGGCGGCCTCACCCACAACTTTGACAACGGAAGGAGCCGCCAGGCCCAACCATCCAAGCGCGACCGAGGCGGCGTCCTTGTCGAAGCCCATCTCGGCCGCCATTTGCGAGAGGAGGGCGTACTCGGCGTGGGGGTCGAGGTCCGAGGGCGGGGCTCGGGGTTGATGCGGAAGCTGCCCGAGGCTGGGGGCAGGGGCGGAATGAGCGGAGGCCCCCTCGACTTCACCGATGTCGGCAGGGGCGAGGGAGCCGAGAAGGGCTTGGAGCGAGGCCGGGTCGAGTTGGGAAATGAGTTCAAGAAGAGACGGGTCGACTTCGCCTTGCCCGTCGGCGTACTCGGGCTCCTTGCCCTTCCCCATCTGGTGCATGGGAGCGGGGAACGCCGGAGCCGGGGGGTCGAGTGGGAACACGCCCTCGTCCACGTCGTCGTCAAAGGTGAACTCCATGAGCGCCGGGTTGTCGAAAAAGTCGCCGTGGAAGTCGTCGAGGAACGCCGTCGCGAGAGGAAGCTCGAACGTGGAGAGGTCGTGCAATTGCGCAGGGTCGTCGACGTGGGCCTGTGCGTCCAAGTCGAATGCAGGGGGGACCGGAAAGGGGAACGCCGGCGTAGCGGAGCGCGAGAACGTGTCCAGGAGGGGCGAATCGACTTCGAGGGTCGTGAAGGACTCAAAGAGCGTCTTGAGCGTCGCGACCGCCAGTTGGCCGGTATCCTGGTGCGTGCCGGTAGGGGTACCGAAGTTGCCAGGAGTGCTACTTGAGTGCGCGCTGGTGAGCCGGCCGGCGTGCAGAGTGTCCGTGAGTGTGGAAGAGCCAGAGTGCGGAGTTGTACCGGGGGCGGGGTGGGCGTGCGGAGTGGTGGGAAGGGCTTCTGTTGGGTGGCACGGGTGGGTCAGTGCTCAGCCCGGGAGCGAAGAAGGATAGGAAACGATGCGACGCAAAAATCCGTAGAGTAAGGTCTGAAGTGATTTTCTTCGTTTGGATGCAACTGTGCCACTCGATGATGCACCACGTTGACCTCCCCATGTCGACATCCTCCGACACCATCCAACGCAGAAACCACCCCGTCGTGTTTTACCCGTCGTCAAAGGTAAAAAAAAGCTCACCTTGCCTTCCCGCCACACCTTCCAACCCCGCTGTAACGTCTACAACCTTAGAATCAACGACCCCTTGATACGCGCGGTCGAGGTGGTCAGCCTTGCGGTCGCACGTGCGACGCTCGAGCGCGATCGCGTCGCAGAGAACTGCGAGCGCGCGGAGAGACGCGGAGATGAGACGAGGATTGGAGTGCAGAGAAGAGGAGTGGAGGAGGTGCGAGAGGAGAGAGGAGACCGGGTGCGGGTGAGAGGAGCGAGCGGGGAGATGCGGAGGCATTGTTGACGGTGCGAGTGTAGGGGTCGTCGTTGTTGTGGGGGGGGTAGTGGTGGTACTAAGTCCATATCGAAACTCGTCTGTGAACCTATTCCCTGACTGATTGCCTTGCCCTCTTCGCAAATAGCCTTGGCGATGAAGTATGCCATGCTGCAGTTGGTTGTGAATGTTGGCGTAGGTGAGTGTGCGTGCGTGTGAGTCTCGACGCCTGCGCTGTGTCAAGCGTCGGTTGTTGTCGTCCTATCGCACTCGATTGTGCGCAGGATGTTGTGCCGGTTGTCTCTCGTCAGCGTCTTCCGCTGTCTGTCTCGCTCTCGCTGTCGTCGTCGTCGTCTCGTCGTCTGGTCTGCGCAGTCGTGTTACCGCGGCCACTCGCCCAACCAATCCGCCACTCACCCCCCCCCCCACTCACGTCTCCGCTGCTCGATCGTGTCGCTGATGATGTCGCTGGATGCGCGTGCGGACGTCGGCGGTGTCTGATGATGCGAGTGTGGGTAATGTCTGATTTTCTGTCCGGGCGAGTGGTCGCAGCTTTTATCTAAGCACTTAGCCGTGGCCTGGCCTCCGGCGAACCTCTGCCTCTGACATCATTCTCCCGTGCCAGCAGGGACGAACAATCTCTACGTCATTTATTCGCTTTAATTGCTAAGCGAATCTGGCTCAAAAGAGATGCGGGAATGGGATTATGTTACCTAGATTGATAATGAAATAAAAGCAAGCATTTCTGTATTTGGTTGCTGTCGTCTTGGGTGTTTTGAATTGAGTGGTATAAATAACTCTGGCAAATACGACAACGCTCGACCCACCCTTCATTACCATTGAATCAATCCACACTCTCAACCCACACACAGACCCTCTCCCCATTCCTTTTCCCCCAATCATCGACCCTCGCGCGGATGTATCACGGTTGATGCGGTGCTTTTTTTTTGGAAGTCGAGTGTCCTCTGTCACTGGCAACCACTGACTTTTGACGCCCCACTGCTTTAGGAATTCAGTGCGGAAAGAAGACTTGAGTCTAAATCTTGAGTCGTTCTGATTTCATACCTCTTGTAGAAACTCGCGTGACCAACAGTGATGTATAAACCTTTAATACATCTGCAGAAGCCAATGACTATCGTGTTTTATACCACCAACGATATTGGCCTGCTTTTTTCGTTTTTTTTTTTTTTTTTTTTTTTTTTTTTTTTTTTGGTTGTTCACCTGTGCGTGCAGAACTCTATTTTCCTCGCAGAGGTGCTTGGCAAGTCAAACATTTCATCATTGCAAACTACTCGCAAATTTGGTCACTGACCAATCCTGCGACGTGACTTCAAGTCAATCAAAGTAGCCTAAGACTTTCATGTTTTTCTTTTTTCTTTCTTTTTTGTGGAGACATATTCTGATTGCATCCAGCCTTGAGTTACACCAGTGGAAGTGCATGTCTCTGCAAACATTGTCAGGCGGACATTTACTTTGAGTCACTGCGCACCAATTCTGTTAATGTTCATGAAGCATGAAGAACCTGTCAGGATATTTGAAATGGCCAGTGGATGTTCATCAGCTCTCATTACAATCACCATGAAATGCTATTCAAAAGTTGTTATATCATCATGGTGACATCTGGTACCATTTTGGCACTATACATGTAGCGCCTCCACAAAAATTTGTTGGTATTTGGGATGTGTAAGTCTTTTAAAGATGTTGATTGTTGATAAGGGCCATTGCAATGTCAGACAAAAGCTTCTGTGCCTGCACACACAACATATTAAGAACTCTGAGCCACATTTGATAGTGATTCAATAACAAATTTGGATTAGCATTGTAGTCTTTAGTAAGTTTGTTCAAGGTGTCTCAATCATTATGCATTCTTGATGAAGACATTTTTGAAATTGTAGTCTCAGAGTATCAGTGATACCTTCATCCTGTATGTTGCAAATAAGGCTAATTAAAGTCACAATTATGTTCCTCAAACATTGTCTAAAAATGTACCCAGATTCCAGGCAGTGTGTTATGTTTGATTAGTGTATTTTGCTCTCTCATTGAGCTCAGGAGACTGTGAAAATGATACTTCCAAGCAAAGTGGAAAGCAATTTTTTATCTCCACCTTCTTGGATCCACAAACAGCTACTGTTGTTAGCTCTCGAAGGCCTTATGCTTCCATCTGTTGCTTTTCAATGCCGAAATGTTCTCGGTGAACATACCCAGATTCCTGGATAGCACAAGACCTGTAACATTTTATTTTGTGCCTCTCCTATTTTCAATGTCACGTCTTCCCCTGAGGGGTTTGGAAGCTGAGTGATGATGTCAATGAGCTTTGGTCATATTTTTTGGGAGTAGAACTGAGCAAAGCATGAAGGATTGTATCAGTCACTATTACACTTTTTACAAGCATGTATTGGTACTTTCCTGCAAAGTGATGTCTTTTTTGCTTGTTTAGGCGCCTATTGTTTTTGTCTGGACTTTTTCATCTTAGCTTTACCAGGGGAATGCTTCTTGAGGATATGCTATTTTGCTTACATGGCTGGGTGGGGCATCAAAGTCACATCACTGTACAGCAAGCAGAGAGATGCCAGACATCTGCAATACAAAACATAATTGCTGTTATTAAATAAGTCAGTGTGTGCCCTCCCCTCTTTTATCATCACATCTTTGACTTTAGAACATTGGATAGTAAGCATTACTCTGACAACTGTCTAGCACAAAAAACATCTTGCAGCAATCAATATCACCATCAAAAGTTAATTTAAATCTGGTTGGTACAGCAAAATGTGAGATTATAGCCATATTTATGTTCCACATGTCATTTTTGTGACATTTTGAGCTTGGGCCAAACCATGATGTCCAGTCATACATTTTTCTGCAAAAAGAGATCACATATTGCAATTGCTTAAGTTGCCTGGCACCAATTCTTTTTGGTGTTCACATAGCATCTATCATTACATTTTGTGAGATAGCTTGGTCTTGATCAGCTCTTGTCACAAATATCAATGGTCTATGTGTGATTTAAAAGTGGTACCATGATCCAGTTCAAAGGTGCCATCTTGTACTACTATTTTTGCACTCTGTGTAATACCTCCATGCAAATTTGTTGTAGTTTGGGATGAGTGAGTTTTGGAAGATGACAGCTGTTGATTCCAAGGCCATTGTGATGCAAACATTTGTGTGCCCACAGAACATATGTAGCACTCTAAGCAACATCTTATGGTGATTCCACAACAGATTTGGATCATCATAGTAGTCTTTTGAAAGTTTATTCCAGGTGTGTCAATCATCATGCCTCCTTGATAATGATATTTTTCAAGTTATCATTACCATACCTTCATCCTTCATGTTGCAAAAAGTTGTTGTTGAAGTTGGAATGGTGTACCCAAAATGAAGTTATCTTAAAGTTATCCAGATTTTCAGGTATCATGTGACATGGGATCATATTTTGCAGATCTCAATCAGCAGATGATGACATCTGGTCAATGACTGTCACTGTGTTGACAAGTGTGAAACATTGGTGACCCTGAAAACTATCTTGGCTAAAAAAATAGTATTCCATAAGGTGTAATTCCTTGGAGAGTCCTCTGGCCTTTGTGTGCTCTTGTAATGTCTGGTGATGCAAGTTGACATCACATCATCCTTGACAAGTCTATGCGAAAGCCTCACTCAATGACAGGATACACATATTCACTAGCAATATCTGCTCACCTCAGGCTGTCACAACTGACACTAGTTTACCCACGTCAAACCAAATTAAGATGATAGTACTATAAGATGACATTTCAAGCAAGCCCAAAAGAGACACTGAAGTGAACAGAGCATTGTAGTGCACAGAGATGGAGATGGGTACCACAAAGAGCTGTAAAGTAGTTTGGAGGTGACAACTGAGGAGAAGAGACAGGGCCTGGCAGAGTAGGAATGATGATGACTTCATAGCTACTGACACCAATACATTCGGCATTCATCTACCTGAGTTACAAACAGAAGGGACAAGAGCTGCTGAAAAAATGAGATTTGGGCACAATTCACCTCTGATTGGCATGATAGGGCACAGAAGCTGACGGCATAATTCAACACAGGAGCAATAGCTAAAGTCTTTGCAACTGAATAAGCACTACATTCACATACACAAAACATAAGTACTCTTGTATTTGGACCATTGGTTCTGACTGGACTTGAGAAAGGCCACTCAATACAGAAAAAGAAATGAGTGTCAGTGCCTGGCAATGGACACGCAAAATTCACTTGAGAGTCTTTTGTGGGAGTCGTGCAACCATGACTTTCCCTGAGTAGCAATTGGACTTTTGAAGGGTCAACTGCAATGGCGGCAGATTCCCCAGCAGAACCTTTGCTGCGGTGTTCCTTTCCATTCCTGCGCACCTGAGTAAGCGACTGGCAACTCCGCCACATCGGCACTCATCATTGCAGTGACATTGCAGAATGCAGCAAAGTTAAGGGCGGTAAAGACGGCATGCAAGAAGATCTTTGCTCCAAGGTCGGTCGACGTTGTGGGGACGTCGGTGGGTGTGGCTGGCGAGAGCAACTTTCCAACGTTCCTAAGTTGATGCAATTGCTCTTCGCTTTGGACCTCTGATGGACCCTTGCTGCTGGTTTCATCTGAGGTCTCTGACCAGCCCCTGAGCAACCAAGAGGCCATGAAGGGAGCAATCAATCAGGCAAATAGTGCCCTCGATGCCACAGAGGGGGCCAAGTACGGTGAGTGTCTTGGTTAGGAAATGGACACTTGGAACTCCTATCAATAACCCCGCCCTCTTGCCCTGCATTGGCGGCCTCTGATCTGAATGGAACTCCTTACGTGCCCAGGCGTTGGTTTGGAAGGAGTTGTTCACCAAATTGGGTTTTGTTGGTTCAAGGTAAGTCTTGCCAGCGCCCAGCAGCACGTTGTCAGGGTGCAAACAGATTTCTCAAACACATGTTTCCTCCCCCACCCATCCCAAACCTCCACTTGACCCTCGAACTGTGGCTGGATTGCTGTCATTGACCCCTCTGGTCAACTTGGTCTCGGCACATCTGCCTGCTTCAAACTCTTGCCCAGAATCTTGCGCCGAATCCTCTCGGGGACAAAGGATGTCAGGAATAATATGGACGCAATGGGGTTGTTGACCAATGGGCATGTAGATAGGGACGTTGCGTATATCAAGGTGAGCCGAGCAACGGAGGCAGGCAAACGGAGTGAGCAGGCTGGTGGTGCGAGACGCAAGCGCAGCAAGTGTGTCTGCCGGAGGCAAATTCCCGTGAAGTGGAATACTCTTGTGGATTGTTGGCTGAGGAGTCCGTAGGAGGGGAATTCCAGCAGAGCAGAATAATCTTGGCTCTTGCGGAGCAAGCATAGAGGCGTAAGTGCCACTAGACTGACCTAGGCTGTCGAGCAAAGTGAGGCGTCCACGGGGGCCAATTCCCACGAGGCAAATACTCTTGCGGAGCGTGGAGGCCAAAGTGCCAGAAGGGGCTGACTTAGGCGTCCACCGGAGGCGAGGGATCCGCAAAGCGGAATAAAAGGTTGCGGTGCGAGTTCAAGCAAAGGGCTGATCGAGGAGTCCGCCGGAGGCGACATATGCTGCGCGAGAGGGAATATACTCTTGCGGCAAACCCAAGGCCTAAGCGCCACTAGGCGCTGACCGAGGCTGTTGGAGTGGGAGCGGGGGATAACCAGTCGCTCAAGTGTTTGCCAATCGTCTATTTAATAACCATTTCTGTCTGGTGTTCACTTTGCGTTTGCGCCGTTTGTATCAGATCCCACATATTGGGTCTAAACGCTTCCAACGACCACTATTTCATTAAAATTCAACAACTACATCTTTAGAAAAAACAACTAGAAAAAAAAACTACAATGAATTAGCCTGAGCAACATGTGCCATGCATTCCTTGTACCGATTTTTTCTTTTGTTGATCATGATGCGCATTTCAGACCGCAAACAATTGTACGCGAGCTGCCGTCACCTACGCTTGAATAAAGAGTTTTCTGTACCTGAACTCATGAAAACGTTTGGTGTTTCACAACAAACGGTGTTCAATTGGCTTGCAACCAAACCTGGAGACTGATCTCAACCCAAAAAGAGACCTCCTGGAAGATCTCCAAAGTGTTCCGTCGATGTCAAAGATGAAGTGTGCAGGTGGATGACTGAGGATGTGGGAAGGCGACAGGTGGATTGTGTCGACATGGTCAAGGAGCAGTACGGCATCAACATATCACAGAGAATGGTCACAAACATTCTCAAATGGCACAACGTAACCTGTAAGACCGTCTTGCACTCCTACTGCAAGCAAGAGGGTCAGCAGGCCAATGTCGAGCATTTCCAAACCACAATGCAGTTGTTGCCCAAGAAGACTTGGGCCATGGACGAGTGTGGTTTCTACCTTAACAAATCACCCCGCTTTGGCTACTTGAAACGGGGCACACCCATGGTGGCTGACAGGCCAAAAGGCCGTGGTGATCACTATGTCCTCTTTCTGTGCATCTGGTACACGCCCCCAGGTGCGGAGATACGTGCCCCAGTCGTAGTGTGGACGCTTTATCCAAAGTACGCCAACGCTCAGAGGTTCCAGACGTTTCTCGAACGTGGAGTAAGATTGCCCTACAACAGGGGCATACTGGCAACCAACGGAGGTGGAGACGCCCTGTTGAATTTGGCTCTCGACAATGCGAGATTCCCCTATGCCACCAATGCTTGCGTTCAAAACAGAATACCCACGATTGCAGAGACGGCGCGATCAGCAGGCGTCAGCCTTTGTTTCACAGCCAGGTACACTCCACAGCTGAACCCTACCAAGAACGCCTTCAAAGTCATTAAGGAAAACCACATTCGTCGCCTTCAACCGAGGACCTACTCACAGCTTGTAGGGGCCATTTCGCAAGGACTGGAAGCGCTCACCATCAAAAAGGTCAACAACATGTTTGAGCACTGTTTTTTGAGAAGTCGTCTCATGAGACCAGAGCCAGTTAGATCTACCTCGTGGCTTCCAGCGGAACCTTGCACTGTTCCAATTCAATTTCTGTTGTGGTGGACTTCATCGGTGAGCTACGCCGTGAAGGCTCAAGAGATCACAATTCAGGCGTGGTCACGTGATGTGGCACAGCCGCATAAAATCGCTGGAAATTTAGCCTTTTATTTTCAACCGACACACTCACGTCGAATGGTGCCTTCGTCCGGTGGCCCTCCAAGCGGCAAGGACGACTGCGGATTGACAGAGGACAAAGACTTTTGCAAGGAGAGAGGTCGGTCGCAACTCGCAAGCATTGGTACTCGCGAGGAGTGGTCAACTCACCATTCCTCCTCCTCGTCCAGCAGCCATGTGAAACAAGGGAAAGGAGAAAGCACACAACGGATATCGCGTTGAGGACAGCTCTGGAGGGCAGAGCAGACCTTCGAACTTGATCATTCCCGTGTCTCAATTGGCGGTCGCCATGGAGTTCAACCAAGAGCTGGCATACGAACTCGATTGGGCAATAAACGGAGACGTCCACACCGTCAAACATTCAACAAAGGACCGGCCAGAAGAAGTGGAAACAACCAAAATCAAACAAGGACGATGACAAGTACGAAGTCGGAAGCGAAACGACATGGACCTCCACTGACGACATGGACATTGACGAACATCAACCTCCTCCCTGATCAACCGTCTTGAGGACCCTCAAAAAGACAGCCACTATCCTCACGTCAGAGGCTTCCCCGTTCCCGACTCCCCAACTGGAAATCACAGACAGCGTCCCTTGGACCTGTAAGGACTGTGGACTACCTCTAACAAGGGGTGTTACAGGGATCTCTTTCTGCAATCAGCGATGTGAGAACAAGCAAAAACGGACAACAATGGCCAAGTGTTTGTCAACGGACCCTACACCATGCTCGCAGTCCGGTCTCGCAAAGTACACGGGCTACTGCACGAAGCACGTGCACTTGGGAGGATACGCCACGCTGTGTACGTGTGAGATCTACGGACCAAACAAGAGCATGTGCTACTGGTGCAATATGAGAAGGAGAGCTCAAGAGAAGAAAGGTGCAGTCCAGAGTGGCAAACGTGTCAAGACATCTGGTTGAAACAGTGCCTGCCGAACAGGTCCCGCGACCAAGGGGAGAGGAGAGAAGACGTGACGCCCAAGAAGAAGCCCAAGAAAAGCAACCTGCCTCAGTTCTCCGAGAATGAGATGGCAGTGGCAAGGTCTTTTACAGTGACCAACCCAAGAGAGATCTTCGCGTCCATTGCCGTGTTGCGCAACCGCGGCCTTCCCCTCTCCATGGACTTGCAGGAAGTGACTCCGGCTAGTGCGGTCAACTTGCAGCTGACTGCCCTCACCAACCTGTATGGCGTCGGACCCCACTTGGGAAGAGCAGCTGCAAAAGTAATTATGGACACGTACCTTGTGGAGCCTTCCGCCAACTTTGTTGCAAGGGCCAGATTCCGTGACCTGGGGTTTTTGGACCACACTATTTGTCATTTTCTTGGAGCAGTCAGGCTGTTGGCTGAGCTGCTTGTCTTGCCTGACGTCGCGGCAACAAATTGGCTCCGTCCGAGGCAGCGTGCTCTGCCCAGCTTGGAGCAGATTGTCAATCATGCGGGTGTTCACAGACAGTTTCAAGAGGCGTTGACAAGAGAGCTCCGCTCTCCACAACTGGTCCTCGGGAGAGATGGTCCAGAGCTTTTCAAGGGGCGGTGAATGCCGTCATTCCCACTCGAACCGGAGCTCTCAGAACTGCGACGCTTAAGCTTCTACTTGCTTCTCAAGAGTGGTATCGGGAGGCGTATCTGAGCTCCTTCAACATAGACAGTTCCACTGGCACTGCTCTTTTGGTTGGTGGTACGATTGGACCGACGAAGAGGAGCAGGACTTCAAAGACCAGAGTGGCTGCAGAGGCTTGCTTGGCTCAAGCCAGACCCATTGTGGACGTGTTGCATGAGTGTATGAGGAAGGGACAGTACGAACATGTTGGAGGGACAGACGCCAAGACCCTAGCGCAGCTGTCTTTGATCCCCTTTGTGTCCGAAAGGGACAAAGTGTTCGAGCTACACCCCGCTCCTAAAACTCAACCTCAAAAGGGCAAACAAGCAACAGGGAAAGATGACGGAGGGAAGAAGACAAAGAAAGGCAGGGGCAAAACAATGGCGGACAGCAAGTTCCGACAGTGGTTCTATCTGGCGATCGTGCAGAACACGCCGGTTCCCAACATCCCCCCCAAAGGAGTCATGCTGGCAGAGTACCGCTGCCGATTTTGCAATCAGGCGTACCACCCAACCAACTCTCCCACTTCCAACAGTAACGTGATCGCTGGGACAAACTACGCAGAGTGTTTGGAGTTTTCGGACCTTGTCTCATGGACTCGTTGATACATTGTCCAGTGAACAAACGAGGGCTTTCTTCTTCAAGGGGGTATAAGGGACCAGTCTGGACTATCTGAAAGCGCGGGAGAGGACGTAAACGGACAAGAGAGCAGAGACGACAAAAGCGGTGATGACAGCAACAAAAGCGACGGTGACAATGGAGAGGGAGAAGGAGCGCCTGACGCATCTCGCAGGAAGAAGAGAACGACTGTTGTCACATTGCTCACGGAGAGACTTGCCTATTCTGGGAGGGACATTCCAGACTTTCCGGTAGTCATCCGTCAGACGCATCAAAACGTACGGCTCGTCAAGGACATGGCCTACCTCTGCCTCAAGTACATTGTGATCGAACACTTGGAGAATTGACAGTTCCCAGAGCTGTCGGATAAGGCCGTTTGCAACATTGCGCATGCTGGTGAGTGTTTTCTTTTGCTCAACAGCAAGCGTGGTGTTGGAGGACAGAACGGTCCATTGACCACGGTCTCTTTCAACCCCCAGTGTGCGTTGCCAGGTTCAAGCTGTGCCCTGCAGGGGACAGGTTCAATACGGAAGCGTGGGACCAGGTGCCGGACTTCAAAGATTTGGGACTCCAGTTTCAGAGCGACCTTGGGTGGATGACCCCAGACGACTTTGCCCACCACCCGCGGATCAAGCAGATCCTACCGTCATGGTTCTCGCCATTGGCAAAAAGGTGGAGACAGGACGAATGCAACCTCGTCCGAAAACACCTCTTCGCCGTCGTCTGCGTTCAGATGCAGACGGCTCTGAACTCGGCGTCCGTTCCACATGCCTATCACGTCGTGCTCAAACGCTGGCTCACGGATAGGCTTCTCACACAGGAAGCGGACTTTTTTGGGGAGCCAAAGTACCATGGCGTTCCCTTAGTCATCAACTCAGTGCTCAAGAGGACGTTGGCACGGCACGTTGCAAGAGGGAAAACTGACCTGGGCCTCACAAACAACCTGCCGTTGTGGAAAAAGGTCAAAAACCACCTCCATCAATACATTCCCGTCCTCCGAAGGGCGTCAAAGCTCTACAACTCAACCGTGCACATCGTCGCGGGGCATGGAGCCACCATCCGTGCCGCAAAGGGGACCATATTGCTCAGTTTCAAGTTGTTTGTGCGTGGTAGTGATGAGGATGGGAGAGGAAAGGTGTTTGACGGATCTGGGAAGCTGCTGGAGAGGGTCGCCAGGTTCCTCGGCTGGGAGCTTGCGCGGTTCGTTGCAGAGACGACCCGACCCATGACATTGAACAAGTTTTCTCAGCTTGAGGATACCCTATCTCAGGATCTCGCCAACAGAGCAAGGCTTCGCTTTGTGCGGGAGCTCATGCGCAGAGTGGCGGAACTCACTGCGTCTCAGACAACGAGAACGTCCCGCGTTGCGCTGCTCGTCGTCAGCTTTCTCGACATGACCTTTAAGGTGCTAGTGGAAGAAGGAGGGCTGTTTGCAATGCAGCCGCCTGTTGAACAGCCGGTTGGAGAGCCGATGCCCCTCTACCTGGAGGAGGTGTGCAAGAGAATGACGGCCATTGTGAGGAGGGACAATCCAACAAAGAAGACAACAAAAAAGAAGCGGAACATGACCGTTTATGGCAGTGACATCAACAACCACTGAGAGCGGCTCCGCCGAGCCGTATTTGACTGCTTCAGTGCGCAGCAAGGCCAGCAGAGCTACGTACAGACTGTCAACAACCACTGCCGTCGTGGCCTTGAGAGCGTTTCAAGCACATTCAGAAGGATGACGATTGGAGCCGGCTTTTGCTTTGCGAACGGTCGACAAGACGTCCGGTGCGGAGAATCAGAAGCTCGTGAGGAGCGTCCAGCAACTGTGCTCGCCTGAGAGGATGGGGTCTCTGGCTGCTGACATTGACATTGACTGGATCCTTGCGACATTTGCGAACTGCAGGGTCTCAGCTGACGCGCTCATGGACGGAAGTTGCCCCGGATGGGAAGACCTGGTGGTGCTCTCCAGTTACAAGGAGTAAGGCCCTGGACGAGTGGGTAACTCGTCACTTTATTGTCAACTTGTACTCACCTAGTGTATTGTGATACTGTACTCGTCACTTGTCTAAAAGTTCGATGCAAACTTGCAACTCGCGAGTATACTTGCGAGTATACTTGCCAATATATGTTCAAAAAAAAACATTCAAACCTTGCCCACAGAGCAGGTACCAAAAGCAGAGCACCAAACATTTTTATCATGTATTTTTTACATGTAGTTATTGTTATTTTGCACCTTCATTGCTTTCAAAACATCAAAATTCCTGAGTTGGACGGTGTGAGAGACAGGCTAAAAGCATGCAGCGGGCAAGTAGACCCGGCTAAATCATTTTAAGCAAACTCACAAGTGTACTCGCGAGTTTGAAAATTTGTACTCGCAACTCACCAAAATTTATTAGCATCAACTCAACTCGTACTCGCGAGTTTATACTCGGCAAGTAGGCAAGTTTATACTCACTCGTCCGGGGCCTTAACGAGGAGGTGTGGGACGCGCTAAGGAGAAAACGGACTGCCATCATCGCCGCGCGGAAGAAAAAGGAAGACGTGGTGAAAGTTGAAGGAGCAGTACAAGCGAGCAGGAAGCCCACTCCATATAGACGCATAAAGAGGACATTGACCGGTTTCGTGCGAGACGGCGTAGCGGAAATCTTCGACAGACACCTTTGCAAGCAGAAGAGCAGTTCTGGACACGTTTGGATCAGGCAAACACCTCATCAGCAACAATTGACGACTCGAACTCCAAAACTTTGTCAGGAAGCTCCGAGCGTTGGTCGATCCAGCCCGCCAGTGCATGGTCGCCAAATCAGCGACCCAGGACGCCTCCAACACGTTCCTCCGCAACGTCCGATTGGCGCGGATTCGACTCAACCTGCGACCCAGACAGGTGGATTCGGAGGACGTTTCGGACGGGGCATCCGCGTCGAGCGAATCCGGCCGGGATCTCCAGCCCACCGAGAATTCGGCACCTTCAGACGGAGACGTCAACAAGAAGACGCAGAAGAAGAGGGAGAGGAAAGACCGGTTCGCGGTGGCACCCAATCCTGGAAACGGCTTCGGAGCGCTCAGGATTGACTCAGTGACAGAGCTCTGGATGCTCAAGAAGATGGCCTACTTTCAAAATCTGTTGGCTGGAATGTACACGGCCTACAAGGGAATCTTGAGGTCGTACCTGTGGAACTGCGGCAAGCTGGTGACGAACACTCATCTACCTGGAAGCGATACTGCACCACGCCCTTTCAAGAGCGTGGTCGTCACCAACGCAGAGTGGCAGATCACCTTTGCCAATAGAGAGAGCTTGGCAGTCGCCCGCGCTCCTCCCGACGCGACGGACACGGACTTTGATTGTCCCTCGAAGAAGGTGCCTCAACATCGATACCACCCGTCGAGCATGCTCAGAGCTCAGGAGCGTCAGATGCACGCTCTGCGTCGACCCATGACAGCTTCGAGGGAGATGATCTTTTACTTTGACCCGAATCAAGGGTTGTCCAACCACAAGCACAACCGTCCCACGGTGGGGTTGGATCTCCTTCCCGAAACTGCGACCGGACGCTCCGCGGGGAGGACGAACAAGAAGTGGGCGGTGGAACGGAACGTGCGGTACATGGACACTGGGAGAGCTGCGGATGACCAGGAGATCACCAACCCAAAGTCGCGAGACGTGGAGGTCCACGGGAGAATCACCACGAGGGGTTTCCACCACAACAGGGGGCACCACTACGCCATGTGGGTCGCGGACGTTATGCGGACCCTCTCGCGGATGGGTGACAGCACGTCCATGGACGACGCTGCTGTGCAGTTTGTGGCAGAACTGATACTCGATCAGCCTCCTAGGACGTTCCAAAGGGTAAGTAGCAGTATGGGACAGGTTAGGATGGGACAGGTGGAGAGATGTGAGATGTTTTAGAGAGATGTGTATTGGTCTAGCTAGATGAGGCTCTGAACATATAAATAGTGGTGCCTGAGGCTACCTTTTAGCCCCATCCGACTCAAGGCTATAGTAGTATTCACTAACCCCTTTCGAGTGTTAGTTCCACTACAAGTTACGCACCGGTCAAGTGAAGGCAGAAGGGTGGAAGACGGTCAAGAAAGCCATTCTCCTGGAGGACGAGCGAACGCAGACTCTGCCACGAGGTGACACATCCGTGTCTGGGCGACCGAGGGTGGAAGCGTGGGACTCTGGCGCGACTCTTCAACGAGCGGTCGGAGAGGGGACGATGCGCGAGTACGTAAGAGCCGTCTCGCGGGACTGGACGTGGAGGCGACTGTTTGCCGATCACGACATCTTCCACGAACTCAAGTTCCGGACGTACTCGCAGAGCCAACGGGTCGTCATGGAGACGGTCAGGAAGCACGTCCTCGCTCCCGTCAAGGAAACCATCCGCAGCGGCATCCCAGTAAACACGGTCACGCTGGTGTACGGCGGAGCGTCGTTCAATCCCACCTCCCGAGGTCA
>KQ965819.1:111481-190615 GCA_001574975.1 Gonapodya prolifera JEL478
GTGTTTCATTCAAGCGACCCGACGCGCCCCCCGTGACGATAGTACTCGGGCCACGGTGGATCCACGCAAGACACCGACGGCGACGAAGCGGACGGGAACGACGAAACCATCGTGCCGCTCGACTACGAAAGCGCGGGACAGATCACGGACGACGAGATTTTCGAGATCATGGTGAAGCCCTTGCCCGAGGCGAGTAAGCTCTAGCTGGGTGGCGCTGTCCGTGGTGCTAATAAAGGCGATGCAGGGATGTCACCTTACGTGTATCTTCGATTCGTGTCACTCTGGGTCGGTTATGGGTGAGCGTCTCAGGCTTTGATTCACTCGGTCCTCGAAGGCGATTCTGAAACGTTTCTCCTCCTCTTTGTCATCCCAAAGACCTTCCGTACACATACACCGCCGACGGAAACCTCGATGGTATGCGCTCCCTTCAGTAATCTGTGTCATCACAATCCAACCTTAACCCACCGCGGTCGTTCAGTCGTCCAATTCGACAACCGCCTCCCCGGCGCCCGCAACATGCTCCGCCAGGGCGTTCTGGACCGCGCCAACCCCAACGACGCCGTAACGCAGCTCTTTGGCGGGTCGGGTGCCTTTGCCGGTGGTGGGCCCGGTGCAAACGCGGCCAGCATGTCGTTGAGCCCACAGCAGATCCAGCAGTTGGTGCAGAAGAGGGCGTCGTATGGGACCGTGATTCAGGTGGGTCGGGTCTCTTGTGTAAATTTCGTGGGCGGGGCTGATCAGGGTTTGAGTACAGTTTGCAGGATGTGCGGACAAGCAGACGTCTGCTGACGCGTCCATCGGAGGACAGAAAACGGGCGCTGCGTCGTGGGCATTCATGCAGGTGCGTTCCCGCTGTCGATGGGTTTTAGGAGGAAAAATCGATCTGGCTCGGCCCCCTCCCCTCCTCAGGTGATGTCTAAGTACAAGACACCATCGTACATTCAGATGCTTCAAGAAATGCGGACCCTATTGAAGCAGAAGTACGCCCAAGTGATGCAGATGAGGTAAGGAACGTCAAATTAGAATTTCGTCGGACTCCATTAAACGTGAGTTGTTGCTGCAGTGCGTCCCAGAAAATGAATATGGATCAGCCATTCACTCTGTAGTTGAGAGGTTATGAAATATATCTTGCGAATCGACAAGTTGTCGAATGAGATCAAATCCGTGATTCTTGTATGATTCCATAACTAAAGCTCCACTCACGAATGCCATCGCAGGACCTCACGCCCCTCTTCAACTCCATTCTCCAATCAGAATGGACCCGTCTCCATTCCCCACCCCTCTCCACCCCATCTTCCCCATCTACCCGCCGCCCTCCATCCCTCCTCCACCCGGACAGGAAATTGACATCGTCGCAGGACCCGTTTACGAAAGAAGCCTACCGAATCGTGAGCTCTTGATTCCTGGCGGTGTCGGTGGCGTGGGTCCTCACCTCATCACCTCTCGATCCATCCTTCTCCACAATCCAACCCCAACCACCATGCCATTCGGTAGGCTCAATTTATCCAAACCCTCAGGACCTTCCTCCGCTCCATCCGCGGGCCTTATATCCGGGGAAGCTCCTCCAACTTCACATCGCTTCCCTCCCTTCCCGCCCGGTCGCGCCCGGCGCCGGCCGTCGAGGTTCCCGTCTTGTCGTTTGACGTGGGCGGTCCACAAAACGGGAGGACGAAAACGGTGGCTGTTTCCGAGGTGTCGGCGCGCCAGAGGGACGAGCTGGACGCCCAAATTGCAGCGTTTTTTAGGGGGTGTTTGGACATGGTGCGCAGTTTGAGTGCGGTGGTGTCGGCTGGAGGTGAGTTCGGTCCTTTGTACGTGGTACGGGACGTGGCGACGGGGAAGGCCGTTTATGATTGGTGGGGTCGAGGGAGAATCAACCTCGAAGTCTGGTACGATCCGTCGAATAGACACATTCTCAAACCACTTTTACGAACAGACACCTTCGACGCCAACCCCCTCTTCGACCACCGCACCAGTATGATATGGTACCTCGAGAACGGCCTCATGCAGGCCACGCAGGCGCAGCGGGAGATGCAGGAGGAGAGAGATAAGAGGGGGAGGCAGTGGAGGGAGATGTGAGTAGGGCGGTTGGGGGGCGGGGGTTGGAGTTGTTGGTGATGTGTTAGGTGGCAGCATCGGCTGACGGCTGTACAAAGGTTCGAACCCCAGATTTACGACTCGTCCGTCGTCAAACCGATTCGACACGCTCCGATATCACCACGTCCAATGTCACCCACTTCTTTGAGTGCCTCACCGTCTGCAGGAACTGCGAGGAATGGCTGGGACGTGTCTGACACCTTACCTGGTCACCTTGACGCTTCCGAGCGAGATTTCTCCAAACTTTTTGACAGTCACGCTAGATCGGAGCGTGACCGCGGCGATAATGTGCTGCGAAACCGAAAGCACGCCGCCGAGCCCGGTTCATTTTCGACTCCATCCCACGAAGCCCCACCATCATTCCCCACCACAAGCCAATTCCCCTCGCCCGGCTTTCCTCCTGGCCTTGACAGCGACCCTTTCGACGACTCCGACACCGACATCACAGAGTCCCTCACCTCTGCGGAACTGCAACAACTCGCCGACGAGAACGCCGTGCTCCTGGCTGACCTCGAGGGCCGCACGGAGGAGGTGGTCAGGATCGCGCAGAACGTGCATGAGATTGCACAGATGCAGGCGGAGTTGGGGAGGTTGTTGGTGGGGCAGGATGTGAGTTTTCGGTGTCGGATCCAGACCGTTTCGTTCCTTCACATTACGCTGCCCCCCCCCCCCCCCCCCCCCCCCCCCCCCCCCCCCCCCCCCCCCCTCAGGACACCGTCACCCAGATCCACCTCGACACCGGCGCCACTGTCGACGCCCTGACGCGGGCGAATGAGTACCTTCGCAACGCGTCCATGACGGGGTCCGATATGCGCATGATGGTCATCCTCTTCTTTTTGGTCATGGCGTTCACGGTGGTGTTTTTGGATTGGTATGGGTGAGCGGGGGATCAGTGGGAAGGCATGCGCTTGTCTGTTAGTGCGAGGGTTGCGTTGCATGTAGCGGATTATAGTGAAGCAGATGAAGATGCGGCTTTTTTGATACGGTGAAGGTGATACACATTGAGCTTGTTACAAAGGATGTTCCCTCGGGAGTATATGGGATAATGTTCGTGTACTGTCACGTCTCCCAGAAAAGTCCGCCAGGAAGTTCCGAGCCTACAGGTGAGGGACAAGGTTGAGGACGAGACATAAGAGCAATCCAGGCAAACGCACCTCCACTTCTTTGAATCGATCTCGACGTTCAAGTACGTCGGTAGTCGAAAAGCCCAGCACGAACTTCCGTGCCTGTAAGGTGAAAGAATGCGAAGTATGCTGAGGACAAGAAACGAGTCGAGCAGCCCGGAACCAGAACGAACTCATCATCAGTGCGTCATTTGGAGTCTACCCACCACCCCAACAATCAAAATCTCGATGAGGGGTCTACAAGGTCGACGTCTCGATGTAGGATGAAAGAGAGAGAGCTTTCCAGCTCGCACCACCCGCACGCGTCTTTCGAAGGGGTGTTTTCCCGTGCGAGTTGCCCGGCTAATGACTTAGTGCGTGGAGAACTCGGCCCGGAAGCTTATGCGCAGTTGTTGTGAGGCCAACCGCAGCCACCGTTTTCAAATCGTGTACGGAGCCCCAAAGATAGATGCCGGTCTTTCTTATCGCAAGCCTTTCGGGTGATGTGTTAAAGACGCAAAACGGTTGGTTGTCTGCGCGGTGGAGAATCAAGACGAGTTCGACGGGGAAACGAAGCGGAAACGACGCAGCGAGTACTGATGGGTGAGTTGTCCGTGTTCCGCGCGTTCGGGCTGGCGTGTGTCCTCGGTGTTGGTGAAATGTTGGGAACGCCAACCAGGATGTGAGGGCAACTGCACCTCGCCGAACAAAAAAAGGGGACGACGTCACAGTCGACAGAAGCATCGAAACGCGCACCTGCGACGTCCATAAATTTTGATTTCTGTGCTCGTAATTGTCTGCGTGGTGCCCCGAGGTTGTGGGGATATTTTCAGTTATTGCAAACGTTGCGCTTTTTCATCCAAGTCGTGTCTACCCAATCTTCTCTCGCCTTTTAACGCCTCTAAGTAATTCATAGGAGAGATGAAAGAAATGGAGCCACAGTGGTCCAGTCAAAAGGACCGCTCACTCATGCCAAAGAAGTGTGTTTCCTGTTCGCTCGTTTCATGCGGGGAGCACTGAGAAGGCACCAAAGCGTGAACGATGTTTCGTAACAATAAATTCGGACTTAAAATACATATACACATCTTCTTCACAATCAAAATTTACCATATCATCTTTAGTAGAGCCTCCCACCCTCTCCAGATCTATCACACTGCACCCATCGCGCCCATCACGCCCATAGAACCTGAGACTGACGCAGCCGCCCACACTGACGCCGTTGTTCTTGGTGGAACAAAAAACCCGCTTGCGACATTCTGCCCTCCCAATATCTGCAGCGCGTCTCTGTGTGCATGAGATTCACAATCAGCACTTCAGCAGCGAAAATTTTCGCGATCACCGTGATTAGAGCACTCACATGGAAGCAGCACCAATCTTCCCACTTCCAACATCTTTCACTGCGCACCATCCGTCGCGGTATTTGTTTGAGCAGCTCAACAGGCTGGCCTGGGAAGAGTGACAGCTCGTCTCGAGCAGAGGCGACATACTGTAGAAGGGATAATTCATGGCAGATCAATCACACTTTGTAAGGAAAGACGCCAAGCACATTGTGCTCACCTGGTGCATAGCAGTGACCACTTGTCCCGGCTTTTCTGGGATGCTTTGTGCATCGTGGAAAAATTGCCTAATGACTGAGACGAGCAGGCAGCTTGCTCAGACTTGGGGAACGTTTGAGGCACGGAGAGATACGCTGCAGATCGACGGACCGTACGCGTCTAAGTGAAACAACAAATAAAATCAGCAGTTGTCGACGTCACCAACCTGGTTGAGCTCCTTTTGCCTTGCCCCGCTTGGCTACAACAATTCCCACGATGTTCAAGGCAATTAGTGCCACGCCCCCGCCTGCCGCAGTTCCTGCAATAGCTCCCGTAGAAAGTCCCGCCGAGTCACCGGAGCTGGGACCTGACGCGGGCCCGTTTGCCGATGGGTCATTGGCGTCGACGGAACGCTGGTAGTCTGCGATGGCGAGCGAGATGTACTGGGACTTGCAGCGCCAGGTGCAGAGCTTGCTTGAGACAACGTGGGCGATGAAGGGCATTCGGGCCAGCCCTGTGTGACATTTTGCGTGGCGAGGAGGCACAGGCTTGGTAGGTTTCTTGTGCATCTGTAAAGACCCGCGTTGCCCGCCAAATGTCCGTATGTGTCAGCCGCAGATGAAGTGAAAGAGATAAAGATGATGTTACCTTTGATGGAGCACGTTATGGGTTTGGTTGCTTTGGGGAGAAGTCCATCCAAATTACCGGCAAGTTGATTGTCATCGATGTCTCGGGTTCCGGTTTAGGGTAAGAGAGGAACCAACGGTACGTCGCCTCACACATAACCAATCGCTCACAGAATGAACCCAGTGATGTCAAGTCTGACAGGTCTGGAACCTGCCCTGTAAGCTTGTTACCAGACAGACGCAAGATTGAAAGCTTTCTGTTGTTGACAAACTCGGGAGGTATTTGCCCCTCCAAAAGGTTCAGCGACAGGTCCAATTCAAAAATCTGGCGCAGGGGTGTGGGATTAGGAATTGTCCCGTTCAGTCGGTTATTCCCAAGCTGGCGGAGATTCAAGTTGTCCAGGGCAGTCCAAGAAGGAATCGGGCCTATCAGGCACCAGTGAGTAAAATGAATAAAGACAGATAGAATGGCTCGATCGAAACCGTACCCTGCAAGTTGTACGATGCAAAATTCGCCGCCCAAACACTGCTCTGCCAGTGTAGCTCAGCAAAATTTCACGTTGAATCGTAAGTTCAAACACAAGTTACAGCAGAGAGAGCACTCCATGAGTGTCGTTGAGTTGGGAAGAAGATGGTCCACATTGCCAGACAGTTGATTGTATCTGATCCCTGAATTACGGCAATTTCAAAAACTTGCGAAATCAAACAAAAACGTTGCATCACCAAGAAGCAATTACCCACAGAGTGATCTAAGGTTGTTGGACAAATCCAAACTTGAAAGCTTTCGATTGTCGACAAACTCCCGGGGTATTGGTCTCTCGGGACCGTTCATCTGTAAGTCGAGAACAAAGAGCTGCCGCAGGGGTGTGGGGTCAGGTATCATTCCAGTGAGACGGTTGTTTGCAAGTTGAAGATAATTCAAATGGTCCAGGGCGCCCACCCATGATGGAATCGGCACTGCAAGTAGTACATGGAAACTTACGTGGACGCAGCAACACCGAAAATCTGCTCGATGGATACCTTACCTCGCAAGTTTTGGGAGATAAAGTCCGCAGATTAAACACTATCTACTCCCGGAAGGCACTGGATGATTCCATTCACCTTGGTCGTGGCCGGGTAGTTCCAGTTGCAACACCCGCCACGAGTCCATGCGACAGTATTGTTTGATTGGTCCATGAGCGTCTCGAAAAACGCGCAGTCCGCTGCAAGGTGACCGAGAGTGTGGTTGGGAGTGCAAGGGGCAAGGAGGAGCACGACGAGGACGATCGAGAAAGCTGACGGACGGTCGAGTACGCGGTAAAGGGGCATCGAAGGTTGCGCGATCGCAGAAGTGGGGTCGCTTGTGTATGTGCAGAGAAACGACCGCCAAAGACTGGGCCTCAGTCGGACGACACCTCCTATCATATGAAGACTGTCCGATGCTCAGCTTTCCAAAGCGGGAATCTTTTCACAAGTCGGAAATTTTTACGGACGCTGGATGGATCGGAGTTGCTCAAAGCAAAGAATTTGTATTGTTCTGGCGGTCGGCTGCAAAATGTAAAATGTATTGTGTCTTAGCACATCATTTGGTGTGATTCCTCTGACGATCATGTGAACAATCGGCGCCAGCATCTTCATCGCATGTCAATACATCAGACGATAGTTATAAACGAGGTGACCCCAACCAATCCGTCTCCTCTTGAACTCCTCCCACCATCCGTGTTCACGCGATTGGGCGCAATCGGCATGATTCTGGGTGAACCAATCTTCACGAGAACGACGGCTTCCAACTCTGGATCGTACGATCGCACGGCAGCCGCCAGCCTCGCTTCGAAGTTGGAAGGTGGGAGTGCACGTGGATGGAATGGAAGGTCGTGGTGAGGTGAGAAGACCGGAGTTGGGCGTGGAGGGCGTGGATGTAGGTGTTCGGCCGATCCACGTGACGTCGAAGATACCTGCCGTGAGGCATGACCGACACCATGGTTGCACCCAACGTCGACTCGGGCACGCTTCCTGGGTCCTTCATCGTCAGACCGGTCATTCGTCTTGTTCAAATGTCCCCTGTCCATGCCGGGAACTAAATCTTCCACTCCAACCGTCAGCGCCTCCACATCACTCCACTTTTCGAAAGCCATCTCCACACTTCCGCGACGACCCTCTCTAGCATACGCCCGCTTGGAAACGTCCCTCAGAACGTCTCGTTGCGCCATCAGGAGCTTCTCCAACACCTCCTGCCTCGGATTCGCCAGTCTGGGCAACACTGCATCACCACCCAATAAGGCGCCAACGATGCTCTCAATCCTGCCGAGTGCCGTATCCTGGTCCCCCATCTCCAAGAACGCCAGCCTTCCTTTGCTCCATTCCGCCGACACGTGACCCGACCCATTTCGCATCCTGATAGCATCGATCCTACACTCCCTCGAGCAGAACGCGTCACCCACACGTGATGCGCGCATGGCCGAGTCCCGACGGCCTGCGATGGGGCGTGAATGGTGGTGATCGAGGATGTAAGTCAGCAGGAGGTCGTCGTCCAGTAGGGTGGTGGGAGGAAGATATGGGCCGCGATCGAGGAAGAATGGAGAGGCGTGGAAGAGGCAGCGCGGGTTCCTGCAGGAGCGCGTCGACATGATGGCTCGTGGTTGAGCTTGACGCGGTTACGAAACGTTTCGTTTTGGTGGTTTCCCCAGCTCACGTATTTCTATTTCAAAAAGAATGAGCCGTTATGAATGTACTCTCGCGTATGGATGGCGCTGTCTAATAGTGAGTGCTACCTATAATTGTCATAGATACCGAATACCTATGCAATCGCAATAAACGCCAAAACAATCCCATACGCCGCATTCAGAATCGCACGATCACTGTCACTGTAACTAGTTCCATTAAACGTCGGCGTCGACGGCGCCACGCTCAGCGTCGTATTCTTGGGGAACACCACCATATCCGATGGGTAAAATGCACCGTCTGGCGGCAACGCACCCGTTCGGAAGTAGTTCGCAACGGTCTTTGCGAGGCCCAGCGAGGGGAAGGAGATGGTCGTGTGACCGGGCCCGCCACGAGTCGCGATGCGTGAGGAACGTGGGAGCATGGTTCGGAGATGCTGTGCGGATTTGAGAGGTGTGCTGGAGTCGTGGATCCCGTTGACGATCAGGATGGTCGTGTTGTGTTCCGCGAGGAGGCAGTCTGTGTCGGTAATCTTGGACACTCCCACGTTGGGCAGTTTTGGACGCTTCGATCCAAAGTTGCGACAAAAGCTGAGTACTCCGAGGTCAGCTCCGAGCCACGGAGTCTGTTGAGCAACCGTGAGATTTGCCACAAGGTTTTGCACGTACATGAGAGGAACCAGATTTGTGGGCGCATTATCAACACAAGTAAGTCCCATTGATGACAATGAACGAAGCCCCACTGCCGGCGCCGACCGGTTCGCAGGGGCCGATCCCGCGGACGTAACCAAAACATTCAAAAGCGCCGACGCGTCGCCCGCTTCCAGCCCAGCAATGAGTGCCGAAACCAAGGGCCACGTCGGCGGGACGGTGAAGAAGTTCCACAAGAAGCTGCTCAGGATTGAGGAGGAGATGGGGACGCCACTGGCCACCACCGGGGTGCGGAACGCGGTTTTGTGAAGCGCATCGAACCGTGCTTCAATGTCGGCCGCAGATGTGCTCGCGCCGGCGAAAGTGCACGCGCTGGGGCCTGCTTCGAAACAGAGCTGGGCAAAGTCTTTGATGGCGTTGCGAACCGAGATTTGGTCGTTCGGGAGCTGGCTGACGTACGTCTGGGCGTTGGCTGCAGCGTCGTAAACTCCGTCCAGCACGATTCGGCCAACACGGTTCGGGAACGTTTGGATGAACTCGACACCGAAAATGGGACCGTACGAGAAGCCCCAGTAATTCAGCTTTGCGCCAGGTCCATCGAGGGCATCCACGATTGACGCCATGTCACGCACGACGTATGATGCGGATGATGTGAAAAGCGCTTTTGAGTTCTGTTTCAGACACGCCGCCGCGAGATTCGCCGCGGCAGTGTCAAAGTCCTTCATGGAACTCGCAACTGCCTTCCGTTCCGTCGCGTTTGCAAATGCCCCAATCCAGAGATTCGCCCCGGCTGGAAATGCGCTGTTAAAATCGTACTCGTCACCCGCGTTCGCGAAGCACGCAAACTTGGGCTCCGCTCCACCGACACCACGCGGGTCGAACCCGATGATGTCGTACTCCCCGCCCGTGATGACCGAGATGGATTGCCCTGCTCCGGCTGAGACGAACGCCACACCCGAGGCTCCGGGGCCACCGGGGTTGACAAGAATTGACCCTTTGCGAACAGCAGCAGTGGCGTTGAAGCGGACGAGAGGGATGGTGGCCGTTTCATGTGACGACGCGTCGGCGTATTCGAGAGGGACGGTCAGTTTGGCGCAGTCAAGGCCGGATCCGCAAGATGTCCATGTGGAAAGGGAGGGTGTGATGGCAGCCGTTGTGAACTGACTGGTGCTGGCCAAGGCAGCCGACAGGAAAAGAACAATTGCAGTCCACGAAGCCATGTTAGTGATGCGAGGAGGGTGTCTGAAAAAAGTGATGTGACGAAAACGATGGTCGGGGATCAGCTGAGGATCGATTGAACCTCATCACACCGACAGGTACAAGACTCACCACGGAACTCTATGGGCACCGTAAAACCAGCTGCGAGACGGGACTCTTCAACCGAGTCACTTGGCAGGAAAACCGCGCTGAGTGTCCTATTTACGTGACGTGCTACCTGTCGCATCGCCTAAACAGTTATTTTCCACGGGGGTGGCACGCCACGTCAAGATTTATTTCAAATTTGATCCCGACGTTCCTGGAAGCTCATTATGACCGTATGAAAAGATACTAGCGCACTCTACAACACTTAGAGTCCCATCAAGTCAACCTCAATCCTCAAAACTATACTATGCGAATTAAAAACCTCAAACTATGTACGTGATAACCGAGTGCCGTCTCAAGCTTTTCCAGGTGGCGCGTACTGGGGCTGGGGTGCCGGGTACCCTCCGTAAGCGGGAGGAGGAGGTCCCGAAGGGGGCGCGTAGTGACCACCTTGGGTGCCTGCAGGTGGTGCGTACGCCGGTGGGGCTCCAGAGGGAGGGGCATACCCGCCGTGCGCAACTGGCGCTGCTCCATGTGCCGGAGGAGGTCCAGGAGGAGGAGCATAGCCCCCTTGTTGGGGATATCCACCCTGCTGGACTTGCGGTGGTGGCGCACCGTACCCGTTCTGTACACCCCGAGGCGGCATCGGCGGTGGTGCCCCTGCACCAACTGCCGGTACCGGGGGCGCTGCTGGCCCACTTCGACCGAGCTTAGCGTTCATGATTTCGACCCGTTTCGCCGTCTGTGCAGCCCGGGCTTGGTCAAAGACCGCCTTTGCCTGGGCAGATTGGGATTCCTGTTGTGCGAGTATCCCGCGGGACCAGGACACGAGGCCCGTGAGGACAGAGTAGGATTGGTTGAGGTCGTGGAGCGACTTTTGGATCTTCTCTGTGTGGTGACACAAGTCGAGGGTGAGATAAAACTCCCTTGACGCGACTGTTGGTACTTCTACTCACGCTTAATGTACATATCCGTGAAGACGTTGTCGAACGCCACGTCCAGCAAAAAGTTTCCCTGCGTGACGTGCAGGCTTCCAATGTTGGGAATGTTGGGGTTCAGCGACCGTGCGCGGTCGAGACACACTTGTGCGGCCGTGGCGGCGTTGCGGGCCTCTGTGCGTCGTCCAGGAGATTAATGTCAGATCACCGTATGGATGTGACGATACGAAGACTCCTCCTCTCCCCCCGCTTGACCCAATACGCACCAGCCATCCCATTCTGCTTCGCCATCTCCACAAACAGACTGTCCGAAAACAAGTCCACCGTCGCCATCTGGTCAGCGCTCTGAAGGGCCCGGATCGCGTTGGAGAGGTTGCCCTGCGCTTGTGCGAGGAGTTGGTCGACTTGCCGAGTTGTGGGGAGGAGTTGGGAAGCCTGTAGAAACGCAGCCAAGCGGATCGAAGGATGGAGTTAGGTGAAGGAAGCGTGATAAAGGAAGAGGGACGAGGGACTCACAGCGAGGTACTGCGAGTACGCGGCGTTGGTGGCGTTCTCGTAGGCGTCTTCCTCAGGGAAGTCGGGAGTGGGTCCGTTGAAGACCTGATAGAGAAGAAGAGACATCAGCTGTCAGGGTAAGGAAAATGGTATGTGACAGGGAGTGGTGGGAACTCACCCGTTCCAACAGCGCATCGATCTGCTGTCTCAGCTGTCCTGCCTGTTGTTGCTTTGCGCGGTATCCGTTCAGCTTTTTTGTTCGCATTGCAGTGTGTAGTTTTGATCAGCAATCTGACAGTACCAACAGTTTACAGCGTGTTCGCTACTCACAACTCCGGTGGCCTCTCCCAACTGTCTCTGGAGTTCCGCGAGGGCCTGTTTCGCTATATTTTCTTCTTGCACGGCATTCATGTATTCTGCTTCTTCTTTGGCGAGTTTGGCGTCGTAGTTCCCCTGAAATTGTTATACGGGATCGATCAGTCCGACTCATTCACCTCCCAATGTTCGAGGGAGTTCCAATCACGAGCAGAAACGCACCTTCAATTTCGCTCCGATCGCTTTGAAACTCATCCCACTCTTCATCCCACGAGCGTCTTTCCCTTCCTTTTTACTGAACCGGTCGAGTCGTTCAATCTACGGATCGCCACCTTTACCCTTTCCAACACATCCACTCACGTCCGCTTCTCCAGATTCGCCAATTCCGCAGCCTTACTCCCGACCATCCCCTGCAACTGCGCGACATACGACTCCTGATTCGGAAGGTTTGCGGCAAGCTCCGCGTCCAAGGCCGCGACAGTGTCGATCAGTTGGCCGTACTGTCCCACGGAGGAATCGACGGCGGAAGGGGGTGGGGGTTCGGATGGAGGCGCGTATGACATGGATTCGGTGGATTGAGTTGGAGTGGAGGGAGTGCGGGGTTTAATTTGAGGCAGATTATTGTGGCGGTGCGCCCTCAGCTCATAACGGAGCTCAGGGCAGATAGCAAAAGGCCGCCGCCGCTTTCGTAACAAATCGAAACAATGCATCTGTGTAATATTTCACTGTGTGCGAATGCAGACAATGAATTCCGTGAAAGCTGGACGACAAGCTGTCTCAGTTGGTTCGCAAAGCCTGAGAAACTTAGTTGGACACTATAGTTGTCACAGCTTCCAGGGTGGTTTCCTGTGGTGGTGTCAGTGTATGCACTATGCAGTTTGCTGCTCATTCAAGTCTCACCGTGACTCAAGGTCAGACTACGTGAAGTGTCCTAGCAATTGGAAATCAGAGAGCGAAGATCTCCCATTCTCTGGAACAAATGGAATCCGGCACGGCCAAATTCTGCCGTCCCGGAAGTGCTAGTTGCTTCCGTCTTCCCGCACTCGTGAACCGCCCTAACCACACACAACATCCGCCAAACGTCACGCAAGGCAAACTCGAATTTGGTATCGTGAGTCACGCGTCATCCTGTCTCACAGGGTCGACAGTCCGGCTGCCTTGAAATGCAAGCAGATTAAACGGAGGCTGGAAGTTTAACCGGTGTTAACCAACCCAACATAGCGGCGCGATGGACTCAGTCTCTGCTTCCACCAGCACATTGCCTTCCGCGCACCACTTCTCCATTGCTGATCTCCCGTTGGAGCTCCTATCGCGCATCTTCAGACTCTACCGCCACTCATACAATTCCTACTTCGACAACCCGAATCGCGCCACCTTCCACCCAGGAGTTCACAACGCGAGTCGAGACTCAATCTGCTGGCCTCGTCTCTTCAACTCGATGGAAACGGCGTGACCTCTCAAACACCCACAACCGACGAGTCTACTGCGTCTGCCATATCACGAGACTGCTCCGACCCGCTCTCCAACTCGAAGTTTTACCTCTCCTTGATAAAGTCAATTCGTATCATCATGCCGCCCGACCTCCTTGTGTACAACTCGCGATGGGCAGCAGTTGCGAGGTCTGAGAGCCAGGGCTGCAGCCACGGTCATCAAACGCATTGTGGAGCTTTTAGGAGACAGTCAACGGAACCCCCACGGAGAGGAGGATGTCATGCCATCTGGAGGTCCGACGCCCCCGCACCTCGCCACAATCACCTTTGAAGCCGCCTCACCCCCTATCTTCCACCAGCGCCACCTCAACCCGCTCCAGAGCGGCCTACAACCCCACACCGGACCCACCCCACCTACACCTCCTCTCCCTCGTCGACCCGAAACCATTCGCGATGGACGTGTTCACGGCAGTAAAGGCCGCGAGCGTGCGGACACTGGTGTGGCGATGCGTGGATTTGGTCGATATCAATCCGGGAATGGTCGGGGAGGTCTTGGAGGCGTATTTGGAACAGCCGGGGAAGGCGGCGCTGAATGAAGTGACGGCGACACACGAAGGCGAAGGTGGTGTTTGGGTACCGGCACCCTTTCCGTTCAGCATGTCCACCTCAACTGATCCGACAATCACGCCACTGGCGTCCACGAACGCCAGCCCCTCCACTCCACACTTCCGCCGTATCATTTTTGAAGACTCTCGCCTCTCCAACCGCCCAATTCGTTCCCCGCACCGCAGCCGTCACTGTCTTTCTTCTCATGAACCTTCCCAAGCTGCTCTTTCTCAAACCGGATCCCCCGCTTCCCCTTCCTCCTCCTCCTCTGCAGCTCTCCTAATACCATCCTTCCTCGCACTCCTCGGCCTCACCCCCTCGCCTTCCACCACGGGCACCCCCGTCTCGGCCTCGTCAACCCCTTCCGCGGCGTTTCTCATCGCGGGATGAACTACGGTTGGGATGTACGTCAGCGTAAATGCTATAAAAAGAAACACAACGTCAAAGGGCGCCGTGTGGCCTGGGGGGAACGGGGGGTGTGGTGGGGTTGGGGTGGAACTGGAAGTTTGGAGGACGGTGACGGTCTCGCAAGGTTCTTCCAGGTGAGAATCCCAAAATGTTGCGAGAGAATCCCAAGAGAATCCCGCGTCGCCGGCGGTCACGGGAGCTTGCGGAACGTGCGTGTTGCGATGTGTGAGTGAAGGTATCGTGCCTCCCTGAGGCCCTGCCGTTGGCCGCAGTAAGAATCGCCGGGTTCTCCCTGGATTCGCTAGTATTACCTGGGATTCTCTTGTAAAACCGAACCAATTTTGCCACGGATTACCCGCATTTTCGAACTCTTTTCGTCTCAGATCCCTGAGGCACGCGCCAAGTTCGCGCATCGGCTGCCCGTTCACCTTGTTTCGCGATACCGCCAGCCCGCCGGGGTGCTGGACCAACCCGGAGACGCACAAACGGATTGTATGCGGACGCTGTGAGGTCTGGTGCCTCGGTGGAGTCATTCGCAGACGTTGAAAGAGCGAAGGTGGCCCGCCGGACGAGGATGGAGTACGATCGATGAGTTGTCTGCTGTTTGACTTCGCTTCACCGTCTCAGTTTTCATCCTCCCCGGAAGGTTTCCCATCGATTCATACAAAATAAAGCATCACCACTCGTTTTCTCAATGAACTTGGAGAGGAGCGCGGCTTCAACGAACTCAAAGGCCCCGGTGCCATTGCCAAGTTCAACCCGGAGCTCCACGCCAACGAGAGAACCCCAAAGTTCATCGCCGGTTATATCTTGTTTCACTGTCACCCAAATCACCAGGCATCCAGGGTGTGTGACTTCTACTTTCTGTTTGGGATGCGGGTTCAACTGTTTGCTGAATGGCACTGCCCTCCGTCACTACAACCAGACAGGGACGGCAAAAAAGGACCGTGCAGCAATAAAAGACCTTTTTGAACGCCAGGGAAGCAAATGGAGGGGTCCATGGGATGAGAGTGCCCAAGGAGGAGTGCGCGGATGTCCAACTTGACAGTCTGGAAGTTGCACGGTTGATGAAGGTGAGCCTGACACGACTAGAACACTAAACGCCCTCACGGACTTGGGAATGACTTCTGGGAAACCCACAGCTCATTGAGAAGAAGTGGGTCAAGGAAGGATATGTGCCGGAACAGGAGGAAGAGATAACGTTCAAGCAAATGAAATTATTTGTGGAACTCTATCATACCAACCCAAGCCTAGAGTTTCTTCAATTTCTCGTGAGTTTGACAGAGGTTGAGTGTCTTGTTGCCATTGCAGTAACAATGTATTGGCAAATTAGGCAAACACAACGATTTCCTTTGACAACCTCCTTTGCTGTGGTGAAGCTCTCCAACTCCAAATCGACAATCTTTGGAGAGATCCTGGGAGCTCTTCCATTTGCGGGCGGATGGAAATCAGGAAGAACGTTCGTGGCGAGATAACTATACTCCACATGAACCCAGCTCCGACTCCTCAACAATGTTACACCAGGGGCATTGTCCTCATTGTACCTGCACAAACTTTCCAAGGCTGGCATTATGTTGGGGCCACTTTTCCCTTGGATTGAAGGGAGCCAAATCACGGCAGCACAGGTGATGGTGAGACTTATCTACAGAATTGCTGCTCTTCTCTAACCTCTCTCAAAACAATCAACAGACAAGTGCTGAGATGCTGACACGTGTTAGGAAGGCTCTTGCGGCAATTGGAGTGCCTGACACCAACATTTAAGGCACACACTCATTCCGACGTGGAGGGGCGCAGTATCTCATGGCCGCTGGATACGACCTTGTCTATATTTGCGATCTTAGTGGCTGGCGTCCTAATTCTGCGGAGTTCATGCGGCACGTCATGACTTACAAAAATATGACAAGTCGGCAGACAGAGAGTATCATGACGCACACAGTTTCAATAATGCGGTAAAAACTGATGTATTTCAAATTTGAAAACAAGAATTCATCCAGACAAAAGCTCCTGAACAAAATATATGCACCGAAGGTGTTTCAATCGGACTCATCCCCACTGGGAGCACCACCTTCGAGGTTCTCAGACTCATCAATTTTGTCACTGTTCTCTGTGCACACCATCCTACGTTGTGTCCCAGTCCTGGTCCTGTGTGGTCTCCGCATCCCCCGCCGTAACAACCTGCCACCATTGCCCAAATCTCCCCAAGGATCCTCTCTGTGGAGCTCACCCACACGTTGCAAGAGAGCATTAGGCTTGGACATGATGTATTTGAGGTGGAGATGGGAGTTACAGCTGAATTTTGGTTTGCAATTCTGGCATCTGGAAAGACACTTACCTCCGGTTTGAAGTCCTTTGCAATTGCGTCATAAAGCTCCGAAAAGTCGTTGCTTACCCTACCATAGAGACGGTCAAATTCTGGGATTGCATTGCTGCTCCTGAACGATTCATACACAAGTGCAAATCTCTGGGGAAAAGAGTAAAATGAGCAAGAAGATAAAAGTCAAAAGGGACGCGTACAATACCTTCACTTTGTTGTAGCGCTGGGCAATTTTAGAATGGCGAGGTTTCTTTCCAGGTGGCCGATAGGTCCGCTCGGTCAATGACCACTCACACAAGGGCTTTAACGACACCCTGTTTCCTGTCTCCTTCAAAGTACAGTTTCCAGCATCCCGCACCACCGACAGGCGTTGTAAAAGAGAAAATTACGTTAGGCAACTGGTTTGGAGCCAAGGGGGCGTCAGGGGCTGGAGCCTCATCGGGAAGAGCACGTGAAGATCTAGTGGCCTCCTCCGATCCAGTCAGTGCTTCACTTCCATACGCAGTGGCGCTTGCCCTGTTCTTGAGAGGCGGGTGACAAGTTCCAGCAGCTGAGGAAGGCCTGGAACAATTGCGTCGCAGGAAGCCCGTAAAGGCTGGTGGGTACTGATGAACCATTGTGATGACTTGGCCATTGGCCAGTGTGGACTTGTTGCGTCAATAAAGCATCAAAAATCGACAGAGCGTGGTCTGCAGGCTGCTGAGCATTGCCCAGCGTGCCTGCTGTGGCAAGGAGTGATGGTTATTGCCAGGAGAGGATCGGGCACTTTAAGGGAAGACACTTACCACGAGGAACAAACCCACCAACAAAATCCGCAGGTTGAGTGATGAAAGAGCCAAAAGCAAAGGCTCCTGAAGCGTCAGCCGATGCAGGAACAAGGAAAGTGCGCTGGGGATACCCCATTGCATCGGACAGATTCATGTCACCAAACTGTAGCAATGTAGTTCATTTGTTAGTATTTATTGAATTGCAATTGATTGGTCAAACATACTGGTGCTGTTCCCATCAGTGAAGCTTGTGTCGTACCATAATTTGATGACAGAGTTGAAGGGCCTTGGGACCGCACGGCAGCACCTTGAGCGCCAGGTAGTGACTGGAGCATGGATGGTGTGAATTGTGCAGGAGGTGCCCCCTGGAGTTGAACTGGCGGTGTTGGCCAGGTCAAAGGTGGATCGGGGAGGTGGCTAGTCCTCTGAATAAAGCCCACAGGCTGGGTGATGTTCATCCTCAAAGCAGCAGTAGAGATGCTGTTGAAGCCTCCGCCAAACGATTCCGTCCTTCCGTCGTGGGGAGCGAGAGGTGACCGCGAACACGACCCGATCGCGGGCGCGGGGTACGGGGGGACGCGACTGTCATCGGGGAATGCGAATGGAGCGGTTTGGGGGGATTTGGGGCGGTATTGGGCACGTGAGTGACGGGCTTCTCTACTTTGGCTCACTGTAGGTTCGGAGCAAAACATGGGGACGGAGTCCGTGTGGAGTAAATGGGTCCGGGTCGCGGCGCCCTAGCTCAGCGCGGTCACGTCCACGTCGCCCGGATCACCTCAGTATCGAAACACGTCTGATGAATCACAACCCGTCGTCTCATGGGGCTACACCTCCCTCTCCGGCCCACCCTCGCTCTCCCCACCGGACGCTACGCGGTGGACCTGGGACAGGTGGGAGAGTGGGAGTGGTGGCAGTGCTATGGACGGGGATTGCGATGTAGGGTGCGTGGTTGCGGGGTGGGGGAGTGGGGCGGGTGGGAGTGAGGGGTAGGAGTGAGAACTATGTCTGTACTCTGTCGACTTTGCTTATTTGTGAGAGGTTTTTTGGCTCTGGACATGATTTAGATGCCCCCCACGATGTACAGATTTGGCGCCGGACGAATTATAACTGATCACGCCCCATCCGAGCACGAGCACTGTCACGAGAAACGCGAATAAATGGATCTGAGGTGAATCCAAGGAGTCGCGAATCGAATAATGCGACCTGTAAATGAAGGGATGTTGGAGTGATGCGGAACGGGGGGCGTTCATCTTTTCAGTTTCTCAGTTCTCACGCGTTCTGCCGAATCCACGAAACTACCTCCACAACAAAGTCGGCGATTGCATTTGGGTCTGACGCGCACGTGAGGCAGCTCATTGGTGGGGGATGTCTCGGCGTTTAAGATGATCGTCTGCACTCATCAGCACCCGGTACAAAACTCAAAGTTGGGTAGTAAATACTGCAGACCCGTGCTATTTATTTGGGCAAATATTTAAGCATAACTATTGAATAATTTACGACGACTCACGACTGTGGCTTAGGTGGTTTAAGTCTCGCCAACGAAGAAACTGCCATCTCATCCCCCTGTTCTGCTGCCTTTGCGTACCATTCAATGGCCTTATCAACATCCTTCTGAAAACCAGTTCCAGTTTCAAAGGCCCATCCCAGGTTTTGTTGGGCAAGCATATAACCCTGCTCTGCAGCCTTCTGCCACCACTTTACAGCCTCCAGGAGGTCCTTCTCTACCCCTCTGCCAACGGCATAGGCTACGCCCAGGTTGAACTGGGACTGTGCAAAGCCCTGGATTGCTGACAAGTAGAACCAGTCAGTGGCTACCCCGTCATCCTGGTCCACGCCAATTCCATTCCAGTAGGCGAGTCCCATGTTGCATTGGCCCTTTGCATCTCCCTGCTCTGCAGCGCGGCGGTGCCACTTGGTAGCCATCTGTTCATCCATCTCAACGCCTTTACCTTGCTGATAGAAGTTACCCAGGTCGTTCTGCGCGTCTGGGTCTCCAAGTTCTGCTGCCTTTTGCTTCCACTTGGCAGCCATCGCAAAATCCTGTGGTACACCTGGGAGTCCTGTTTCGTAGGCAGATCCGATGTTGAAAAAGCCATCTGGAACCCCCTGATCTGCCGCCTTGCTGTACCACTCGATGGCTTTCTTGCCATCTCGCTCCACTCCTCGTCCATTTGCAAAAGCGTATCCGAGGTTTTGTTGCGCATATGCAATCCCCTGCTCAGCCGCACAAAGGTACCACTTGTTAGCTTCGTCGGGGTTCTCTGCGACACCCCGACCATAATCATAGGCAATTGCGAGACTGTACTGTGCCCTTGGATGGCCCTGGCTTGCTGCTGCAGTCCACCACTTTACTGCTTCCGCTTTGTCCTCTTCAAGACCACCGACTCCTTCCGAATAGAACATTCCAAGTTCGTAATGCGCCTGGGGATGCTTGCCGTGCTCTGCTGCTTGGCGGTACCACTTGGCAGCCTCCACGAGGTCTCGACTGCTACAGCCCAACCCGTATCGGTAGAAGAAGGCAAGCCGCTCCTGAGCCGATGGGATACCCAGCTTAGCACCTTGCTTGTATAGCAGCAATGCCGCATCAACGTCAATCAATTTGTCGGGGCGTTTAGGTAGATTGGTGTCTTCCAGCGCCCGCTTTAGATCATCCCGACTTAAGGAATCGTACGGTGACGTTGATGAAGCAAGGGAGCTGACGGCTTCCTGGTGACTGTTGGCACAGGTTTACGATATCAAAGTAATTGAAGTCATACCATGCTCAAATCCAGCTGATCAAGGAGGTACCCACGAATTGTGTTCGTCGAGTTCGTCAAGAATCTTCTTGATGCGCACTTTCACTTCGGAAAATGGCGGGCGTACCGCTGGGTTATTGGCCCAGCATTCTTCCATCAGACGGATCAGCGCAACTGGAATATCCAATCCTTCTGGGAGTTTGGGCCGGACGCCATCGCAAACTTTATCGACGCGGTAAGTCCAATCGTCTTGTAGTTGCCGCCAATAAGCAATATGCGCTTCGATTCCAGTCCAAATCTGATGTTGAAAAGACAGTTCACTGGATCAACAAACGGATATCAGTACTGCAAGAGGGAGACCGAAAACCGACCACATAAATTGTCACTCCGAATGAATAAACGTCATCCGCCTTGACAGTGTGGCCGTTATTTAGGCGATTTGGCGACATATAGGAGAGGGTTCCCGTCCGTCCTCCACGGAACGATGTTTCTGTGGCATCACCGAAATTGGCAGGTTCAGAGGTGACGGGGTCGACTACGAGTCGAATGGATCCGCCGTTCTTGGAGATCAGGAGATGGAGCAAGGGTTGTGGGTTGTTGAATGTGCCAGAAAGTCCAAAGACCAAACTGCCTCACTTCTCTCGTTGGTGCCTGGGCTTCGGCCATCACTTTTGCAAACCCGAAATCTGTAAGGAGACCTCGCCCATCGCTATTGACAAGGAGCTGCGCTGGTTTGAGATCGGCGTGGATAACGTCCATCTCGTGAAGATAATCCATGGCGCAAGCGGCGTCGTGAAGCTGAAAGGTGGGGCTTTCCGGTCTAGCATGGATGGAGCTCGAAGAAAAAGGCAGAGGATCGCCCTCTCACCAATTGAAGAGCGTGTAGCTTCCTGACTTCGGGAGTCCACGGCTTTCTCCAGAGGTACGCCATTGCATCGCCATTTTCCTCGATGGGCGATATGAAGAACCTGTTACCCCCAGAGCGAAGGACTCCATACAGAGGCAGAATGTGTGGCGATGACATATTGTACCAGACGCGCGCCTCATGCTCGAATTGCTGCCAATGGAACGCGGCTGTGTTGAGACCGCGTCACGTTGGAGTTGCCAACGGCGGAGTACGCCCTTGGCAGCACGCACCTCCTTGTTGTAGCTACTGGACTCCTTTATTTCCACCAACTTGACAGCGACGTTGACGAGTCCTTCCCATACTCCCTTGTAAACGGTCCCGAACCCGCCCTTGCCAATCCGATTCGAGTCCGATTCCTCGAAGGAAACAGCGGACCTCTGGACATCCCAAATCTGCGGCACACGTGCCATGGCTTTTTGGGGACGCGTTGATTCCATTCCCGTCATAGGTAGTGAAATGGGCGGACGGTGCACGTCGGACTGCTCGGCGATACTCCGGCAGTCTTGGCATAATTGGAATTTTATTTGAACCACTGCCCACACATACATCAATTACATTATTTTTCGGTGTCCTTCTCTTCCCTCTTGTAACCTTTCAGCCCATGAACGTCGTGAACGAGGCCGCGGATCGGAAGTCTTGCCAAGAATTCAATTTGTCAGCACGTTATTGCTTTCACAAAAGAACTGGTCTCACCTCATAATGGCAAGAATGGTAGCCACAGTTAGTCCAATAATCGCCACCCCGAGTATTGCAAGTGGGACCCAATTGATCGTTCGATAAAGAGGCTTGAGTTGGTCGCATCTGTTAGCAGAACTGTTCTCTGGAGGCAACGGCAAGAACGTTACTCACACCGCTCACGAGAACAATGATTGCAGAGATGACTTGAATCGTCGTGTCGTTCACCGACTGCACCGTCTGCAGTTCTCGACCAGGCTTGGCCCCTTGAGCGATGGTCGTCGACGCTGCCACGAAGGAGAAGTTCCAGCCAATACCAACGAGGGTCTCGCCGACGTAGAATACGGGAAGGTGTTCCCCGGCGAAGAGAATGGCTATCGACAAGGTAAGGATGGCGATACCACTGCACGCGCATGAGATCAATATCGTTGAATAATCCATCTGTAAACAGTAATGAAATCAGAGACCACTCACATGATATTCATCCGCACGCTGCCGAATTTGTCAATCAAATAGCCAGTGAAAATAGACGGAGCTGATCATTAAATAATGTTCAAAATCAGCTCTCTCTGATGCAGCGCACACAGACGCACCAAACATTCCCTGTTAAGAGGGGCCCGAACAATTGATGTGATCGATGAAGGAACGATGTAGGCTGGACACAGACATACCAATACATGTGCCATAATCACATTGGCCTGATCCGAGAATGTGAAGCCTGCGTTCGTGATCGCGATCGGTGCTGGTGCCATCATGAGGACCTGTACAATTCCAAACAGTATTCTGTGGGTACCGAGTCCCGATAGGTTTGGGAGTAACGCTCACCATGATCATGTACGACACAAGGCCTGACACAACGGCGATGAGATACTTCTTGCTGCTGAAAACTCGGCGGACGATTGAACTTCGGGATTCCAACGGAGCGTTCACCTCCGTAACCGCAGATTCTGAGAGGGAGGTCGTGGCGATATTTGCGGGGATCCTGCCGAGTAGAGAAGCGCCTCGGTGGATTCAACGTAGTGCGAACTCCAAAGCAGTCAAACGCACCTCAGCCCCATAACCGTCAAGGTCATTGCAAAAATAATGCACTCCAGAATGATGTAGATCCCGAGGTACTTGCTGTCAGGCACCAACCAAACAGCCGCTCGCGTGATTTGAGGTCCGATCGGGGCTGCTACGGCGGCGCCGGCGACAACCCAGGAAAGAGCCCGCGAGACGTACTTTGGGGGGCAAACAGAGCGGACACCGAAGCGGACGAGCTGTGTTGAGAGCGGGGATTAGGTCACAGATCAATGACCGCGGGGGGAACTTGCTTTGAAGGTTACCTGCGTGGTGGCTTGCTGTGTTCCCTGGAAGAGGAGCTTGGAGCGGGAAACGGGAGGAAGCGAAATGTAGAACACTCAGAACTTGCAAGTAGGAACTAATAGAGGTGGAAGTACTTACCCCGAGACACAGGAGAGAGAAGCTCCAATATTTCATGGCTAGCAAGCACAGAGTTGCTCCGATGAGACCAGCACCAGTACCCACTTGAGATGGTGTTTGGAAACAAGGCGAGAAAGTAATGTCGGGCCAATTTCGACTCACCAACATACGACACTCTCAGCCCATACCGCTCCCCAATATACGACAGGGGCATTGTACTGAGTAACCCTCCAATGAAAATAAGCCCGTTCGGTAGCGTAGCGAGGTAGTCGCCCGCCATTTCTTTGGCGATGGCGACAGTACCTGTTGGTCGTTGCGTCAGAGTGGTTAGGAGTGAGTGGAAGAGGAACAGCAAGGCAGTGGTCAGGGCCAGGACGGGAGCTTACCGGCGATGTGGGTGAATTGAACGGTCTGGTAGAAGGAGGTGGATCGGGCGCCAAGTCAGCAAGATGAAGGTGAGGCAGGGTGTGTATGGAGTCTATAGCGAGACAAGTACCCACATAACCCTTTGGTGCAAGTTGAGATTCCGAGGACAGAAAAGGCGAGTAAAAGAACACATATGAGCGTTCAATCGCCAAACAAGGAGACGACATAAAGACGTACGAGGAACCACGCAAGAATGAGGAGAAAAACGTTGGTCTTCCAGTGGGGTGGAACGGGGCTGGAGCATCCATGGGACGAAGGGGACGGAAAAGATTTGAGTGAGAATTACGGTGCGGGATCAACGCAGCGACAAGGTCCGATCGACAGTCTGCGGGGAAGCCTAGTCATAGACTCGTCTCCATCTTCCCAAGAACCTGGGCGAGTCGATGCATCGGACGATGACAAATCCGATTTCCCAATTTTTGATTCCAATCCCCCCCCAAGGTCATCGCAACTCCCAGCATTGTTCAGGGATACGCACGGCTCTTCATTGTCCGATTTTGCGATCAAACTCTTTGTGGCAGCCTGCGCAACAGATGCAGCAGCAGCCGCGGGAGACACGGGCTGTTCCTCGGACTCCTGTTCCTGCGACGGCGACGCACTGGTGGTCATGTCAATCTTCGAGTCGGCTGTTGCGTCGTGCGGGTGTGTCATTTGGCGTTGGGCCGAAATAAAACTGTGGGGAAAGTATCGAAAAGGTTCCGAAAAGAAAAGGCACGGCCGGGCCTTGAGCCGATGCCGATATCACAGGGCGTGTGCTTTGAGGATTTATCAATTTGGTTGTATCGTATGTGATGTGTTTGCTCATCTTCCATAACATAGATAGGGAAGCGAACAAAACTCGCTCTGGTGAACTGGCAGGTGACGCCTCGCAACACAACTGTACAAGGCTGTACTCGAACAGCGGTGGACAAACGTGTGGAAAAATTCAAAAAGTTCCGAAGTGAGAGGGAAGGGCCGCGGCGAGAGCTGATGACACTCCGAATCGTGGACTGGCCGATTTCGATAGCTTATGATTATTTTTGAGATCTAAACGAAGGAGACATCGAGAAAACACTCTAACGTCTAAAGAGGGGGAACGCCGTATCGGGCTTGTTGCCCAAAATCTTTTCGATCCTACAAGAAAATTGAAAAATGGCGTCAGAAAAGTTTTCGTCAGTACCACAACACAATAAAGTACCTTGACAACCCACTTTACCAACACATCCGGGGACAGCTTGTCCACCAGCTTGAGAGCGGCCATGTTCTCCGACACTTGCTCCTTGCGCGATGCGCCCGTAATCGCAGTCGACACGTTGGGGTTCTTGAGGCACCAGACCAGGGCGAGCTGAGTGGTTGTGCCCCCGACTTGTTCGGCGATGGGCTTTTCATATGTCCGGGAAGAGCGATGGCCAGATTGTTAGTTCCCAAAAGAGTGGCTGATGGGCCGTAGCGTTCGAGATGGAAAACGTAACAGCAACGCCCTCGTCTTCTCAATCTTGACTTTCCCTTCCTCGGTGGCAAAGTACCGGTTTGCGATCGACTTCATGAGCGCGTCGTCGAGGGCGAAGCGAGAGCCGGTGGGGACGGTGAGCGAGTTGTACTTTCCGGAAAGTACACCGGAGGCAAGGGGAGACTGTCATGACGAATCGTTATGGTATTTCATTACATTGGACGTGCGGAAACCATCTCAGGTTCAACAGGGGCATGCCACGAAGACTCTCGCGCTCGAACATGTTGTACTGCGGCTGCTCCATCGAGGGGCCCACGTGACCCAGACGGCCGGCTACGCGGTGGGCTTCGGTGATTTGTTGGGCAGACCATTCGGGCTTTAGGGGTGAGGAAAGAGGTGGCGAGGGTGGGTGGACGGGAGGGAAGGGGAGGCAATGAGGTGGTACTTACAGTTCCCCAGTAGAACGCAAGTCCGTGGTCGATGAGGTAGTTGAAGGCGCGCACTATAACCATTCCGTGGTGAGTTCCACCAACAATGCCAAGCACTGCGCCACTCCAAACCTCACCAGTCTCCTCAATAGGCGTCTCATTGTCCGGTCGGTGCGCGAAAATCAGGTCAACGTGGTCTGTTCCGAGACGTTCGAGAGAGGCTTTTGTTCCCTCGATGATGTGTTTTCTGACGCGTGGCAATGGGGGAAAGGAGGCGAAGAACGGGTCAACTGATTGCACATTTGATCAATTGACTCGGGCTTAGCGCTAAGGCCTCGAGCTCGCTCCTGGATGAGTAAGCGTTTGCCTGCGGTCGGCACCTCGGTCGGCGCTATCCACAAAGGCCTCACGTACGTTCCTTTGACAACCGGTGAGCCCCCTTCCCCATTCCACCCCGATCCCCGCACCACTTGAAACACTCACGTGTCGAAGAAATTTTACGCCATGGTTCCACGCCTCTTCAATGCACTGCTGAGCGACATCTGGTTTGGAATCGTTCTCGACTCAATAATGACGCGATCGCACGCACAAGTCTCCGACCTGTTTCCCGTACGTCACCCTTCATTTTCGCCGAATCGTCATGTAGGATGTGCGAGGAAAGCCCCAATCGCCGTCCGATGAGTTGTGGAAACGTCGAGGAAACGAGAGCACGTGTCGTGTCGGAACCAAATCTCGGGAAGCCATTGCGACAAGGAGAGGGTAGCACGCACCATCCGCCGAGCGAGAGTGCGCTGACGCGAATTCCGGCTTTTCCGAGGCGGCGGTATTCCATTGTGGAGTTGGGGAGATGGGGATCGGTGGAAGAGTTTGGTAAGCTCGCGAAAGTAAGGGTAACTCGAGTGAAGCGTGCCAAGATAACGTCCAGAAAATAATGTTAAGATTCCTTTAAATACATCAATGAGGTAATGCATCAATGAGGTTCTTCTATTCTCAGTATGGTGGACGAGAGTGATGGGTCGAATGTGACGCCAGAGTTTGAGACAAGGTACTTGGGGTTGGAGTTGGAGAGTTATTGATGAGCGGCGATAAAAGTGTGAGGAAAAAGAGGATGGAGAGACGCACTGTGAATCCGGACGTGAGGCCCGAGACTGAGCAGAGGAGCTGCCAGTACTGTCCCATCAAATACGCGCGTTTTGATCACTCAGCACAGGTGTCGGGTATCGGAAGAGAAGCGATCTGCGTCTCATTCTTTGCTCGATCCGCCAGCTCTTTACTCTCGAGCGTGTCCGCCAGCATCCGCCATTCGTAGAACATTTCGCCGAGGTGTCGAAGGGTGTTGAGTAGTCCGTGTCAATTATCCCAAACCGGGAACACTCCACTGCTGCACTGTCAGAATGACGCTGGGGCTTTCAGTACCCTTGTTACACCACTGTGCGTGTGACCAGGTCCCGTAAAAGCGAAACGCTTAATCGAGCCGAAGCGTGTCAATATTTCCTTATCGGGAGCGGACCTTGCCACCCCAAATGAGGGTTGCGCCGCACAGTGTAGCGCCGCTCTTTGCTCAGAGGAGAATCCACCGCCACTCTATCGTCACTTGATAAGAAGAGTCAGGTGAGCGTGCCCTGCGTGTCGTCACTCGCCTTTCGGGCGACTCACGCGCGATGCAGGGCAGTTCCGTTGCCGGAAAGGGACTGCAACCAACAGCGCAACACACTCACGTCCGCAATCACCGCGCTGCAATGCTGAGCACGTCATCGGACAACGCGGTCGCGCTCTTCGGCAAGCACGTCGAGGTCGCGGAGTCGCTCGANCGTCTGGCGATGGACATTGGCGTCGCAGGGTGGGACCAGGTCAAGGCTGCGCTCGACACCGTCAGAGCGTCCGCGGGCACAACAAGATTCGAAGAAAAGGCGAGGACGGTTGAAATCCAGTTGAGAGATCTCGCCGTCAGAGGAGGGGCCTCCGCGGTGCAGGAGAGAACCAGCGATGCTGCTGGGTCCAGCCCAACGTCCCCCACAACAGAGGTGGGTTTTCATTCGACCAGACATACAACACATTCAAGATGTGCGTCGAATTTCTAATATATGAAACCAACTCTCCTCTCCGCTTCCACAGACACCCCCCGAAGCTACTTCCCCCACCATCGAGCGCCCCACTCTCACCCGCCGCTCAACCTCACTCTCCGGCCTCGCCGCCATCAGCTCCGGCTCCAAATCCGGTCGCCCCGCACTCCCACGTATCGAAATACCCATGCCTGCACAAGACCCGTCGGGGCTCACCGTCGGCCAGAATCGCCAGGAGGTGGTGACACCGACAAACTCGCACCCGCCGCCATCCACGTTGATGCAGCTCGAGACCCCCCTACTGCAACGAATTCCCGATATGGCGTCAAGACCACCCGCGCTTCCACCCCGTGGAAGAGGCCCGAGGTCGCATGCAACCACGCTGTCCCAACCGGCGAACCCGCACGAACCAATCATCCGAGCAAGCCGTAGCAGGCCCCACCTGGCCCTCCCCGGCATGTCCGAAGCGCATGGCCCGCTCCAAGCACACACGGCGATATCTCCCTCCGCTTACCATGCCAGCACCTTCCCAACCTCCAACGGATGTGCACCGACAGCCGGCGCTCGTCCGCCAAGCCCACATCTCGGAAACCACCCCCCGCTTCCCGACCTGCCCGCACACCCCCCACACCAGTCGCAATCGCACGTCTTGCCAGGCTCACTCCTCCAACTGCACCCGCACGAAGCAGCAACCATCCAGTCCCGTCTTCCCAACGGGTACCGCCTCGTGCGCATGGGTACCGGGTCCGTCGGTGCGCCCGCCGGGTGGCCTATTCCGCCCTGGTGGGCCGCGGACGGTGCGAGCGGCGCAGGTGCAGGCGAGGGGTCGACCGGGTCCCAGCAGTATACAACGATGTGGGGCCCCTCGAGGTCAACCTCCCTTCCCTCCGGGCTACACCATATCCGGATGCGCTCGCCCGTGAGGACGCCATCGCAGCTCGGGCAAGTGCAAGTGCAAGGCCAGGAAAACACCGCTCCCTCAGATGACACCGCACCCACTCCCCCGCAACTCAACGCCCCCGCGGTGCGTCATAGAGTCTACTACTCACGCCCAAGAGCCGCGCCGGCTGCCGAACCTGACTCGGAGTACGAGGACGACGATCTCCCCGCTGGCTCTGGATCCGGGCCGAGTCCGCACGCAAGTCGGGCCAGCGGGGGTAGAACGCCCGTGCGTAGGACCTCGCGGTCCCGCCAGGCGGCCGATCCTCTCTCCCCGGGTCGCGAAGGAGCAGGAGCAGGTGCAGGCGGCTCCCTCAGTGCTGATGCGAGACGAAGAGTGAACGGCGCCGCGCCAAGGCACTCGATTTCGAGGATGAGGGGGCATGGATTGAGCGAGAGCGATGCGAGGAATGGCGGGATGTGAGGAAGAGGGACAGAGGACGATGGATTGAGCGAGAGCGATGCGAGGAATGGCGGGATATGAGGAAGAGGGAGAGAGGACGGGGGCGAAACTGTTTTGGTTTTGGGGTTGCTCAGAGGGACTCCGTGGGAGAGAAGTAAAGCGATGCGTGCAGCAAAAACTGTCTCGCTCGCAAAAGTTGCATTTTGGTTTTGTTGTCTTTGGATTTGGCAGGTCTGGTCCGCAAACGAGGACGCAGGACGAAGCGATTTTTGGCTTGTTGTTGTTGTTGTTAGTGTTGTTTTTTTTTGTTTTTTTTCGTGTGGAAGCAGTTCGAGTACGATATGGACTCTGTTTTGCCTTGTTCCCTCTTCTGCCAAAGCTTTGGTTTTCTTGTACATACCAAGAGGAGAACGTATACTAGCTTGCCTTTTGTACGAATGCTAAGAGAAATTATGTGTCATACAATCCGGTCGGGCAGCTGATTTGCGAAAATGGAGAGGTGTTCTAATAAGGAATATGATCCGATGGGAGTTTTATTCAGGTATTGTGGATTTCCGCCCAGTGAGCTTTTCAAACGCTTCTTGTGTGAGTAGTCCCTGCTTCAAAAGATCTTCGAGCGTGTTGAATGGGACTGAGCATATTTACAAAACCGGAATGGTATGTTTAACAATGATGATCGATGCGATCGTCGCACGATGATCCGCTCACTTTTAATATCCCGCTTCGTCTCCCTCCCCTCGTCCCTCGCCAGCAAGTTCCCCGGGTGCGTACTTTCCCTCCTATCCGGTAAATTATGTGTCAACTGAATGCTCTGCGGACGTCCGATCGTTCTCGCTTTCGGACTTTTCAACGTGGCGGGTGTTACAGGAAAGGGCAGGTCAGACACGGATTGTGTAACCCCAGAGGCGCCCGCGCCGTATCGCCGCGTGAAGGTCGGGCGCTGGTCTGGGTGGGAGCCATGTGATCCCTCTGAGCCCGGCCGCACATGTCCGTGAAGCGATCCCAAGTCGGGTTCGTGTACGTCAGCTCGATCCAGTGTCGTCGTGACCTTTGGCTTGCCGTCGTCTCCTAAAATCGGTGACCGCACCATCGCAGCTGTGTACGGACTGCCATACAGTTGTTCCCCCCGTCCCAGTGATCCCTTCGCATCTGAAAGCCAGATCGATGCCGGCGGGAGCGAGCTCGCAATAACCTCGCCCGGGCTTTGCTCTTTCACGAACTGGAATTCCGTGCCGGCGCCGGTTTCCAGCGGAATGAGCACGTCAATCGGCACCATGCCCTTCTCTGCGCTGTTAATGTTGTCGGCCTCACACCATCCGTCTTCGAAGAGCTGACCGACGTAGAAGACCCGGCCTTGTTCGACGACGAGCTCGTCGGCGTTTTGGGGGAGGTAGTCGGCTCTGCGGGGGGATGGATTGGCTCCTCTTGGGAGCTGAAGGAAGTTGCAAAGAAAGGGCACTCTCACATTCCAATAAACACTCGGTTGAGAGTCACACCGTTTCCACCACCGGGTGTTCCGCCGAAAAACACGTAAGCTGGGTGAGCTCCATGCCTGCTCGCTGGGTCGATTTCTACATCTCCATGCGGCAAGGGGTTCTCCGGTGATTGCATTGGTACGGTGTTCTGTGTGGTAGCACCAGTGACCACGTGCAAGTGGGAATGGCCACGTTCTCGTACTGATGGGACAACATTGTTTCCGTGGTGAAGCGGGGTCTGAACAGTTCCAATCGAATTTCGGGTTGTCACACCGACAAGGCGAGCAAGCGACGCAACGACCGAAGATGATTCCGGAATCACCAAACCATTAAGATTCGGAACGCTTTCATTGTGCCTGTACGGTGGTCTTGAAAGAGTACCAGTGCTTCCTTCTCCGAGTAGGTTTTGGCGTGACGTCCCCAAGCCTTTCATTGGTATGTCCGGAGATTGTGCAAACTTGCGGCGGCGTCGCCGAAGAAGCACGATAATGCCGGCTGAAGCTGCGATCAACGACGCTCCACCGCCGGCTGCAACCGCTATAATAATTTTCTTCGGGGGACCTGAGGTGTCGGGCGATGAATCCCTGGAGAGTGCGCCGATCTGTGAATGAAACACGTTGCGGGTTCCATGAAAGGCACGAAACTTACAAATTCCAACTTCCACTCGATCCACAGGTAGTGAGCCCGACAGACGACCCCGAGCTCTCGCCGTTTGTGGGTGCAAGACAGGTTCCACTATACAGACTGCTTTCTATGTTAACCGAGGATATACTTGATGAGATTTTCCATATCTGTGATGAAGTTGCAGAACTTTGCCTCCGATTCAGTGAGCCGTTCGTAACGACACAACTTGAGAGTGCAACGGAAGTCTTGCTGGTCGCCGAAAGACACTGGCCACTGTCGTCAAGCAGCTGATATCCTCCCGAGCAGGGAAAGCTGTTGTCAAAGCACCTTCGTCGATATTGTTGGGTCCCGGATGATGCGAGATTGCAGGCCGTGGCTGTACAGACCAGATACAACGACGAAGATGCGCCATAAGTGACGTAGAAAGAAGTTTCCATTGATGACAGCGAAAATGACGTCGAAGACGTCAATGATGTTGAAGACGAGAATGATGTCGAAGCGGATGTTGTCGTGTCGGATGCCACAGAGCTGGTGGTCGTGAGAGACGTCGAATTTGCACTCGAAGTGGTAGCAGCGCTTGTTCGAGTCCTTGTAACATTAGGGCACTTGGACCAGCAACCTGGAATGCCCGGGCAATCCATGAAGCCGGGCTAAGGCAAATAAAGGTGTCACTAGCGACGAGAAAACAAGCAAAGATACGTGTATGGCTCACCATACATCCGAGAACGCATCCTCCATTTACGCAGGTCCACGCCTTTTTGCTTGACGGAGAAAGACTTCCGCTGCAAGTGAACCCACACGCCCCGCAATTGGAAGTGTCGTTTAAAAGGTTGGTACAAACTCCATCACACACTGGGAGAAAGTTCGGGCAGTTTTGGACGCATCGACCTCCAATGCAGTTAGCGAAACCTCCGGTAGGTGCATCGCAGAAACGGGAACATGCGCCGCACTGAGTCCCTCCCAAACAGATTCACGTGAGACAGTTTTCAGGTCAAGAAAAGCTCTTCTTCAACTCACGTTGTTCACATCGGTCGCAAGATTCACACACTGAGACCCACACCGTGTTTGTGCACATCCACCCACTTCCGCGCAAACACCTTTCTGGCACACCGCCGTTCCTCCAAATTGCGCAGTGCAGACGTTTCCACAGCTCCCGCAGTTGTTGACATCGGACGATAGATCGTTGCAACGATACGGTGCGCACAACGTTGCATTCGCGGAGCAGGTTGCGTTGCATACACCAGATTTACAAACGGTGGTGCCGAGTACGGTCGTGGGACAAGCCCCGCCGCACTGACCACACTAAAAGGTGTTATATCGGCTCATGAGGTCATAAGTACACTTAGTCGGCAATGAGACCCTCACATTTTGAACATCGGCCTGCAGGTTCGTGCAAGCTCCATTGCAGTTCGCGAAACCAGCAATACATGCTGTTGATTAACGCGGAATATAAGAGAATACCGTATTGCACGCCGGCGCCAGAGAGAATCACGCAATTTGCGAACGTACCATTAGTGACGCATGAGCCAGATGAGCATGCTCCTGGACAGGTATTATTACACTTTCCACACTAGACATGTTTGGGAATGTACTGAATGTTGTGGGGAACATAAAGCAAAACAATTACTCACGTTCGTGGAATCAACGGCCAAATCAACACATCCCGTCGAGCAGCACGATTTGCTGTACAGAGAATAAAAAGTAGCAGGTTGTCAGCGACTAACACCACAACTGCGCTTCAAAAGTCCTACCCAGTAGAGCAATATGAGGAAGTACTTCCAACAACGCAGCACGTCGCACTCGCCGGAGTGCAAGCAAAACCGCACACTTGTTCGCTTGATGAACAGTTCGGAGCTAGTGCAAGGTTCGCAGAAGGTGATTCAGAGTTCTGCTGTCGTTTTGATAGAGGTGGTGAAAAAACGGACGCGTGATCCAGACGTCGGGAGTCCGCTCCCGAAATGGATGGAGAATATGGTAGTGGAGGATGAGGAGAAGCATCCTCGGGAGGAGATCGCTCAGATAAGAAGGAATGGTAACTATTAGAGGAGAGAACGGTTTCGGGGGCCACCACCCCTAGGGGAAAGTACACTTGGTGATGCGGGCCAGTAATTGAGTGCCGAACTCCGAAGCTGCACTGAAATGGAACGTACCAACAAAGAGAACCACTCCTATACACGCTGTTTGTGTCAGTAACCACGGTGGTTTCCGTCTCGTTGGATTTTGCCGAACAACCACACCCCTTGCCAAGAACGTGGTGGCGTCCAGAAGCTTCCTTCGTGTCGTAACAAGAGACGATGCTCCCATTCGATTCGATATTTTGTCGTGCGTGGAGGTGCTCGGACCCGGACTCGACAGATTCGGTACGTCCGCGATTGAGTGAAGTGGGTCAAGCCCGTCGCAGTGTAGTTCGCGTCGATCGACACGGAGGGACTTTGATAATCGACGCGCGCAAATGTACTGAGGTATTCCATTCTTCGAGCTCGCTTGGGGATCCTCCGACATTCCAATCTGCAAAGTTCCGCCCATGGTGAACGATCGCCAGAGACACCAAGGAAGGGGGGATCTCGTAGTCAAGCGAATCCTTTGGGCGTGTTAGAGTCGCCTCGTTCCGTCAGGGCATGTGGAAGGCGAACGATCAAGACCGGGGGGGATGTGCGGGCCTTGCAATGAATGCGAGTATCTTCATTACAATACAAATGCTAAAAGCAGGCACTAACCTCTACCACTATTTCTTCCGGAGGCAATAGTCGCAGCCACAAAGTGTATATCCTCACGTCACAGTGATGAACGAAGCGCATTTGCCACCATTACATTTGATGACGACTCCGTTGGTGGAGTGGTGCTGTATCCTAGGACCTTTGCGAGGGTCACTTCGACTGATGAAAGCACATGTCTACGGGGTAGGAATGCAGCGAGACTATGCGGATACATAGACGGGAATGGAATTGGAAGGTGACCTTCCATCCAAAAGCTACGTCAGAAACTTGTAGCAAACAGAGCCGAGCCGATTGTGACTTGATTACGCGTATGACGAAGCTCACGCAACTTGTGAATTCGGGTGGCTTGAGCTGCGGCAGGTCTCCCGGATACTTTGAGCTCACATCCAGCTTTCTGATTGTGAGAGGTGATAAAAATTCCTTCCGAGAGGTGCATCGCAATTTGTTGTCAGACTCGAACCCAATTCCCATTGATTTTCATGATTACAGTGAGGTTAATGACTATCGCGACGGCAAATTTTATTGGCGCATGATGGGCAGAATAATCAACCAAGACTAATAAACTAAACATAGAAAATAATCATTTCACCGGATCATGTGTGCCTGTGGTGCAGGTCTGAATGTTACCACTGCCCAACATCGCATCCAGGATTCTTCAAGGTGTACAAGATCCCATCGTACCTTGTCGATGCACGGGAGGGATACTATATTCACTCAGTCGAAGAACGTCAAGAGGAACGTGCAAGTTTGCAGCGTGGAGCTAACGATGCTGCTGGCGCCGAGCTCTTCCTCACCGATAGTCATGAATGTAAGCACTTGTTTGACATTGTTATTCGATTCAAGATTTGATGTCGAATTACAATTTTGAGTAGCCTTTCCGCTGGAAACCAAAACGCCTGTACGACGAGACATACTGGGTACTCAACCAGAAGATGAGGGAGTATGCCAAAGCGCATCCACCTCGGGGTCCATCAAAAGCGAGACATGATGGTGGACTGGTGAGAGCCATTCGCTGACGCCAACAAGAACCGGCGCTTATCACTTTTTTTTCCGACACGAAGTTTGTCCACGCTTTGCTCAACGTTGGTATCAATATTTTCGGAGACTTTGCTACAACCCTCCGATGGAACCCCATTTCAAACGAGAAAACTATGCTTCATCTCGAGGTCTTTGTGAGAAAGGGTGTCTCGGAGGCTGAAAGGAAGTACTCATCAGTTCTTCTACCATTCGTCTCTCTAACGTCCTAAATCTCAGTGATCCGATTCTCAAACTTCTTGAGGTGGGTAGAGGTCGAGGACTGTGTTCTTTGCGAGGCGACCCAGAGAAATCTCACCCTGGGTGTTTACCACGTCGGAGTGCTCCATCCATTCAGGTTGGTGCCTAGAGCGTTGCCTTGCCGAGATATCGTCATTCACGTAAAATTACAGAGAGAACGGTCTGGTGCACGGCCAAGCGCAGGTTTGAAAGCGTTTGGTTGAGTATTTGAAGGAAAAGGAAGTTAGACAACCGATCTAAGCCGGTGCGAGGACTGGGTATGATATGCTGTGTACGTATACTTCTTTGTTACAACAATGTACTAGACAATTTAGGCAACACACGAATTACGGATTACCCAGCACTCTTCGCGAGTTGTGACAATCGCAGTCTTCCAATTTTGTCCGCTTGTCGCACAGGCTCCGGGATTCGGAACAGACTGAGCTTCTTCGCCAGGAACAGAGTCGTACGGGCGGAGACTCGATGGCCTGGGGAAACGAAAATGGGGTTGGTGGTGGAAGGCGTGGGTAAGAGTGTCTGAGACAGCAAAGTTTTGTTGATCAGTACGTCATTACCAGGTGACGGCTATTGAAACGGGAGAGAACAACTTACGACACCATATAGTTGCCCACTGGATCCAATAAGTGGCATGAAGTCGGTGTGCGATGTGCCGCTTGGCGCGATGGCTGATAATCCACTCAACGCGCCTGTGACATCGCTACTGCTGTCGACTTCTTGGACCTGTGGAGCTAACATCGAACGAAGAGCTTGTCCGGAGCCATCGGCAGGCAGCATTGCTCCAGTGCTTGCTTCGTGCAGAGCTTTCATTCCAGCTTTGACACCATCCACAGTCAGGTGCTCAGCATTCATGTGGAGAAAGTTCTTAGCCACGCCGATTGTCGGTACATCAGCGACGATTCCGAGGTGAGCCGCGAGGCCCATCATTCGAGGGTGTAAGATGCCGTTCCCGTCCACGAGAACCACCTGAGGAAACACGTGGGCCCAGGTGGGGTGCGATCGCAGACGGGCGAAAAGACGCAGAAGAAGTGGGAGTTCCCGGAATGCGAGGAAAGTGGGAATGTAGGGTAAGGTCAGGCGGCCTGTGTAGGATCTCAATATTAGCATCGTGGAATGTCTCCAATGGGTAGCGCTTTTGATTCGAACCTTCTTCCATGTCCTTGTACACGACTTTCAGCGTCGGAAGCTCTAGCACAACCAGCACAGCGACGGCCGTGGCACCAGCAATAGCTTCACGAGGACCACGAACCCCTCGTTGGTCTTCCTCATGGTCGAATCCAATGTCCACCCCTCCAACGTATCTTAGCCCTTCGAAAGAGGAATCGAATGATGCGGTGTCGCCTCGGGAGCTCACAAAATCTCGAACAAGAGGATCCAGCATGTCAACGGGAGGGGCGGAGGAGGACGAATCGACGGCGGCAGAATCAATATGGCGAGGTGTGATGTTGACCGAGAAATCGAGTTGATCGTTCGCTATCCGACGAGCGCGAAGCTCATTCTGCTGTCGAATCCATTCGGTGCGGGTGCTTTCGGTGTCCATTTCCTCCCATCGATTGACGTGTTATGCTTTTAATTCATTTGACGAATCGGGCGAGGGTGGAGGCGACCTCAGTTTGAATTGGGCAAGAAACGATCTTCCTCCGTTTTCCACACGAAGAAACACCTGGCGTATATGTTCAGTGATGCTTTGCGTCGAGATTCTCGAGGATTCAGACATCTTTTCGGCGTGTACAAGGCAAATTTCGTGCTACCACTATGCCCCCACCCTCCCCAAACGACGAAAAAGTTTCCTCCCCATTACTCCAAATCCTTGATGATGTACCAGCCTCGTTTCCTCTCACACCTCGTCGTATCAGTTTTAATTGGCCTTTCTTCGGAAGGAGCTCCCTGGAAGGGAAACGGCAGGTGTTACAAGCTGAGTGCTATCAGCCCCTGCGGCACTCGAATGGTAATCACCTTCGGCAAGCCGAGCTTTCCCTCCCGTCGGTTGGCACAGAACCGTGGCACACCTCGGACACGGTACCACCGTCTGCGCGTGGCTGAACAGTATCGAGATAGTGAAGCATTCTGATTTTTGACGATAGGGAGGACGTTCCCGCAGTGGAGAGGGAAATGCTCAGCTTATGGTGACGTGCAATATTCCTAAACGAAAAGGAACTCACGAGGGCATTTCACGTCCATGAAGTACGAGTTCGGCGTCTGCACGAGTCGCTTCAGCTTGTGCTTCCCCTTCTCAGCAGCAATGGTGGGGTTTAGAAGATCCTCCGAGAGCTGCAATGCCACGTAAGCTCTGAGTTACCGAAAAGAGACCTTTCTCGTCGTCCAATGCTTCTACGCACCGTCATCGCTGATTCGATTCGAGACTGGGTGAGGGGATCGGATGTTTTAAGGTGGGTTCGGGTGGGCGAGAGCGAGGAATGTGCCGTGTGTGTAGTATGCACGGGCCTCGCAACGACACTTGTGGTTATGTTGATTTGAAAGTTTTTCTAATTCAATCACACAAAAAATTACAAAAAATCGCATCAATCGGAAAATTATATGGCATTAGGCATTACGGTGGACCAATCGCCCAACGGACTTCTCATGCGTTGAACTTCTGAATTGCAATCTTGGCGCGACATCTTGGGCAGACATGGACCTTGTTTTTCAACGGTCTGTCAGAAGAAACAAACCATTAGAAGTGCTCCCATAAAAAAGCGAACATCCACTTTGACGCTCACCCGACGACCAGCGGAACCCACGCGACGGGCCAAGCACCGACTACGAGAAGAAGTGCAGCGGCGCCCCAAGCCTGGCGGTAGACGAGAGCCGGGTGAGCTCTCCGGAAGCCGAGTCGACGATCAACAAGAAGATCAAGAACTTACCATTCCTGAGGGCTTCCTTTTCACGACAGTGACGACCTGCTCGTTGCATCTCGGGCAGCACACAACGATAGATGCTAGTGAAGTGAAGAAGGCGCCCAAGTCGTTAGTTGTCGGTGTTGATGTAACCACAAGAAGTACCTACTTTGAACGTGGTGACCACTCCTCGTGACGACGTACTCCACATTCCGGGGGTCGGAGGACAGCGGTGCACGTGGCGGTGCAACATTCGCCACCACGGGGCCGGTAACGGGAGCCGGGGCTGACCCGTACTTCCGGGCATGCATCGCCTCCTTGTACTCTCGCTTCCACGCCTTCCGCTCGGCGCAAGCGGCCCGCTTCTCGGCTCTACACTGCGCCTTCCACGCCCTCCGCTCGGCTTTCCATTCGTGGAGAGTAGCTCTTCGGTCGCAGCGAGATGCACCGAACGGTTGGGGGTGAGAGGCGATTGGTGTCTCCCCGACGATTGCGTAACCATATCCCTCGACTGGTTGAGTGGAGACGGTAGCGCGGTAGACGCGCGTCGTGGGTATTGTAGTGGGTCCTGACTGATAGGCTGGGGGTGCAGGGGACGACTCGGGCGCTGTCTTGGAGACAACAGAATAGGGAGGCGGGGAAACATCGGGTTCCGTTCGCGATGGGTGCCCCATGAGTGCAAGTTCTGGTAAAGTCATTGATGCTGATGCGTTTCTTTGGAATGGAAACCGTCGAATGACCGTCTTTTCACGTCTTTCGTGTCCGGCAGAACGAGGTTCAGGCAGTGCTGAGGCCACAGAGTTGCGACTCAACAGGACGCAACTGGAGGCTCGCAACAAGGGTATTCGACTTTATTCGAAAAATAATATAGCTGTCTGCTTCAGTTTTTTAATGTGAATGCAACTTGACTCTGAGGGACCATGGAAGATTTTCAAAGTTGGGTTGGATTGCACGGTGGTGGGGAAAAGTAAATGGAAAGATTTCGATAACAGATTGGGCTCTCGATCGAGGTGGTGGAGAGCAATACGCGCGTGGGTCACAATGCTGAGGTTTCTTTTGTTTTTGCTTTTGCTGAGTGAAGGTTTGGTCCGGAGTTCACCCCTTGCATAAAAGCCTGCCTAAAGCTCAATTAAAGCCATCAGAATCACAACTTAACACAAATCAAAACATGTCCACCGCTGGCCCCGCAAAAGCTGCCGAGGCCGCCGCCGAATCCCGCCGCTCTGGAACGACGGCCGCTCCACCTCCTCTACCTCCTCGGTACACCACACTTGCCCACCCGCCTACCCCACCAGCACCCCTCCCGCCTGTTGTTATTCCGCCTGGATACGTCCTCGTGTCGGACCAGCCTGTGGGGTATGTGCACCGCAGTGACGGGACCGATTTACCTGTTGGACCCGCGACGGGACAAGTGAGGTATATTGTGATGCAGAAGGGTACCGAGTTGGAAGGTGAGACGTCTAGTTGCTTATCGTTCTCGAAGAAATTACCTTCAATCTGACTGTCTTCTTCCCCTCTTTTACTAAACCAATAATTGATCCCGAATGCTCGAACGCGACCCACCCCCTGTGATTCATTCCAGGAACTCTCGTCATGCACTGCCCCGTCTGCAACAAGCAAGTGAATACCGTTGTCAGGCAGAAGCCGTCTACCAGCGTGAGTCCCGTTCTGTCTTTGCTGCGTGGAGATGCGCATGAAATGCTCACTCTTATTTGCTTCAAACTCGGTAAACTATTCAGGCGTGGCTTGCCGCCGGTGCCCTCTTCTTGGTCGGCGCTTGGCCCATCGCATGGGTTCCCCTTGTCGTGAGGTAAGTTTTGGTCTGTGATACCCTGATCAAATATGAGGTGACTTACTTCGCCTCTAATCACCAGAGCCTTGAAAGACAAACACCACAAGTGCTCGTCTTGCCACGCGAAGCTCCTTGTAATTCCATTCGACAAGTGAGCCGGCGGGCCGTTCTCGACTCTCGTCGAGGACACACATAGAGCTGTTCCCTTCCACCGACCGTTGTTGTCGGCATTCGTAGTCCCGTTCATCCTAGCATTATCTGCTGTTGTCGCTACATTTACATTGTAATAGATTGGGGGATGCCCCCCTCTAAAAGTTCCATGGAATTTTACATCGCTGCCTCAATGAATCCCAAAATTCTCGGAGCAATACTTACGTGGCGAGACGAAACAACTGATTTCGCGACAACACCTGACCCTCGACTATGTTATGTAACACTGTATTAAACGGGTCCGTGATCCGTCGCGTGAGCGGACAAATCCAAAGATGCTCACCATGGCTTGTAAACCCGCAGTGTCGCCTGTGATAATACGTGTGAGAGAAACCATATTCTGAATGTATTGGGGAACGACATTCCGAGAGAATGGGGAAGATAAGTTATATCTATGTACGGGGGTTCGATCATCAGCGGCACGGTTGAGAGAAAAAAAATCCAAAATATTCCACGATGAATTATTTTCTCGACAAAGTGGTGACGAATATGCATACGTCACGGTGCTGAGGTCTCTTGCTTGGTTGGGCTTGCGTTGAGTGAACACAATTCACCCGACCCGCAGTTCAGCCGGACATAAAAGCCTCCTCGAAACACACTGCAGCCATCACAAACACAAATCAGCTCCATTCGAATATGACTACCACTGCTGCTACCGCTAAAGCCGCCGAGGCCGCCGCCGAATCCCGCCGCGCTGCTGAAACTTCGGGTGTCCCTCCCCAGTACACTACACTTCCCCGCCCGCCAACCCCACCGGCGCCGCTCCCGCCAGTCGCGATTCCGCCGGGATACGTTCTCGTTTCGGATCAGCCTGTGGGGTACGTTCACCGCAGCGACGGGACCGATGTTCCTGTCGGGCCAGCAACGGGTCAAGTGAGGTACATCGTGATGCGGAGGGGGACGGAACTGGAAGGTGAGATATCTGGTCGACTGGTCGTTTCGCAAGGGAGTACGTTCTGACTGTATTCTTCGCTGCGACCTTTCCCTGAATGTTTGGCGCGACGCACTCACGATTGACTCACCCCAGGAACTCTTGTGATGCACTGCCCCCACTGCAATAAGCAGGTGAACACCGTCGTTAGGCAGAAGCCGTCTACCACTGTGAGTCCCCTTTGTCTTGGCCTGTACCTCAAAGTCGAAAATGCTTACTCGATCCTTGTACCTCCGTATCCAGGCATGGCTCGCCGCTGGTGCTCTCTTCCTCGTCGGAGCGTGGCCCATCGCATGGGTTCCTCTCGTGATGAAGTGAGTTTTGGACGTCCATACACCAGCTGCAATATCGGTGACGCACACTACTGCATCGTTAGTGCCTTGAAAGACAAACACCACAAATGCTCGTCTTGCCACACGAAGCTCCTCGTCATTCCGTTCGACAAGGGAACCGGGCCATTCTCGAGGATTCACTAGGCCGTCCGACCACTTAACCGGCTTTCCGTAGTGACGACGTCTCAACACTCCATCCCCTTTCTGTAATTTGAATAGAAGTGACGCCGCTGCATGGGCACTGATTGTAACAATAGATTTTCTGTTTACGTTTTGAAAAAATAGTGCGAGAGGTTACTGGGCAACTGACAATGATTTGATGCTTGACATCGAAGTTGGTCTACACCCACTCCCTCAGAAAACATTCGCCCCACATCGTCTTCACTCAATCACTCAGCTCACCTTCCACTCGTGGATGGAACCGCCACAAGCGACGTTCTCCTCTTGGGACGAAATCTACTACATCCGCCTCACGCAGTCGACCCTCAGACGACAGTTCGGACTCGCAGTACCCCAAACCGAAATGGTCTGTGTCCCGCACAGAAACGCCAATGTTGATCCCAGTATTGCTTTCGGAAGGGACAAGTGGGTGCTCTCGGACACCATCGAGTTCCCTGACGTCTCGGACTTGTCGTCAGTCACAGATCGAAACATTTTCCGCCAGGTATCGTCGACCGCTCGACTACTCCTCCTTCAATTTGCCGAATTTTACTCAAAATTTGTTCTTTCGAATAAAACGTGAACAAATTTCGAATATAACATTGAATAACCTCGCTCATTCCAAGTGGTGGAAGACGGTATAATGGGTAAAAGCGCGAAGGTCGCTTGTTTTCGTTTTTGCTCGGGTAATTGGGTGCACCAGTTCACACGACCTGAGAGAGAGTACACCAGGGCTTAAAAGACCTCCTATCGTAGTTCAAGTCATAATGTCTTAATAACAACTATCTTTGTCGCAAACCATGGGTACCATCGTCGCCGCCACCGCAAAAGTCGCCAAGGACTCCAAGGCCGCTACGGATTCCCGCTCTGCTGCAGGAACGTCCGCTGACCCGCCCGTACCTGTACCTCCTGAGTGAGTGAAACTTCCCCGCCCACCCACTCCACCGGCGTCGCTCCCGCCAGTTGTGGTCCCCAGGGTACGACCTGGTTTCGAACCAGCCTGTTGGGTACGTACACAAAAGCGACGGGACCAATGTTCCTGTCGGGTCGGCGACGGGACAGGTGAGGTATATTGTGATGAAGAAAGGGAAGGAACTTGAAAGTGAGATGTTGGTTTGGAGGTAATTACGTTCAGGAAGAGTCTGATGCTGACAGCATTCTCCGCCTGCCACCGTAACATGAATGCCTTCGTGATTGACACATTCCAGGAACTCTCGTTATGCACTGGCCCGCTTGCGAAGAACAGTCAACACCGTCATTAAGCAGAAACCCTCTACCACCGTGAATCGCCTTCCTCTTCCAGTCTTCCTGGCCACCCTCAATGTAAGATCAATGCTCAAGCCTCACCTGATGATCCTTCTTGCGCCATCGGACAGGCATGGCATTCCGCAGGGAAGAAGCAGCCAAACAAGTTGGCCAAATGTTCCACCTTGGACAAATCAGACCCCACAAAAATTGCCAAATAATACTACTTTTTCATATAACAGTGAGCAATGTAAGACGATGTTCAAGTCAGTGTTTGCAAATATCCAAAATTATACTTAGAATTGTTCTTGTATGAAGGTCATCACACATACCTCATTGGAAAATATTGCAAAAAAATTATGAAAATCAGTATCTGCTCAAGTCATATCACAGAGTTTCTGTTAACATCTCATTGTTTCTTGTCAAGAAGTTAAAGCAAGCATACCTTTATTGGGACACACATTTGTTCAGTTTGGCTTGGACCTTATCGCCACAGTTGGTGTGGACTCGGCGTCCGGTGATCCATTTGACCCGAACCCCAGGCAGACTTAAAAACAAAAAGGAAAATTGAGACAAGGGAAATTCAAAGATTTTGTTAGCTCAGAGCGAAAATAAATAAACTGAAGTATGTACTCACCATTTCATGTTTCTCACGTGTCTGCAAGTTGTGTTTCATGAGCTTTGCGTGTACAATACATTTGCCGCTTTTATTTGACAGAACACACTAGTAATAGATTTAATTGAAGCTTTATTTCATTTTTGTGGCGCAGTGGTGGTCCCTGGCACTCCCCCGGATCACCAGACGGTGGACCAGTCACTCCACATTCCACCAGTCGATGGAATCGCAACCTCCGCCGCCGCCGTCTTCCTTGTGGGACGAAATCTGCTACATCCGGATCACGCAGTCGCCACAGGGAAGGCAGCTCGGACTTGCACCCCACGCTCAGATGGTCTGTGTTTCCCGCAGAGAAGCAGTTCCGGATTCCGGCTTTAGTTTCGGAACGGACAAGCGGGTGGTTTCGGGCAGCGATGTGTTCCAGGACTTGGATTTGTCGACGGTCACGCCAAATCGCAACAGCAACACCAACAGCGCTACGGAGGAGCAGCAGAGCGGGAGACGGCATTTGTTGACAGAGTATGCTGAGGGGTTCGAGGAGGTCGTGCAGCATGCCATTGGTGGGTCTCTTTCGCACAACGCCGGATGGAGTCGGTGGTGCATGGCCAATTTAGTGAGGAAGTCCAAGCGGACGTTGTACTCAAGTACAGGTCCTATCTGCTTAGCCATACTAGCGGCGATATCAGTCTTTCCGTCGGCTCACCACCGTCTTCCACCATCCCCACATACAGAAATGAAGTCACCTCTCCCCACCGTGCCATCCACGTCCACCCAATCACGATCAGGCCTTCCTCGTCCTTACTTCACCGAAACGCCTGAAGGATGGCGGTACGACATCAGCGCTGCTCCCATCGTGCGGCTTACTCGAAGTAAGTGGTCTATTGAAGTCCCCTCTCAGCTATCCATCTGACAACCGCTTCGAACCCGTCAATTGCCTTATTCCAGTGTTCAACACCGTCCAACCCATATTCTTTCCCTTCAGCTACTACGCCACCCGCTACATCACCGCCCTCTCTGACGGGTCCGGGATCCGTCTCGTGAGCGAAGTCGCTCAGCGCGCGACGCAGCCAGAGTCGTATTGGTGGGTCGGGGAAACGGCAAAGCGGTTAAAGAGATTGGCGGAGGAAGCGGTCCAGTCGGCGTGGGAGCTCGGGAATGGTGGGGACTCGGAGGATGGGACGTCAAGTACTTCGCCGGATGGTGGAACCGGCAAGGAGTGAGGATAGGGACGTCCGCTAGTTAACCAAAAATACCAACCTTCCAAGAGCTCTTGCTGGTACAAGCGCAGTACAAATACCACATGTGGCTGCTCGACTCGAAGTCACTCTAATTTGTCACGTAACTTTCTATCCAACTTTTGATTGATATTGATGGTCACCTCAAAGAAGGCTTGATGAGAACATAAATAGTTCGGCATTCTTATTGTATATATGATGAGCGCGGGTGAAAATGCAGATTGCGTGATTGCATCTACAAGAACTACGGCCAGTCCTGCGAAGAGAATTCGACTCGAAACATAGGTACTTCGTTATCACGTCTGTTACCAAAGAAAGTCTTCAAAATCACTTTAACAGTTTAATTAGATCTTTCTCAGTAAAAGATCTTGCACTGCACACCGGCCTTCACACACGCTTCCATTTTGTCCTGCACAAACGTCCCGTCCCCGTGTTCCTCCGCGAGTCAGATACCAGAGGTGGATCCGCAGTGAAGAAGTGAATCCTCTTGGTTGAAACTGTGGCGATGAGATCCACCCAAAGACTAAGACCTGTCGTACCTGCACCAGTCCTGTATGTTAGGACAAGGGTTTGCTTGGTGAGCGATATCTGGGGTTGGAGCGATATGCCCAACATCCGTAGGACGACCATGCTCTTGGCTCAGCACATCTATTTCAGGTCGCACGAACACATACCTTTCAAGAAACTGCCGATACTTGACATTAAAGTGGATATCCTGCAGACCTGGAAACCGCTCCGCCACTGATTTTGGCAAATGCCGGCATCGTTTCGTCAGGTCTTGCAGGAGGGCGAGGTCGGGACCAGCACGCCGCTATCTAGACTCTCAGTGCGCGGATTGAGGGGTATGGGACGACAACTTTGGTTTCGTTTGGTGGGTGGGAGGTCCGAACGTACAGAATATTGTGCCAATCAGGGTCAAGGAGCTCGACCTCCCCGCACTGCAATGTGAAGCGAATTGGAGTACAGGACGTTAGAGGGTCCTGGAAGCGGTCCCAGAATAAAAGCAAAGTGCCTCGGTGAGCTCAGGAAATATGGCAAGAGGTGTTTCAAACAGGCCAAGGAGCGTCCACGGCAAAGAACCCAATCCAAAGTACGCTAAAAAGGATCTGATCTTGCTCTGGTGTTCATCCGGGAACTGGGACGTGTCCAGGTCTGTCGGACTGGACGAAGGCTGGGGCCATAATCAGCAATGTCAGGTCTGGAAACACACCCTGCGCGTCTTGAATATAAGAATAGTACGGCAGTGGGAATGATGATTTCTCGAGCGAGCTGAAGAGCGATTGGACAGAGGGGACGGCTGTGCGTTCGCCAATCACAGGGCGCGAGGGGTGGGCTTCATCAGTGAAGATGCGGGCGCAGGGGAAGTTAACGCGGGAAGGCGCTGCTGCGGCGAGGAATCTCAAGACGCATTCTGCAGGGGGACGAACCTCCTCGGTCACGAGCGGGAACAAAACCACGGTCTTGATCAGCAGCTTGGTTGTTGGTGGAACGGGTGTGCCACTCCCTGGTCGTCCGTCCACTATGCTCTTGACAAGATTCGCCACATCAGGCACCAGCGGTGGCTCCAAAAACACTTTGGACCCGGGCACCAAGACGTCCACCTTGCCGGCCGCGATCCACGTGTAAAGCCGAGACTCAGCCTGGTGTCCGCTCCCCACGTCCACGACGGGCGTGAATGTCTCGTAACAGCATCGTCTCGACTCCAGCTACCTCGGGACTGGGCGCCTCCCAATGCCCCCGGAATCCGTTGCAGAGACGAATGTTGACCTCCAACACAACAGGAGTGCCGTGGTGGATCGCGTAGTGAATGATAGAGGACCAATGGAGGCAGACAAGCGGTGCGCGGCAGTAGAAGTCGCGGTGGCAGGAAACGGAGGATGTGAGAGAGTGTTTCCGACGGGATCAAGTTTCATTTGTGTGAATGTGTTGGGACAGGTTATGGCCACGGTCACGCAGGTTTCGATGGTCCACAGGAACAACAACGGGAGGGTCTATTTACGACTTCTTCAGCTTGGACGGGAGCTCCTTGACGTGCCCGTACATGTCTGGGTCGAATTTGAGGAAATGTTTGATTGTGGAGGCCGACTCCAGCGCGGGGGTTCCCATCTACAGACATTGACTGGGATATTTCACATGTATTTACTTCATATGCGCATCTTCAAATCATACCTTTCGAACGCCTCCCAGCCGTACCCGGAAGAATTACTCTGCCAATTACACCGGAACCAAATGCCCACATCATGAAGCGCACACACATCGCACTCTCCCTCCTCGCCACATACGCCTTGCTGTACATCGCGCGTCGCCTTTCGCGTCTCCCGTTCGCCAACCGCCACCACCCGGACCTGAGGGGGAAATTGGCGATCGTGACCGGTGGAACGAGAGGAATCGGAGCGGAAATCGTGAAAGGACTGGCGAGACTCGGGTGCGATGTCGTCGTGGTGTCTGAGGAGGATGTGCGTGTGCCCTGATGGTGGCTTCGCGATCGCGTTGGGGTGAAGACTCACGACAGTTCCATTCGATGCGGGCTCGAAACAGGCCTCGAAAGGATCCGCAGCAGCAGAGCAGATTGAGCACGATGCCAGGGGTGGGTCTGTGTCGTGGCAGTTTCTGAACCTGGCGGATTTGGCCGGTCTGAGGGAGTTTGTTCGACGGTGGAACGATGACGGACGAAAGTTGGATTTTTTGGTGAGTGTGAAATTTTTGTGCGAAATTGGGGCTCTCAGAGTGCTGAATGAGTGAGTCGCAGGTGAATAATGCGGGGATCCTTACGGTGAGAGGCTTCATATCCATATGTTCACGTCGACAGACGTCGTTGCAACTCTCGGGTCCCCCATCAGAGTCCGCGAAAGCGTGTATTGACAAAAGATGGTTTTGAGATCCACTGGACGGTGAACTACCTCGCCCATTTTTACCTGACGTGGGTGTTCTCAGAGAAAGGGGCACTCCATGGATCCTTCACATTTCTCACCCGAGGGACCTTCGCCACGTATTAGTGTATCATTATCCGACGCACTCCTGAGCGCTGCAAAGGAAGGTGGATCCGTGCGCATCGTGAGCACTGCGAGCATCAATTCGGAACGATGTACGTTGTTTGTTTCGCACTTCTGAAGCTTTCCCTTCTTGGAGAACTTTTCAAGCAAATGGTCTCTTTATGGTGTAGTTCCTATGGACTGGGACGATATCCACAAAGCGCTTCCTGGAAAGTACGGTACCATACCGTGCTAGTGAGTTCTATGATCGTGGTTGATGCACGGAGGAGGAGGACTGACAACTGGCATCGGTGACGCCATCCCAAAGCGCTCAATCTAAGCTCGCTCTGGTGGTACGTCATACGGCCCCCCTTTAACATTGATTTCAACCAAACCGTTTTATGCTTAAACTCCCGTCCCAGCTCTTCGCATCCAAACTGGCGCGCCTCTTCCAAGAAAAGCACCCAAAACTCGACATTGCAGTCGGATCCTTCGACCCCGGCATCACGCACACCTCGGTCTTCCACCCCATCCTTCCCGGGGGATCTCGCTTGTTTCGATCACTCGTGGGAGTTCTCATCACCCCGCGTGAGTCCCAAACCCACCACTTTCACTGAAAACTGCAAAATTCTGACAATTCCCAACTCCGACCAGTCCTCTTCTGGATGCACACCCCGCACGAGTCCGCCCAAACCGCCTTACACTTCCTGACCGCCCCGCGATCGGAGATCGTGTCGGGAGGGTACTACGTCAATTTGCGCAACATACCGCATCGAAGGAGAGAGACCGAGGGCGTGGTGGGACAAGATCGGGTGAGGACGATGCTTTTGATCTCACCGTCGTGTATGGAGAACGGTTGCTGACTTTGCAATATCTGGTGTATTGCAGCTTTGGACGATAAGTGGCGATATGATAAAGCAGGCGGGACTTGATTTTCCTCGGATGATGTAGTGAATTGGAATTTGTTTTATCATCCAACTACAACAGATTATAGAAACGAACCGATTACATGTTCGGAAAGTTTCGAAATGATATAGAAATAAAACTTTTGGAATCATACCAAGTTGTCGAGCCGCCGTTTTACATGTAGCGTACGTTTAAGACACGTTGCAACACTGCGGCCCATCATAAGGAAGACATTCCAAATAATCCCAAGGTTTCTTGTGACTGACAACGTAAACACAACATCAACTTTTCTTTGCACTCGTCGATGGCTTCCTCCTCATCACAACTGGCCTCACGAGTTCGGGATTTTCTCCATGACCTAGAGCGCAACACCGGCGGGAAGGATCTCGCCACGTTCTACTCCCCGGACGTGAAGCAATTTGAATACCCGAATCGCCTCACGCCAAAGGGTGCTACCAGAGACTTTACCACCATACTATCATCCATGGAAAACGGTCGAAAATTGAGTGTGAAGCAAAAGTACGAGGTTACAGGTTCCTGGAGCAAGGGAGCACGGTGGTCATGGAAGTGACGTTCAGGGCGACCTTTGGAGTCAAAGTTGGGAGTTTGGAACCGGGGCAGGAGATGGTTGCTCGGTTTGCACAGTTTTATGACTTTGGTGGGGATGGAAGGATTGTTGAGCAGCGGAATTACGATTGCTTTAATGAGTTTTGAGTCAGAGTAGAAACGGGATATTCAGTATTACATGAGCCCTAGCTTTACATATGGTCTTACAAACGTACTCTGCACTCGGGCAGGTCAGAGATTACTGCGAAGATACAACACCGTAGTGTGTTAAGTAGCTGGTACCTGTCCGTAACATAAAGACTACGTGTGTGTCGCCATTCTTCCTTCGCAATGTCTGTCCGACTGAAATAAAGTGGTTGACTCGACAACTGCGCGGCACTTGAAGTGCGACAACTACAGCGTCCCTCGGCGCAACGCTTGCGCCAAAAACGCATCCATTGTGAAATTTATCATGTGTAAGGCCAACCAGTCCTCCAGGAACCGCGCCCCAGCAACATTGCCGTACTCGACAGCAATTGACATGGCAGACGTCCCATAAGGCGGTATATTGTCCACAAAGTTGGGATCTTTGATACGCTCCAAAATGATCCGGAGAATCTCGATGTCGCCTCCGTACATGAGCGCTTCCTTCAAGGCTTCACCGTCACCCAACGTCGGGTCGGCCCCAGCGTCCATCAGGAGGCGGACGACCCCGGGACGTCTTTCTTCCACAGCGGCAATCAAAGCTCTCGATGGCATTCCATTCAATGACTCCTCGAACCTCTCCACAAAGATGCAAGTTTCGTGATCACATAATTCATGTTTGTCGGTTGCAAGAGCCCCGTGGTCCAGCAGGAGCGACACAGTCTTTGCATTCCCTGCGGTGGCAGCAGCTTCGAGTGCTGTACCAATGCAGGTAGGCTCGTCCGAAGTCGTGTCGATCGAAGTCGTATTGATCGTTCTTTTGACACTTTCGATTCCGAGAAGCGACCGAACCACCTCGAGAGCAGCATCGTCTTTCCGCCTTGCCTCCACAGCGAGGCACAAAGGCGCTCCGTATCGCCAGAGGGCTCGTTCGGCGATGCTGCGTGGGGTGCCGAGGATGGAAAGGATATGTTTGCTCAGGGGAAGACCCAGGCGACCGGGTAAGAAGCGGCCGAGATAGAGGAGAACGTCTGATGGCAGATCCTCGAGGCGTGATGACATGGTGTATTAGGTATCCTTTATGCTTCAAGAGGGGATCGGATTGGTGATTTGCGGACCAAAGCAGTTGGAGTGAAAGCCTGTCGTCGCGTTCGACCCCTCGTCTCAAGGAAGATGTGCATTTCAAGGAGCATCTATCTACCACACAAAGTAGTTGAGGCTAAGCCTCGCCATTGCGGATCCAAACGGACCGATTCTCGAAACACTCTGAGCTTTGTGATGCGATCGCCTTGTAGAGTCATTCAATCGAATCGGCACTTCGATCACATGTCCTCTCAGAGTACGAGACTCTCTACTACGAGTACTATTCGTCCCGTTATGGATCGACAGGTGTATTCGTAGCGCCTCATGATCAGATCCAAAGTTGATCACAGTCCACGAAACGCTTGATTAGACATTTCGGTAGGGATTCATTTCTTATCAGAGACGCTGCCATCCTCGACTCCGGATCCAAGGGGTGTTTCTCAATTTTTTTCTTCACAGATGACCTCACCTTATTCTTGACCACCCACAAGACACAACGGAGGAGTTCGCCAGCAAACGCAAGTATGGCGTTGCAACTGACGACCAAGCTTTTCATAGAAGCCGCCGCTGGAGCGCTCGAGGGCGCAATGCGATCATGACGTGTTGACGTGAGTCACTTGCCGGTTGCTCTTCGAGTTCCCGGGAGTTTCGGTCAATGAATATTGGTCAGGGCTTTGCGTATCTTTGAGGCGCTTGCAGCACAGAAGTGGTTGGAACTTCGCCTCAATCACAAACTGCTCCCTCGGGATATCAACCCACGCCTTTCCATCCGCGAGAAAGATATGGATCCACGAAGAGAGAGTCGGCACTTACCGTCGAATACATCACTTATCCCCCCGTGAGAAGAGCGAGCCGGACGAAACAAGCCAACCCGACGTGAATCACATGATAGCACCAAGCATTATTGACAAAATAGCTTCCCAGCCACGCAAGAACTCCGTCAACTTCCAGTCCGCATCAAACGACGATCGGTCTTCTCCTTCTCCCAGAACGTCGCGGGTCCCTTCTGCAACGTCCCTGTCCATGGCCAGCTGAAGCAACATCAACATGCTGTGGGCGTGCATGTGGCTGTCGTTTGTAGCACAGTGGTATGGACCCATGGATGGAACGCGTAGAGAGTTCCCCATCTGTCGTTTCATACAAATGCGCGTTGAGCAACGATTCCTTGAACAAGACGAACCATACAGACTCAATAAAGGCATACCAAATATACATCGTAGCTCGTCAAACCGTGACAACCACTTGTGTGGACGAGTTGATAACTTGACATCGGCAACAGTCGTCCCCCTATGCGTCTCTTCGCGTTTCTTCTCTTGGTGATCTCCGCGCATCTCGCCAGCGCTGCTGCAGTTGAGAGCCGCGCGGTTGGTTACCCCATAGCAAATGGTGGATGGCAAGGAGTAAGTGATGAGAGCAGTTGGCGCCCCGAGGGTAAAAAGACTCACACACAATCGACTTTTTTTTTGTAGACGTGTGTTCACACACGCGAACTTCCCCTGTGGGTCGGTGCTGGTAAGGAGTACCGGCAAGAGACAAAAAACTGATGTAAGTTGTTGACCTACAGTGTAACCACGACTCCGACTCTTCATAAGGCGTATGTACAACCAAACAGTGCGGCGGTGTATATCTCAATCAGCCTTCGGGAAAAGGGTGCACTGCCATTGGAGACGCAGAGACCATCAACACATACTGGGCGTAATGGAATAGTATTCAGCTAGTGTCTGGAGTTGAGTGACAGAAGAACATTTCACTCGTCGGGGTACGAATGAAGTGGTTCATTGGGAGAAAAGAGCAAGGTGAGGTGTAGTCGCAGCTCGTGAATGCCTGCAGGTAGTGTAGTCGAAATTAGGTTTTCGGTATGAGCGCCCGTCGGCCAGAAAAAGATTTGTAAAACCGCATTGAATCGCTCCCTTTCTTTCAATCCCTGGGTCATTTGACGAAATTCACCGACTCCGCCGTAACGAGCGCGGGAACAGAGGAGTGCTGAACACAAGTACAGGCACAGTTCAATCGAGGCGCATTCTGACATGTGCTATCTCAACAGGTGGCACATGCGTCCGAAACCAAGAAGTCTCTCATCGTTACCGGATATTCTTCAGTCGTTGGTGGCATTTGTTTCCCGTTCGCAACGGCGAGCATGAGTGGACGGTCCGTGAATGTGTTCGTATCCTAATATGCCTCGAGTTATAGCAACTCATCTCACAAACAAAGCCAAGTGGCAAGAGACATTCCTCCGTATTTGACACAAGCACTTGCTATCGCTGTAAGAAGCTGCGATAGGGTACTTTGTACCATCGTCAATCGGCGGACCTATTGTTTCGTCTCCATCTTTCGGTTCAGGCTCTTCTCGTACAAACTGCCAGTCCGATACTTAAACGTCCGAATACCATAGAATGAAGACTTTCCAAGGACAGAATGTGTATGATCGTCATTGTCTCTAAAAGCGAGAAGCGAAAGCATGGAAACCCACCCCAACATCTGTGTCGAAGTGACATTAACACCTATTCTCCCACCGCGGTATGCTAAGGGTGTCGCGGGTGCTTGAAATGCACACGATGCATGTTGAAACAGCAACTGTGTTTGATTTCCTCAAGTTTCGTACTAACTATGAAGACTTGTGAGGCAGTCTTGGAGCTACATTTGTATTTATGAAAAGCAGCACTGTTAAAACTGGCATACACAAAGATCTGGAAGGGTAAGCTTGTTTGTCGTTTTGATCGGCAATTGGGAGCAGTCCGAGTGTGGCGCGCCCCACTTGTTTCTCTCGCAATCCACCGAAGGCCCCACGGCAAACACCGGGCCTAGCGCCCACGAAACAAGAGAATCCGAAGGCTAGATTCCACTGAGCTGCGATGCCGCCTCACCCCCCACGCAGTGGACCGGGTGGAACACCTTCGGCGATCCAAGCGTCCATGGCCGCCCTCGGGCTGGACGACCCGGCGTGGATGCCCCGAGAGATAAAATCGACACTTCCGCCACTCAAGTTGACGCTCGATGGCGCGAGCTCCGGGCGATGGGTGGCCCCGCCTTCGAAACCTGATGTCGACTTGAGCGCTTTGCAATCGGCAGACATTCCGGGGGGGTTGTACGTTGCGCTTGACGGCCATGCTGGATCAGCGAATCTGCGGTCTATGGACGCTTTCAACACATTCGGGCCCGGTAGGGCGTCGGGGATTGTAGGGCAGCAGTTGGAGTTGGATCAGGACGAGGGAAAGTACAAGGATGAAGAGGATATCGACCCTTGGAGACCCAGGGAGATCAAGTCGACGCTGCCGCCTTTGGAAATTAAGGAAATACCGTCCACACTTCCCCCGCTAACGATTTCCTCGAGTTCGCCAGCGGGCAACTCGGCTGCGAAATCTCGCACTCCACTTCCAGCTGGACCCGCCGTTGCCTCGAGAGATGGAAAGCTCGCACCAGTAAACACCCGACCCAAGGCTCCCGACCTTCTCTCCACCATCGCGGCGGCAATGTTGGAGGAAACATACGAACCTGGACTGGGAGCCATCTACGATATTCCTGCAGAGGACAGAGGGGTATACATCACCCTCACACCCCTGCAAGGAGGGGGCCGGAACGATTTCGGGGCCATGGCGGGGGCCGGCGCTATCGGTGGAACGCTCGAGCTATACTCCAATGCAAAGGGCGATACAACAGACGCTGACTGGGCCAAGTCCGCGCAAGCCTCCGTCGGGTGGCAAAGCGAGGTGGCCAAGCTCGCTGCCAAGTCGGGTGGAAGTACTTCAGCCGCCCCCGCAGCGGACACGGAGATTCCGGCTCTGCCACCTCCATGGGCTGTTCCTCTCCCACCACCTCCGACTCGATCAAAGGCTGCCCCGACGAGCTCTTCGTCGTCGCTGCCTTCACTCCCTTCGTCAACACCCCCTCCATCACTTATTTCGTTCGACGCAGCACCACCCAACCCTCTGGCTGGTGACACGACTCTTATTTCTCCAGTGGAACTCCCTACCACCATGCCCCCTCTCCGACTTGATGTCCCAACCTCGATCCGCCCAACTCCAGATATGAAGCCTGTCGCGCCCCGACCGCCCCTCCCGGCTGGATCGTCTCTTGCAGCATCGACGAAACCTCCGGCCGGGCAACAGCCTCTAAAGACGGTCGCTGTCATGCCGTTCGATGCGGTCAATCACGAAGTTGTGGATTTCGATCGTGGTGTCTGTGAGTGTTTAGATGTTTGACTCCCCGCCCTGCAATAACTTGCTGATCTCGTACACGGCGCTGGGAACTTAGACATTGCGCTCGCACCTTTGGAAACCGATCCAGAAGACGGCCTTGAATCCAAAGGAGACACTTTCGGTGCAAACTATGGCCTGCATCTTGTCGGCGGCCAGCTGGAAATTTCAGAAACTCCAACCAAGGCGGGTGTGACCTCGCTCAAGGAGCAAGTTGAGCGTGAGGCGAGGGCGAGGGAGGAGAAGATGCGCCGCGAATGGGACGCTGTTGGTGGATTCGGAAACTATGGGACCAAAGCTGATGCACGAGTATCGGCTGCGGTTGGCGAAGTACCTCTTGACACAGTTGCGGAACTCGCGGGGCTCGGGGAGCAGCCACGTGGGATGTACGTTCCTGTGGACCCTGGTACCGCAGAAGGAAGGAGGGTTGTGTCGTTGATTGGGAGAAAGATTGACGACGACGAAGAAGGGGCAGGGACGAAATCGGGGAAGGTCGCGGAATCTGCTCTCCCTTCCATTCCCCCGCCCCCGTCCTTTTCCATTTCCCCTCCAACATTCGTGCCCCCCATTCCATCTTCCCTGGCGACATCATACGCAATGGCTTCTGGAGCCCCCGGGGTCCTTGTTGGTCTTCCTGGCCTCGCGGTCGTTCCAGAGGATGTCGTTGAACTCCCCGAAGATTTCCATGACCGGGGAATGTACGTCGCACTTGAGGACGTTACCGGAAACGACGACGGTGGGGACGGGTTAGGCGGACCTCGTCACACCGTCCATGCGGTCATCGGACGAAAACTCTCCATTGAGGGATGAATCCGAGGATATTACTTCTCAAGTACGAAAGTATTGTGGGACTCAAGCGATTCAATATGTAAATGTTGGCCCTAATACGAGACTGCGATTTTTATCGATGACGAACATAGACCCTAAAGCAAAATGTCGAGAAAACATCGCTAGTGGATTATTTGTCGGCTGAATGTTTGGAGATGCGAACATTTTCCTCCCAGTTTCGCGTAAGACATACATTTGCCAGCATGGGGAAGACACATGTGGGTACGCACTGTTACATTACACATCATTTACCGCTGATGACTCGAAACTGTTCCCACTGACGAAACAGCCATTGGTAAGCCTCCGATCGAGCTCGTTTCGGAGACAACACTATTCTCATTCGCATCTCTCCATCGGACCCGTTTCTTCGTCTTCAAGAATGTCACTGGGATGGACCACATTGTACTCAATGTTAGAGACGTCGAGAGAGCTTTGACGTGGTACACAGAAGTGGGTGCAGTCGCAAACGCTTGAAGCGATTACTGTGATTCCAATAAACTCTCCCGTTTCCCGAATCAAAGAAACTCGGACTTGAGGTTGTGCGCGTTGAGGTATGGTGTCCAGCTTACATCTCATCGTTGGCTTCTGGATAAATCATTCGTGACTCCACCCTCTTCGCAGGAATGGCGAGCTCGAACCGTTCCTTTCCCATCCGTACGCCTCAATTCAAGTACAATAATTGATTTTTTTTCAACTTCCAAGTTGCCCGATGATGCCTCGAATGCACCAACAAACTTGAACCACTTTTGTGTTGTTGTTGACCCCACAATCCTATCGGAACTTATCGTGTCGGGTCATTTTACGGCCGAAGAGATCGTGCAACCCCCCTGCAAGCGTTTTGGAGCTCGCGGTGACGGAACGTCTCTGTATGTGAGAGATCCAGATGGGAATGAGGTGGAAGTAAGATACTATCCGTGGAATCCAGACGATGCTGTGCAGAAGGTGCATATTTGATGTACTTCGAAAACATAAGAATGCGACACATCTATCGCAAATGTGTTCAATTGTGGGATTAGTATCTGTTTCATTTCGAGCACTATGAGTACTGTTCCCCCCACCAAAGTGCACCACACCGTTCGTCATCCATTCCCCCTTTCCAACCTTTCCCCATTTTGTCCCTTTTCTGCAGTGGATCTCACTTCTCAGTCGGTCGGACGTGAGAATCTTCCCAGTTCGGCAGTTTGGCACTCGGCAGCGGGGATGTGAAATGGGAAATGGAGCTGGAGTTTGGACACTGTGGTGAATGGAGGTGTTGGTTTGATCGTCGATTATTGAAGTGTCAGGGCTCAGATGAATGGGAATGTCAACATGCGGATGAAGCGCTCAACTTCCTGTCTCCGCTTTCTTCCCCCTTCTACGGTGACATCGGCGTCAGTTGTGGCATACCACGTACGACCGCAGCCTTCCCCCCCTTATGCCCAATTTCGTCGCGGACCACATCTCACTGCATCTCAGAAGTATCTCTAAGGGGTGGCACCTGCACATTCTATCCACATTGCAACTCTTATTTTGTTTTTGGAGGCAGTCTCGTGATGCGCCTCTTGCTCTTGCGCAGTGCACGGACTCCCTCCATGCAATCCATGTACACAACTGATGAAGCAATGAATCGGTCGCAGCACTACCAATGTCTACGTTACAGAATGCTTGTTCATCAATTTCTGAGCAAATACTTCAAGAATATCTTCAGATTGTAATCACAATGGCAATTTGTTGCTTTAAATGCCAAACATGTTCCTCGCCTTTGTTTTTCAAGTTTAAACACTGCACAATCTCACCCAATTTGAACGTGACACACTGGAGGATCAGAGCTTGCGGCGGAAAACATTGTTTATGCGAGCATGTCTTGGTATTTGTGGATTTTTCAATCACCATAAAGACGTTGAAGAGGAATTGGTTGCCGCTCTACTCAGAGGTAGATATTCAATCATTCCCTTAGCAGAGTTTTTGTCCAAGATTGATAGATTGACTTCCTTTGTTTTCATATCTCGGATTCTGTGATGGGCTTGTATGAAGTCTCTGGGAACAGCATTTGACCTGTTGACAGACATCATAAATCGGTCAGTCATTTTTTACATCGTATGAGATTCCCACTGTGATTTTCGTAGTGCAAGTAAGTAGTTTGATCTCCGAATCTGACAAAGCTTTATTCGCATTCTCCAACGACTTCAATCTGAATCGTAGTTTTTAATCTTGAATCCATCTTTGAGGCGATATTTTTTCTGGACTTCGTGAGTAACCTCATCTTTGGATGCATGACCTTCCATTTTATGGCTGCAATCTGACTATCCATACTCAGACCGTCTTGACGGGGAAATTGTATATTGAGAGAGTGCCGGGGAGATCCAACCTGATTTTCTCCCCGGCCTGAGTCGGAGTGCCAAGACCTGTGCCAAGACCTCAGACCCCACTCTGGTAGCATTCAAATCACATCCATTGGGCCCCAATGTTCAACTTCCAGCCTTTGCAGAAGCCACAACCGAGCCCGTGCTCAAAGGATTGCGATTGCCCCAACTGGATTACGATGTCGCCAGTCGGTTTTCATATCCGTCCATGGTGACGCTGAATTGGTGTCATGAGATACATACTGATGCAACCTTGCGGGACATTCCGCATTCCGCCCGCCAGCCTTACCCGACCTACTAGCCAGACTTGACGCCAAAGTGTGGAGAGATGTACTTGACTGGGGTGCGGTGCAGAGGAGGCGCAGAATGGTCTTTTATTCATGTTTCCAGTGAGTGAATCGTGTCATGCCCTCCCCCTCCCCAGTCCCCACCTCAGCCCAATCGCTCCAGCAAACTAAAATGTTGTGCCAATTACTTAGATTAATCAACTCAGCGGCAATATTTTGCAGTGCGCTGACAATCTGGAACGCGTCTTCTTACAGTTTTGTCATCGCCGCGACTGGTATGGACGCAGTTGTGAACGCGTTTGTCATTTTTGCGGAGGAGAAGACGAGGGCACAGGTTGCGAGCAAGGTGTGTGACCATGCCATTCTGGAGCCCCGTGGCAGTTGGCGCAGAGTCATGTACACTCACGCACCTCTTGTGTATTCCCACTTCCCTTGTGGGGGGTTTCGGACTCAAAGGTGTTTTACTGGTTCTCGCTCTTAATCATATGGCCATCATCTGATCCTCGTCCCAGAGAGGCGAAAGGACAACAGATGGGTGAGTTCCTGCATGCTGATTGCCGCATGGCAATGGCGATGAGATAACCTCCATGAGCCTCGATCCACATCTCACGGTGCTGACTGCTGAAATTCCAAACTTTAAATTCCTTTAGCCTTCTCATTTCGCTGCTCGTTCCACCTCACGGGGCTTGCGGCGATCCTGACCAGAGGGTTTCGCTGCCTTGCTTGCTCAACCATGGGCGATGGCGACGGCGACAACACAGAGCCCATCAATATGCTTGTTCCGTTGCTGCTCGTTCTTGGCCTTGGGATTGCAGTGTTTGCAATGAGTCATTTCCTCACGCAGGCGTACAATGTACTGGAGCTACCAGTGACAGTACAGCCCAAAAAGAGTGGCAGCCCTGGCCCTGTTGTCTGATAAAATTCATTGTCAAACAATGACCGATGTATGGCTTTGGAGACTGGAGTGATAAGTTCGGTGATTCCATATCGTACAACTATTGATAAAAAACACTAAAATAATATTGGTATGATCAACACATAAATAGAGTACACTTCTTCAAATTTATGATTTCAAATGAGTTTCAAATTGAGCGGACATTTGACATCAAATGATACAGGATTGCTCGTGGAAGTGGTGGTACCAAACTATTGCTCCTTTCACCTCTGACATCCCAGAATGCTTCGAGGGGTACACTACGTGTGCGACCACTCGGTCCCCCTTTGAGATGACGTCGTTGACAAGGACCGTAAACCAGGCTACATATTCATTCAGCAGACGCTGGACAAATACTGGGATGCGATACGTAGGGGTCATTTATTCATTTTGTTTGTTTCATAAGAGACGCATATTTTCAGCAGGGTGGAAAAGATTCATGAAGATTTGTTCATTTTGTTTGTTCGATAAGAGACGCATATTTTCAGCAGGGCTCGAAAAATTACATGGAGATTTGTTCATTTTTTTTGTTCGATTGATGTATTAGCAGCAGGACTACCAGCAGTATCGACCCCAAAAATGAATACGGAACATTGAGAAGGGTAATAAACCATTTTTTTTCTCGGATAAAAGGAGTAAAGAAAATGGTGGTGGCACAGCCATGACTCGTACATTTTAGGGAAAGTGCCGACTTTTTTTGAATATACACAACAGCACCAGCCGGTCCCGTCCCCCTTCGAGATGACGACGTCTGCACATCCAAAATGAAATCAATGCTTCGAATTGAGTGTGGCAGCAACATCGTGTTTGGTAATGCCATCATTTGTTTGTGTGATTTACAATTTTTTTGTGATGCAGAAAAAGATAAGATATTTTCAGAATTTTTTTCCAGCGTTCTCTTTCATTATCTACAAAGAAGGTTGCAGTGCGGCGGACTCCTTGGCTGCTTCTGCCAGTCTTCGGCAGTACGCTCCTGGAGAGGCTTCGTATCTTTCGAGTGACGTACTTGATCCTGTTGAATTTACGATGTCCATGATCCCAAACAGCAAAGATAAACCTCAAGGGGATGCTTTGTGGTTAATGGTTGGAGATCAGCCTCGCTTGATGCTCAAAGTCCCAATAAGTATCTCCCTCTATGGATTCGTTGGAGCGAGTTAGGCGCTCAACTGGGAGAAAACTGTGGTGAGCGTTGCGAGAGGCATTGTAGGTCACTTGTTGTTGAATGAGATACTGGCGTCCGTCCGTGGGGGCTCGTTTGAAAGAAAACGTGGTTGTGCCAACAAAACAAAGAACAATTTTTCTATGGGACACAAGATAACAACAATAGAGACACAGCACTAAAAATATGAACCTTAATTGGAGCAACAAACTGACTGAGGTCCTTGAAAAATTCGATCCAAGAACGATATTGTTCTTGCATATTTCAAAAAAGAAACCAATCAACCCACAACTGCAAAGAACTATTGCCTCTTGCCATATGACATGGAAAGGGTCAATAGATTGTGCTCTAGAAATAGTTATCTGTGCGAAGTGTTACCTACAGATCTACACAGAAGATTCTACATGGACATTGATATTAAGTATACTGACAAAGGCTTTGCCGCTCATTTGTATGAGGAAATTGGCCAAGCTGCAATTGATTTTTTGTTGGACAGCCTATCACAAAGTCGTTGGAGAAGGAATCACTCTTTTTGCCGAATCGCAAGTCGCTCTCTTGCCCGGACTGCATTTGACGTTGTAAGCGCTTGTATGCCGTACGAGATGGGTGAGGGGAAGTTCATCACACCCGAAAATGATAGTGTAGTTAAGTACCTCGTATCACTGATTCCGAACAGCTCTCAGAAACCTCAGGGGCATGCTGTCTGGTGGCTCATTGGAATGGCACTTCGAAACCAGTCGTTGGATGAGGGAGATAGAGACAAGTATTTGTCCGTTTGGATTCGATGGTCCAAGCTCGCTCCTGGCGTGTACCCAAATGAAGAGAAGGTGTGTCGCAGGGAATGGAACACAATGGAGATCCGTAAGGATGACAGGGTTCGCGCCAAAATTCCCACCTTGCTCAAAGTGGCCGAAGTGTATCGTCTGGATGTTGTCGTTGGTGCCATGGTTCGCGCCCGCGTCAACTTTGAGCGGCTCTTTAAACTTGATGTCGATCATTTTGACGAGATTGACACCTATAGCGACACTCCGAACGGCTACTGCAAGCCATACGATTTGGAGCGGTTTGATATTGAAATAAGTCAGTCACCTATGGGAAGTGGAAAGACGTATCAAATCCAGCAAGTGGTGAGGAGCAATGAGTGAAAGCGAATTATCCTTGTCTCGCCCAGGAAGACGTTCAGTCGAGAAAAAGTGCACGAGTTCAAGCGGTTCATGCCCAATTTCAAGGACTACATGGACCCTGACGTCCAGAATGCGTCGTATAAATAGAAGGTGTTTCCACGCCTGGCTGTTCAAGTAGAGAGCCTGCATAGGTTGAATGCGATTTGCTCATCTTTTGCGTACGACTTGGTGATTCTTGACGAAATCGAATCCATACTCATGCAGGCAACCTCGCCGACGAACTCAAATTCGTTGGAAAATTCCAATATCTTGCTCGATCTTGTCCGGCACAGTCGTAAAACAATAGTGGTGGATGCTTTCTTGTCAAACCGAACAAAAAATCTGTTTTCTATGTTGCGCAGCCGGTTTGGAAAGAGAGTCGGGGTGTCAGTGAACAAAGCCACTTGGGACAAGGACGAGAAATGCGCTGTTGTGCGTGGAATAGCCAAAAGTCTTCGCGAAATCTCAGATGTTAAGCACAGGTTTGTGAAGCATCTATCTGCTGCTGTCAAGCGGGGGGAAAAACTCTGCGTGGTGGTTGGAAGTAAAGCATTCAAGGATGAAGTGCTCGAGATCGTAGTCGCCATGATGGGACCTGATTTTGCGAAGCAGATTGCCGAGTATGACAGGCTCACGGACGAGGCGACCATGGCTGGGCTCGTGAATGTGAATGAACGGTGGTGGGTCCCCATGTGCGTCTCCTGATATATACCAGTAAAATCACCGTGGGTGTTTCATTCGATATCCAGGATGAGTTCGACGCTGTGTACATGTATGGTTCCGTTACGTGACCTATTGCGCGGGCCTACCAGACCGTGCTAAATTTCAACACCCTTGAGGAGTCGATTGGAAGAGCAATGTACGACCGGGTGGTGCTCTGGCGAGGCGTACACGTGGCTTTGGTAGATTTGTACCGGATTTTGTATGTACCAGTGATATCGTATGAAAGGTAAACCATCGATATCGGAACCCCCAAGATAAAATATTCCAATTTACAATTGTCGAAGCAGTCTCTCACTTACGCGCCGACGCGCGTTTGAGCTTTGAAGGCTTCCTCTCGCTCCCAGCTCCCTTGGAAGCTGCAGTGCCCGGCGATACTGGTGGCGCTGATGGACCAATCCCCACAATCCTTTCACGTGTCACCTTTCCAGTAACAGGGTCCACGATTGGTCGACGATTACCATCGTCTAGTGCTACGTCGTCCAGTTCACCTTCAACGTGGAATCGATCTCGAACCATATCGTTCAGTGCTTGTCCGAATAGCCCAGAAGTTGATACATCGCGCCGATCAGCATCTGTGATCGTGTCGAGGGAAGGCTCGTTTGAAGTGGATTTCACTGACACACCAAGATTGGCCAGGGCTGTTCCCGTCGCTGAAGTTTGATGCACACTTCCACGTCTTCGTAGCGAAGGCAAAACAAGAGTCGGTAGGGTCGACCGAATCTCGCGTGGTCTCCAGTGCTCAAAATCGATATTCTTTAGGGCTTCGAGCTCAGCAATATCTGAAGCAGCAAGAAATTTCACATCAGATTTTCTTCTCCGATTTTCGCTGACCATATTTTCCTCACCTTCAGCATTCCACACACCACTCTTCAACCCGTCGGCTCCAATTGCGCTCTCTTTTCCTTTTCCCTCTATCACAGCGTGTTTCGCCCTTTCCACGACCTCTTTTTGTCGGGCGTCCTCTAGCTCCCCCTTGATTCCATGTAAATGTGCGTGCGAAGCTTTAGACAGTTCGGCGATTGAAGATAGATCGGGTGATAACGGGCTTAAAGCAGCAGCTGCTTCAGCAAGCGATTCCTGATACTCGTCCTCATCAGCGCGATCAAACCACTCTCGCCACACTGGCACGCCGAGTTGTTTTAGAATACGAGGGGTTCGGGCACGATACTCCAAGTGCCCTGAGACTATGTCTGAGACGTCCATGTTCTCGATGAGAGGCACATCTAGCACGGGCGCAAGACCGGCGATGTTCCGAAGGCGAATAAGGCTGGCGGATCTGTAAACCGCGATTGAATATCAGTCTTGTAACATTTAGCATCGAAAACAAATATTGCAAGAACAGATCTTTCCCCGAAACATGACCAGTCACCCATTGCGCGCTTCCGGTGACGGCAGGGCGAAAGAGGCCTTCCCGCATTTCAAAATGTAGTATGCACACCTATAGACAAGTCCGAGAATCCAATCGTCCTCGTAGAACCCATTCACAAACCGCCCACTGACTGCCAGTCGGCACTTTTCCCACTCATGGCGGGTAGCCATCACGGGTGCACCAAAAATGAAGACATCTTCGACAAGATCGAAGTGCCCTCGTTCGGCAAGTTCCAGAAGACAATAAAAGACAACTCGACCACCAATAGAAGATCCAATGAGGGTCACTGGGCGACCGCCTTGTGTACGTGCGATTAAAGCATCTGCCAACAACTGCAATGATCGTAAAAATCTTCAAACTCGGAGTTCAACATCACAATTCAAGGAACTCACGAGGCCTGCCTTTTTCCCCTTCTCCAGTGCAACAGCCCAGGGGTTATCAACCAAGTATCCGAGTTTGAGCACCGTTTGAGGTAAAGTCAGCCCGTTCATCAGAATACTGAGCACCGTCACATTCAATAGCTGGCTGACACCAAAGCTAAGAACTTCGCTCGCCAACATGGTGAATGCGTTTCCGAGATTCATCAGAGTTGTTGGGTCCCATTGAAGAGCGTACATCTCTCCCAACGACCCTGGCTGCACCAGCGACCAAGGCTTTGTGAAATCGGCTTCGCCCTCCACCAACCAACCAGATACACATATCGTCACAGATGGGTGTCGCTGCTGTCGCCAAGTCGGAATGTACGGTGTCGGAGTAATAGAGTTCGAACGATCTGAGTTGATGGTATGTGCCACCGAGATTTCGGATCCTGTGCGAGAGTGCAACACTGGGCGCCGTGCCGTAACCTCGTCATCCGTCAGCTTCCCCTTCGGCTTCTTGACCAGAGATGCCAAATCGATGTCCCCGTTGGGGTCTTCATCGTTGGCATGGTTACTAACAGCAGATGCTTGTCGAGAGTGGCCTTTCTTCTTGGCTTCCTTCTCCCGTTTTTCGCGTTCCTTCCTTTTCCGTTCTTGCTCCTCTTCCAACTCCTTCTTGAGCCACACGACTTGATAAGGAAGCACCCCAACCAACTCGAACTCGTCTACAGCGCCAATTCGACGTTTCATTTTTTGGCCGAGAGAACCACCGCCAACGACAGCACCAGCACCTCCGATCACGGCCATACCCGTCGTTCCGGCAAGGATGGAAGCAGCACCTGTGCTTATGCCCACCACACCGAAAATGGCTGTGATGCCTGCGACGATCATAGGGGCAACGGCGGCCGCAGTAAGCCCAACTGCTACACCACCTCCGACGGCGGCAAGGGTGGTATATGCGATTCGGCGATTCGTATTCCTTTGAGACCGAGCAGTCAAAAGTTCAGCAGGGACATTGAGGATGGTTGGGGCTGGTGCGGCTGGGTCACTTCCGTCCGCTTTCAAATCGAGCATTTTCCCCTTAGCAGCGTTTTCACTTCCGATCGTGGGAGGAGGATCACTTTCCTTGATATCCGACTCCCACTCAACCTCACCCATCTCCTCCAACACGCTCAATTCCTCGCACAACTTCACCTCCAATCGCGACAGGTCCATATCTTCGTAGCCCAGATAACGAGCCGAAGCGCGCAAGAGATACCTCGAGCGAGCAGAGTAACCTAACCCGTCAATAATGGAGATGAGGAAGAGGTGTGACAGAAGCACCGTCGCTGGATCAGATGGCTCAGACTCTTGGGCATTCGAGGGAGTCGGTTCTCGGGAATATGAGGGAGGCGCGGATCCTAAATCGTCCTGAGTTATGGTATCCAATGGTTCCGAACCATTATCGTCACCCTTAGCCATTTCAACGGGTGTCACGTTGACATCTCCGAGGTTAACGAATTCAGGACTGGCCTCGGTGATGTCACCGCCACCTGAAGAAGTCGCATTGCTGGCTTGAACTGCTGACGTACTGAAACCGTCAGCCCCGAAATCCACGGACTCCGGCATTGCTTCCGCATTTGGTTCGGTCTCGGAAATCTCTGGTTCTGGTTCAGGCGGAACCTCGATCCCCAACAGCACCATGGCTGCTCTCTCCGCCCTGGTAAGCTTCTTTGGGGCAGCTACCTCCGGCGCAATCAGTGGGGACACCACGTCAGGACTCCTTCCAAACACCGACTCCGACACTTCAACCGGTGGATCCGGCGACTTCACTTCGGTGAGATCCACCTGAGGTTCTTCTGGCATCTCATTGGGAGGAGGCGAGGAAGAGTCCCGGGTGAGGCGTGCTCGGGCTTCCCGTAAGAGCGCGGCCCCAAGGTCTTCTGGGCGAACTTGGTGGTCAAGGAGCGTTGGCAGAAGAAGAATGTCTGAAAGCGCACGTAGTTCAGAGGGGGTATGTTTCAACCCAAAAGTCAGATGTTTTTCCCAAAGCTCACCTCTCTCTTCGATCCCTAACCACGCCACCACTTTCTTTACCAACAACCCCGCCCAGGCATCGTACGACTCCAGCGCCTTCCTGTGAACGTCACGGGCTTTTCGATCCGCGGCGGAGAGTTTCAAGGAAGGTGCTCGTTTCATGGGTTTGGGTGGGGATCGGTCGGGGGTGGAGTGTGGGTTCGTTGACGCGACAGGTGGGGGTAACCGAGGTGGTGGGAGTGAGGGGTCGGCGGCAAGACTGGACCGGGAAGACGAGGCAGAAGGCATTTCGGAAGGCGCTGACGGGGGCGGAGCCGCGGGCTGATCGGGGTCCTCCTGCGGTGGTCGACTCGCACCAGCTGCTCCCAGAGACTCTTTTGAGGCAACATCACCATTTTTCGTCTCATCTTCAGGAATAGATGACAGAGACTGCGCCGACGAGGTTGGATCCATGGGGAGCGGAAAGAACCCTTCCTTCCATCCGTACATTTGGAGTTTAGCGGACAATTCGCGCCGTCGGAGATGGACCAGTAAGTATATGAGGGATAAGTACCCCAGCTTCAAGAGCAAAATGTGTGGTGAGAGGGGACCGTATGAAGACATACGGCGAAATTCACGAACCTTCTCTCCGTCGCTCCACCCGTCCTGCAAGGAGGCGACTTTGACCGCCTTGGATAGTCCCTTCCGACGTACTGTAGGATCCGTCCGCACCTCTCCGTCATCTTCGGCGACGAGTTGGGTGAGGGTGGCACGGGAGACGTCCTCTAGCGGTTGGAATGGAGTCGTTGACGTGGAGGTTGATGCGGCGCCGAGGTCTTGGGAGGGAGGGGGTATGAGGGGAACAGAAGTAGTACGCTCCGGTACCGGAAAGGCGCTCTGGAACGCGTTGGGTGTTGGGGGAACCGGGACGGAGACGGCCGAGTTGGATTTGGCACGGGACCCCGCCGAGAGAAACCGTCGAAGGCCTTCGAGGATCTCGCCCGCCTGATTTCGCGATGGAGCACTTGGCGACTGGCCAGACGCTCGCGAGGCGGCGATGGCTGCTTTCTCGCGGTTCGTGGTGACGTATTTCGACCATACGGGAGGTGGTGGTGGGGATGTCGAGCTTCCAGAATCAGACGAGGGGCCCCATGGCGTCAGCTCCACTTCTCGGACGACAGTTGGGAGGTTACGTGCGGTGGTGGTGCGGGAGGATAATTGGGAAGGTGACGCGGCAGGTCCGGGTACTGCAGAGGAGGAGGAATGGAGGGTCCCACGCTGCGCGGACCGCACACGGAGTGCAAAGTTCGGTCGTTCAAGAGGTGCAGAGCTGCTGAATACCGAATCTTCGTACGACGGTGGGTCGTTGGAGGAGAAATACGCGGACATTGACGAGCTGTTGGTTCCAGAGCGAACTGGGACTCTTTGCTCCCTCGAAGATGTGATTGAGGGGGCAAAGTTTCCATAATTCCGAGACGTGGTGTCCAGTGGAGCAGCGAAAAACGGTACATTGGGTGTTTGGGTGGAGTCCATTGGAGAAGTGGAGAACGCCGAAATTTGCGAGTTCGATGAAACAGTCGGGGGGCCCGGGGGAGGCCTCGCGGTGGGATTCGGAGGACCCTTTACTCGCACCTTTCGGGTTCGAGAGAGTGGGATTGGCACTGGTGCGCTGAATGGGGCAGGTTCCGGTGGGGTAGGAAAGTTGTTTTCGAAACCCAGGTTGGGAACGGGTAGACCATCGCCACCATTTACACCGGCAGCTCTTATGAAATGGAAGGAAAGCAGTATCAGTGGAGAACCGCAACAGGCCGTGAAACGAGTCTGGCTCACGGGTGATGCCGCCACATTGAATCCCTTCCAGCGTCGCCAGCCGTTCCTGCCGCCGAATTGTCTGGTCGCCCAGCTACACTCCACCCATTTACCGGAAGGCGTCCGTCGTTCGATAAAGAAAGGAGGGAATGGTGTGGAGGAGACGTTGCGTTTTGGTGTAGCATCGGGTCAGTCATCGCTCCGGGGACATATCAGATGAACGCAGACGTGAAGGGGTTTCGACGGAGTGGGGGAAGGGAACAGAAGAAGGCGGGGAAACGCGGTGGATGGGAAGGTGTGGAGTTTCGAGTTTCCGTGGTCACGCATTCAGGTTGTTTGAGGGACTCGAGATCAGTTCTATTCGTTTCACATTCGCAGTGACGGCTCGATTCAGAACTCTTGGATCGTGACTCGTAAATGGGTACCATCTACCGCCGGGCAGACGCCGGATCTCGTGCCCGAAAGATGCGGTCGCACGCGAGTAATCGGCAATGCAAGAGAGCCAAGATTTCATCTGCGACCGCCATCTTCCATTTGCGCGGACATAATCTCCTCGTGCACATGTCCTGTCACTCCCGCTCAGGGGTAATTTTTGGGGCTGAGGCAAAAGCGAAGATGTTCCTTCTCGGTCTTCGCATCACCAAATCACCAAAATGCCCATCGACCACCTGAGTCTTCCCGTCGCATCTGTGTCGCGTGCGCGTGACTTCTACCTCAAGGCGCTCGCCCCAATCGGGTACAAGCTCTTCAGGGAAATCCGGCCGGACGGTTCCACACCAGATTCCGAGCCTTACGTCGTCGGCCTGGGCACTGGACTCAAGCCGGACTTCTGGCTCCAGCCTGGAAAGCCGAATCCCGGTGCTCATGTGGCCTTTGCCGTGAACTCGACGGCAGAAGTCGATGCCTTCCACACGGCGGCTCTTGAAGCCGGAGCGAAAGATAATGGACCACCAGGACTCAGACCCCATTATCACAAGGTGTGTTGCACTTCAAAGGACGACTGGCGTAGTTTGCTAGCTCTTCTGCCGGGAGTTCGAACACGGGCGAGTTGAGGGACTCCATCCAACCACAATACTAACATCTTTTCATCGATATTTCCCAGGGGTATTACGGTGCCTTTATTATCGATGGTGATGGTTATAATATTGAATGTGTACATCATGATTTCTCAGCAAACCAGTAATCGTGAGCGTTGTAAAGAGAGTTTATATAAGCGCAGTCATCTGTGCCCAAACATTGTCCGCCTGTCAGCTCGCTTTCAATTTGTAATATCACAGGCTGTATTTGCAGCCGCGCATGTGATTCGCAGTAATTAGTTGCAGAATAAAAACAGTACGTCACATATGACTCGAGCTTTCAAATGAAACGGAAACGCCCTGTGAATGGAAAGGACGGAGGTGACTGGTAAACAGTCATATCCGCAATCTATTTATCCGCAAGCTATTCTTTAGCGGAGCGCAGAGGGAGGTCGTCCGACACCTCAGTCAAAGGTGGGGAATCGAAGTGGAGAGTATGTAATCATACCCCGAAATCGGCCATCACCGTCGCAAGAAGTAATACAATTCCATTGCGAAAGCTATACACACAAACGCAATTGTTCTTCGCTTTCCAACGTTCCTCTTTCTCCCGTAACCCCCTGGCTTTCGCCGCAGTCACGCTTCATTCAGGTTGTTCAATGATTGAGGGACCTCACTTTGTTTCGAGGTATTTGTGAACGCTCATTACGAGGATACGACGTTTAAAACACTTCGAGTGTGATCCGTACAGGTGTCACATAGAACCGGTCTTCATCAACAATAATAATGTCGATTGTCAAGAATTGACACCAACGCAGGTCCTATCCTCCCACCTCTTCCTGCCTCCTTTTCCTACCTTGTGCGGTACGGACTCATAGTCCTGAGCTTTTATTTTGTACGATATCCGGAACGACCTTTTCTCACAACTTTTTTCTGGTCTCACACTTCCCCAGAATCCGGCACAGGACTACTTCCTCTACCCTTTTCCACTAACTCTTAGAATCTGGGCCGTCCTTTTGTGATCTCGCACTGCTTTCACATGACCGGAGACTGGCATTCGCCAGTCACAGTTGATCTTTGTTATTTGATTTGATTTCGGTGACCCGCACGTCACCCCCTTTTGGGGACTTTGACAGGTGATTATTTTCATTCTGCGTTCAATAGCAGCTGTTCTCTCAGAGTTCTGCACATGTCTCTGTTATCCGCTAGTCGCCAGTCTTGAGACTTGCAACTGTTAATATGTTATCCTTTTGAACATCCGACCCGAGGGCACGCTTGCGCTCTTCGCACACAACAGTCTAATCCAGGGTTCTTCCTATTGTGACCGTCCCCTGATATCAAGATCACACAAATCGAAAGGAGCGTCGAGTGGTCGATTTGCTACCCAGAGAAGTACCCTCGACTTTACACCTCACATATTCCTCGCTCTGTGGTTTGCGAGTTGCTTCAACTGTATCATCTGCGTACAATCACGACAGTACAAGAAGAATATTAACATTGCTACGTCCCTTTCTTTTTGGCAGAGCAAGCCAAGTTGATGTTGTTCGTGTGCCACGTCTCCACTCAGTTCATTACATAAGTGCAGCAGTGAAAACATCAGCCCCGAGTGGTATACCAAGCGGAAACGTTGAAGAACAGGCTGCGTGTCAACTTGACTCTTTCGGGGCGACAGCAGGATCACACCATTCGCGTCAGTCATTACGAATGCGGTCCAAAACCCGACAAGATTTAAACACGTCCGTCACTCCACGAACGGTACCAGAGATGTGGAATTGTACCTGTTGTGAGACTCCCTACCAAAAGTCCGAGTCCACAAAAATAAAATTCGCATCTCATTCAAAGCGATGTGGCACTGGTTATAAGACCCGTTAGATGAATGATCCTGTCTTTGAAGACATGGAATGAAGCACGGGGCGGACCGGTATCAGTAGGTCAACGTCGGCTGGAGCCGATTGGTGATCAGAGGTCAACCGCGCGCCGAATTTGCCTCCGACACACTCCGAAGGCAGTGATCGCGCGACCGCTGTCAACTCTAGGTCGCAGCATTCGGGAACGGAATTGCCGTAACATTGATGGGTCGATTGGACGGAAAAGTGTGCGTCGTAACTGGTGTGTGGATTGGTGTCGCGATGCAGCCCATCGATCGGAGATTCAAACTGATAACTCATCTCCGGTAATCGGTGCTCTCTCGTGTAATCTGGCTCTGTCGCTATAAGGCGCGGGAAACGCCGGTGGCATCGGATTCGCCACCGCGCTGAAATTCGCTGAAGAGGGGTACCCGTCCTCTCCTTCCCCCATTATGCCACCTTCGACTCACGATATTCATATGCAGGGCAAAGGCAGTCATCATCACTTGCCGTCCTGGCGCCTCCAAGCTTTCGCTGGCGGAGGACCTTGCCCGAACCATCCACGCCAAAGCCACAGAGACGCTCGCGCTTGAGGCAGAGGCATCCGATGAACCGGCCACGAAGGGCGTTTTCGAAGAGGTAGTGCGGAGGTGGGGGCGGCTGGACGTGGTGGTTGCGAATGCGGGATACGGGTGAGTATGTCAGGCGCTTGCAGTTTTCTGCGAAAAGTGCTCAACAACGATGTTTAATTGCCTGCTTTCTTTTCAGTGGCACAAACCTCGATGAAACACCTTTCACGGCGATTTCAGAAGAGGAGATGATGGTTTCGTTGCGAGTGAGTACTCTTCATATCATTGTGCGGCCGATGCGCTTTCGTCGGAAAACTCACTGACACATCATCTAAATCGCCCGACGAAATAAGTAGACGAACGTTCTCCACCCATTCTTCTGCATCAAACATGCCACGCCAGCAATGGAAGCCCTCGGTGGCGGCAAAACGGTACCAGGAGGATCCATCATCATCAACGGGAGTGCGGCTGGTGTCCCCATGCTCGGCGCCAGACTTTCGGCAGACTATACGGCGAGTAAAGCTGGTGAGTACTCTGCTGTATATGGCGGCGAGTGCGAAATTCCGGCAGTGCAGGACGAATTGTGCGTGGCGGATGAATGCATTTGGACTGTGGTACGCATAGGACGATCATCTCAACTTAAGTTCACTTTTCGACATTTTGCCCAGCTGCAAACAGCCTCGCCGAAACTGCTTCGTACCAGGTAAGTTGCCAAGCGAATATACCTCTCATTACTTAACGACATCAAAATTGAAGTGATTATGCTATGGATTGCCAACGCGCAGCTCGCCTCCCAACGAATCCGAGTCACCTCCATCGCCACGAGCGCCATCGAAAGCGCAATGACGTCCGACCGCATTGACAACGTCATTGAGTTCACCGCGAAGGCGCCCGGCGTGGGTCGAACTGGAAAGCCCGAGGAAGTGGCCAACGTTATTGCGTTTCTCGCAAGTGATGAGTCGAGTTATGTCAGCGGAGCGACATGGCTCATTCATGGCGGGGTAAGTTTTTGCACGGAGTCTCTAATCTCGTTCCACGATTTGATTGATTTCTTCTTTGCTCTCAGATGGATTCGGCAATTCCGATGTACATCAAGCAGAAGCCTGGACTTCCTCCGCGGTTCCGGTTGGACTAAAACTTCGGATTGTCTTATTTGATGCTAGTATCATAAAGTGGTGTATGTATCCCTCGTGCGACAGTAGGAAATGAAAAACGTACACTTTGGGACACGTGACGTGATAGCCTCCTTCGGGCGGGTGAATGTCTTCCGGTGGTGCTTGGCGTTTGAAAGGCAGTGAGGAAATGCTGATGAGCTATATCATACGGAAGAATATGCCTTGGCCCCGTTTATGCTCCTCAACCATGGGCGTTTGGGCTTCTGCACCTCGATTGCCAAGACCAATTGAATCCGTCAAACTCAATGACAATTACATTGCTCGACTCTTTGTTCCGCTATTTTATTTTACAGTTATTGAGACAATTGACCGGAGTTTCCATGACCTTCCACCGTGTTCGTTCCGCTTCTTTTCTTTGCTGAGTCAGGGCGGCAGTGACTCGACGCACCAATCTCCCGCCCTCAAAACACAAAACATCACAACAGTACGTGGCTGACCCTTTATAAACCCGCATCCCGAGCGCATCTCTCATTCCAAATCACTCTTATCACCCATCTGCCACACATCTTCACAGAAATGTCTGACGTCGAGGCTCTCCAAAAACAACTCGAGGAGGTCCTCAAGAAAAACGCAGACCTCGAAGCCACCAACCGCAAGCTCAGCGAACAACTCGCATCATCTTCTACAAAACCCGCGCCCCTGGCCGTCGCTGCCGAGGGTGCCACCGCCCCTGTCTCGGGAACCATCCAGTTCAAGGAGCCGACCAAGAAGGCCGCCCCCTCCCCCGTCGCTGCCCCCGCCTCTGGAGGCCGCGTCTCTACGTCAGATGCACCACCGCCCGCCCTTCCCAGGAGGGGATCGGTAATGACAATTGTGGCTCAATATCACGGTCCAGAGGCTGACCCTGAAGACGACGAGCCCGAACGAGTCGTCGTCGTTATTCCCGCCGATTCCGTTAACGGAAGGGAGATTGACCCCTTTGCCCACGGGGCTTTGGACCTTGCTGTCAAGTCGCTTGTAAAGGTGAGACATACTGGCGACTGTCGCGGATCCCTGAAATCTTGAGACTAACTGGATTGACCTCTTTCACTACTCATTGAACTTCTTTTGCTTGTCTAGGAAGGAGATAAGCTCACCGTTTTGGTGCTCTCCCAACCCGACAGTGTGGTGGGTGGCATTGTCAAGTTGACCGCCAGCTCTGCCGACCCTCCCAGGACGGAACGGTGAGCGCTCAGCTTTCTTTGAAATTCCTATTTGACGGGATTTTGATAAACGCAAATGAACTCCAACCCTAGTCAATCCGTCAACTACGTCAAGGCTATCGCCACTAAGATTTACAACTGGTATCCGAAGGACGTACGTCGTCTAATGCCATAGAGTTCTTACCGTACTTCTTGCCCTACTAATAGTGCCATGTCTCTCCTCCTTTTTTCAGTTCACGTTCGAGGTTCGCTCCCTTCCCGTAAAGAGCGACCCCGTCGGCGCCATCCTGGAGGTTTGTGAGGATATTCAACCCTCACTCCTGGTTATCCCAAGGCACAAGAACAAGGGGACCTTGTGGAAGTGAGCACTCTGTCTTCAATCAAACTGTTATCAATGTTCGAAACTGTAACTGACAACAATCCATTCCGCCTTCAATAGCACTTTCGAGCTGAACCTCCCCAGCGCCCTCTTCCAAAAGGCGGAGTTCCCCGTTATCGTCGTCAAGTCCGAGCTGCCGCTTGGCGCCCACCGCGGCTCTATTGGCAGCGGGGCTGGCAGCACGGGCCCAGGATCTGTTGGACCAGGCATGTCCCGCACTTTGACCTCGGAGTCGGCGTACAGCGTCAAGTCCAACGGAGAGCGCGTGCCCAGGAGGAGAAAGTCGGTCGCTGAAACCTTTGGGCTTGCTGGAAGGGACCCGACGGCACCCAAGGAGGAGGGAACGGGCTCGGCAGCCGTTGGCTCTGGCCGCTTTACACGCTACTAGAACAGTTTGAGCGAGTTTAGTCACTAATGGTCTTTATGTAACTTTAAATGTTTGATTTTCTTGGGTACTATTCCGTAGGACATTCTTAATTCATTCCACCTGTGGGCATATTGTTTTCGGGGCTCTATCACTTTCTTCGATGAGTATTCCAAAAATGGGATTTTGAGTTTCATGTTGGTGGCATTGCTGAGGCGAAGGGGTGACCATCTTCCGACCCTGTCCATCCCTCGATACCCATGGGAAACTGCTGCTCCACGGAGGAGTATCCGGTGTCCACCGGTGCAGGCGGATCCCAATCTTCAAGTGAGTGTCGCGTGTGGTCTCGATGGTCGATGCATCTATGTGCCGCAGAACGTGAACAGGAATTGCGGACCAGGACCGCGATTGCGACCCCTTGACACTCCGAACGACGGCGACAATGCGACTTCGGTTTCCGATGTTTTCTCGCTGAAATTGTTGTGATCCTCCAACCATAGTTCCCCTGACGGTCTCTCCCCCGCCACCCACGAGCGACTGGCCCAAATCGGCACACACCAGCTACGCCGCCGCGGCAGCGTCCAGTCCAAATGGCGGGGCCTCGCAGAAACCGGCTCGCAAGCCCCGCAAATCCCGCGACGAGGATCATGACGAGGCGGAGTACCGCCCAGGTCACGACGAGGAATCGGAGGACGACCACGAGGATGGACTGCTCGACCCGCAGTCTGGGAGGAAGAGACGCGGGAGAAAGAAGAAGGACGACGACGACGAGCCTGTAGCAAAGCCCCCGAGGAAGGCCTCGCCATCACCAGCACGCCCAGCAAGAAAGCCATCACCAAAACCCTCGAGGCCCACGGCTGATGATGACGATGATGTCAGACCGGGTCGAAAACCGTCTCCGTCCCCCAAGCCTTCCCGCCCTGCTTCGGTCTCTCCATCCCGTCCAACTTCGGTATCATACACGGCCACGCCGTACTTCTTCCCGTCTCGCGACAACCTCCAACCGCTACTCGACCTTATCAACAACGCGAAAAAGTCTGTACTCGTGTCAGTCTTTTCCCTCTCGAATGACGCGGTATCGGAGGCCCTCTTCCTCGCTCACAAGAGGGGCTTGGACGTGAGAATCATCGCGGACGAGTTTCAGAGTCGTATCCAAGGGAGCGATGTTATCACCTTGACGCAGAAGGGTGTGCCGGTGAAGATGGATGTGCTGTGAGTTGTGGAGCGCTGGTGTGCGTGAGGGTTGACTTGAGCTGGTCGTTGAGCGTTATCCGTATGTTTTTCAGACCCGCCAAGAAGTCTTCCCCTCCGAAATCGCGGTCTCCTAGAACTACTGGCATGCGTTCGCTCGGTGACTCCTCGTTTGCGGGGGACGATGATGACGATGAAAAGCCTGAAGAGTCCATCCGCGAACGTGATCTTCCCGAAGAGGAGACATACACGTTCCGCAACCTGCCTTCAGGGGACCGCACGCGGGACATGCCTCGCGGATGGGGAGGTGGTGGTATGATGCACAACAAATTTGGGATCTTTGACGGGAAGAAGCTTCTCACAGGGAGTTTCAACTGGACGCGCAAGTGAGCCGCTCCAATGTCGTTTTCTGTAGCGCCTTTTTAGTCTTATTCTGACGCCTTGCCTCTACGGTATCCTTTAGCGCTCAGATCGTTAACAACGAGAACTTTCTTATCATCGACCAGCCTTCCATCGTCAAGCACTACACGCGCGAATTCGAAGGACTTTGGAAGGAAGGTTCCGCTCACGAGGCTTGTGCGGCGCAATACGAGCCTTCTGAGGGAGTCAAGGCCGTGTTTTTCCCTAGTGAAGAGAGTTTCGGCGAGCTGAGAAAGTGGTTGGAAGCAACAAAAAAGACGGTGAGTGGGTGTGCCGATGTGTGTCAATATTGTCGTAGCAACGCCATATGATTTCTCTTCCACGTTCAGCTCGATGTATGCATTTACAACATCACAGGTGAGGCTCAGTTGCCATACCTTTACCCCCAGAATACAAAGCACGTGCGATACCCCACCACTAAAAGATCAAGACCTCTCTAATACCCTCGTTGCGCTTCAATCTCGCGGTGTTCGGGTCCGTGTGGTGGGAGACGATGAGGAGGCCAAGGGTGCGACAAGCAAAATTCAGGTGCTAAGACAGGCAGGAATTCCGATCAAGTTGGATAAGCCGTACGTTTCAAGCCCGCCCCCTTCATGGGTTTGAATTCTCAAGCTATGTTTTTGCAGGCATTCCCTCATGCACAACAAATTCATGCTTCGCGACGGGTCCTCTGCGATGACAGGTGGGTTTGGTTGCTTATTGCGGTATAGCATCTCGGTGGAAAGCTGCACCCATACTATGTTTATAGGCAGCTACAACTGGACGCGCCAGGCCCGCTTCTTTGACCGTGAGAACATCTTATTCCTCACTCATCCTGGGGCGGTCAAGCAGTATTCGGAACGATTTGATACATTGTGGTCAACGTTTTGAACGGTTATGATATTTATCGCTAGCAGCTATCTATAAAATGGAGAGCAGACTATAGTACCAAACATTCATTGTAGCTCGCTCCTCTTTTGCATTGCTGGCTTTGGCTCGGCTTGCCTGGCTTTGGCTTGTTGGTTGTTGGTTCGCTTGACTCCTCTGAAACAGAGTAAAGCCTGTTTCTATGTTTTTAGAGACTGGCCACTTACCACCAGCTGAATATGGGATGAAAGATGACTGGAATTGCCTCAAATTTCCTTCCGCGTTGAATTGGCGTACTCGCCATGTCTGTATCAGTACTACTTCCTCTCATCTCCATCACTGTCAATTGCTTGGCCTATACAAACTAATGGCGCAACGACCTTTCATAATGCAATAGCTGTAAAGGGCGCAAAACTAAAATCACAGGAACACTTGATGTTGGGACGCCACAAACCTAATGCATCTATGAGTCAAGTCCATTCAAGCCCACAAGAAACAAGTTTTCGTTGCATACAAGCATAAGGGGGAATTGCTCAATTTTTTCCTAGATGGCCTGAACTTTGGCCAGCAGCACGCCAGACCATGGTTTTGAGGTTCATCTGCAGTTTGGCAGCCATCCCTGTACTTTGATCAGGTGGTCACATAACTGCCACCTGCGGCTGTTGTGAGCACACAGCAAACTACGGTGCAATAGTACGTGGGGCAGGGGTGGTTGGGGGGCCTTCTTAATTAGTGGACTCAATATTCGCCATAGATTGCTCAGGGAGGATGAAAATTGAAGCTTATGATCCATAGATGTAAGAAAAAAATGACCCATTGGTGTGAAATATGATTCCATTGACCTAGGTGGGGCTTATGTTGTTGTCAGGCGTATCCCACTAGTGGACTCAATATGTGTCATGGAGTGGTCAATAAGTGTGCAAATTGAAGCTTATATTGCAAAAATGCTATAAAAAATGTCTCATGTGTGGTGGATGTTGTACCATGTGGTTAGGAAGGGGGGACTTGGGACTTACACCATTGACTAGGAGCCCAGTGCCCACTAGCTGTCTGATAACGTGACCAAATATTCTCTTTTTTAGCAAAGATGAGGTATTATAGTGAACTGATGCCTTTTAAAATGTCCAATGTATTTGGAACTTGTTGTTAGGAGGTCCAGAGCCATATATATACACATATAGTTTTTGAAGATGATGGGTATAGTGATGGTCAAAGTGATGGTCTTGGCCGCAGCACCGTTCCCCAACACATTTTCAACACTGCAAATTGGATTTAAATACCTTAAAATATTCACAGGCCTTTAGTGATCTGTTTTGATCAATATAGATGTCTTCTCCAATCCAAATTGCAATCCCCCATCCCCCAACTTGCCTGTGGCTTCAGTCATCTCTTCGAACCAAACGGAACACCATGCCACAATCCGAACCAATCTTGCAGTACCTCACGCTTCCAAATAGACTAGCTCGTTGTAAAGCAGCCAATATGCAAGCATTTCTGAAAGACAAGTTGTCAAGGATTGGTGTCTCAACGTCTACCAAATCAAGTCTTGGTCTTGCACAGGAGCTCCATGCTGCTGCTCATGCATTTGATAGCAACTACAACCGCAACAGAATTGTTTCGTTTGATCCTGGGCTTGGAAGATTGAACGTGGCTGTTCTGTTTTGGTTCGGTGTTCTGGGGGGCCACCTTAGAATCATTGTGGAGGGAGTGTGCATCTTTGAGATGGAAGGCTTCCCAGAAACTTACCACAAACTCAGTTACGCCAACGCAGTGAATCAAGGACTGGACATGTTCCTCACGCAACTGCAGTTTTGATACGCAATTGATTTACAAAATGCCATCTTTGTCTTTGAGAGGCAAGCAATAAGTCATGCAGGATCACAAATCCATTGCACCAATGAGCACAAGTTTATTGCGATTGGAGCAGCTGCGGTATCTATGATGTCCTGCACTGCAAGTGTGTACTTTTGGTAGAAGCCTTGTTCTTGTCCTTCTCCAATCTGCACATGGGGGACCCAAAAATTTCAAAAGATCCCCATCATCGAGCTTCCAGTTTCCAAACACTTCTGTGGTAACTAAGAGTACACAGTGAATTTGTTTGGCTTCTCCGGTCAGTGCTCTTGCATTGTAAAAGCTCAAACGGTTCTGCAGCTCATGTGTCACGTTTTTTATACCCCCCACCTTAGAGAGTGCCCCCACCCTGTAAATTACCACACCCACCCCTAGATCCATAATATTGAAGATGAACGTTTTGTTTCAAAAGTATATTAATTTCTCTAAACAACAATGCCATNATATGTCCCTCAATCTTATGAAGACCCAGCGCTCCGACCCCTTCTGAGCTCCACCCCACTTGAACTCCCCCTTCCCTCACTACTCCCACGTGAGATCCCACTTGCATTACCTCCCCCCCTCCCACTTGTAGATCCACGACCACGCCACTTCGCCCCGCGTGTTGGTGTATGGCGTGGACGCTTTGGGTTAGGTTCTAGTCAAATAAAGACAGTAATAAGAGACCATGCAGTGAGCGTAGAAGTGAGAGGGTGTACAAACCTGAGTCGGTCTCGTCTCCGCGGCGACGGGGGGCTCGCCTGGCTGCGGGGGCGGGAGGTCTGGCAGGGCGCAGCGGGGATATAGGCTTTGGAGCATCTTCATACAATGAAACAAAGTCAAATAAGAACAGCCACGTCAAACTAATGAACTCACTCTCGTCATCACCACCCTCGCCCGCACCTTGGTCACCCTCATCCCCATCGTCGATCATATCCTTGTCGGATGGGGTCTCTTCATCGGTGTCACTACCTGCAAAATACATGAGCTACATAGACCAAAAAATACAAGTAACAACAATTCGAATGCATACCTTCNGATTCCTCTTCACCGCCTTCAACACCCGCCTCGACATCAAGGAACGGATTGACATCTGTCAATCAGAACACAAGTATGAACACAGAGTTGTGGTGGCTAACATGCAACTGTAAACTTACTATGTGCGCGGCGGTCACAACAACGAGGAGAATTACGTGTAGAGCCTGGTAAAGTAGATGTGCAGTGAGTGACAAAAAAGGGTCGATGCATAGTACACTCACGAGTTTTCAGTATGGGATGGACGCCGGACTCGGTCTGTAGAAAGTGTATTTGTTAGCATTAAAGCACAAAAAATCAAAATCAAGACCAGACTTACCAGCGGGGGGGACCTCAATAAGNGGATTCCTTGACGAGGGAGAGGAGGGGATTTCGGTGACTTTCTCAGCCGAGAGGTTACTGCGCTTGGC
>KQ965819.1:196214-207029 GCA_001574975.1 Gonapodya prolifera JEL478
ACAAACTCAGCTGTTCTGGATCCCAAGGCCTCTGCTCAACCCACAAAAGGCTCAAAACTGCATCCGTTCATCCCCATTGCACCACCACTGCCACTGGCCTCTAACCTGCGCATCGACTTTCAATCCCTCATGGCCACTTCCCTTCTCCACATATCGTCTCAGGACAGGGCAGCCTTCGAGGATGAATTCAGAANGTAGGCTAATCCATATTTTTGAGGACCAGTCTTGAACTCATGCATTATTTTGTCTAAAGAAAAGTGTTTCCAGAAGGTACTGCTCTTGAGGAGTCGTCCTACCTCTCTGGAACACAGAGCTGGAGTGACGTCATTCTAGATCTGTTCTTATCGCCGGCTATTACCTTGTGGGACAGGCAACAAAAACAGCCATCCATCTCCTATTTCTCCTCACAAGTCATCTATCCGTTTCAAAACCCCAACCATTTGACTGACGACTTCATTTTGCGGATGAGCCGCAAGTTCATTGACAAGTTGCAAATAGATCTCCGAGACTATCACTTTTTCATGGTCAATGAGAGAAATTTCCACTGGTATGTTATTGTGATGGACAAGGACGGACATGCACTGGTGGTAGATGCACTGGATAGGTGTGCCGATCCCCACCATTACAATGCCAACTTGGAGGCATGTCGCAATGCGTTAAACCACCTCATGTTGCCAATAGCACCATCGCCTAAAAATCGTGTTTGGTCTATGTTTTGGAACCAGGGAGATGGACATAGCTGTGGATTATTTTCCTGTGTTACATTGCTGTTCATTATGAGGTACCCATCACTGTTCCGGCGTATTTTTGAAGGTGCGCAGATACCTCTCCCTATGTATCCTTTCAATTTTCGGAAAAGGTGGAGAGAGGATATGTATGTATTCCTTAGAACTGTCTATCCCCAATGTGCAGAACGGGACTCCTGGGGTAAACCTAGACTAGATTTGCTAACTTTCTGAATACACATATATCCAAATTGGTCAACTGATTATGGTAGCCTTACATCATTTCACAGGTGCATCTTGCATCAATTTAAGGGGTGGGTGGAGCAATTTACAGGGTGGGGGCACTCTCCAGGGTGGGGGGTGTAAAAAACGTGACACATGCTCAATACGCTTATTTCATTCCCCATTAGACAAACCTTTTGCTGTAATGTTCAGATAAATTGGCTTTGAACCTGTCAACACTGCATACTGCAAAACAAACAAATCAAGAGTCTTAGTAATTGGTGTGGCAGAGAGTACGATTACACTAGCAGCTAGTTGGGCGTACAAAATAACGCAATTTACTGATACACCCTCTTTCTTCTTGTCAGTGCTGGAAACATTTTGGGCATCATTTGCAGTCAAGTCCATACTGCTATCGACATCCAGTTCTTCCAACCTGCTGGGATCCACGCTGCTGCTGCTTGGATCCACGTACATTTCATCAACAGTTGTTGTTAAGTGATCCTTTACAACTCTAGCACATGTTTCTAAAGAACCTGCTATTCCGTCACCCTTCAATCCAGTGCTCACAAGCTTATGTGCTTTGTCGATTATGAGCAAAACTTGATCCTTCTTGCTTTTTACTTTTCCGTCGTCCCCTACTACAAACCCTGGTATTTTCTTCCAATTACTTTCACTTCCCATTTGTTTCAGAAACGTCAATGGCGTATAGAGCCACCATTTGCATGTGTCATCTGATCGTGGGTCACTGCATCAGGTTTCGCGGCAATATATTTGGCTGCAAAGTCCTTGGCGGCTTGACCACTTTGTATACCTTTTTTGAAACCATATGTTTTGAGGATTTTGTTCACCCATTGTTTCATCAGGGCACCTGACTCTTGAACCCTGGGAATAAATATAACAATTTTATGATTTGGATAGTTTCTCAAAAAGCACTGAGCATACAGAATTGCAGTTATGCTTTTCCCTCCCCCAACACCATGTATAATCTCAAATTTCCTGCCAAGGTTTGATGTACCAGTTTTTGAAAGCCACTTCAAAGTATTGTTCTGATGCCAAAAAGGTATTTGAGTTGTCCCATGTCTTTGAAGATCGTTGTGAGCAATCCAATCTACCAAGTTCAATTGGTGTGCGGGTGCATTTGTTGTGGTTTTGTTAGCTCCTATTCCTTGGATCTCCATAGGCAAAGAACGTTGCCAATCCTCTTTATGTTTGTATACTTCAACTTGAAAATACTCAAGTGGGACAGGCGCTTTCTCTTTCCCTTTCTCTGATTTGAAGGTGACCCAGGAATGCTTCTGCTCATACACCGTGAGGACTCAGTGACGGTCTCCACACTACTTTTGCTGGGTCCTGTTTGCACATTACTTGCCGTTTCAGAAATGCTATTGCTGGAAGTGTGCAAGTGCACAGTGTGACTTGGGGATGCAGGTCTATTTGCACGTTCTCGATGTTTCAATTCCCGTTTCACTATCTTTGGCTGTGAAGGTTTTGGCAAAGAGAAATGCCAAGTGGTTTCCCTTGCCTTTCGTATCACTGGCTTGTTGAAGAACAAATCTGTTCTTGGTGGCAATACAGTAAAGTCCGGAACAGGAAAGTATGAAGAATTTGTGGGCATCTCAGTAATAATGTTAATCTCCATTTTCCAGCAACTTTTTTTTGATTTTTGAGCAAATTCATAATATATTTTTTTTTGTGTAAAGTGACGTAAAAGGTGCACTGGCAAGGATGTCTGAGGTGCAAATGTGACTTCACAATGGACAACTTCTTTTTTTTGGAGCTCTGCGCCAAGCGTATGAGGAGATGCACCATTTAGGATTAAAAAACGTGATGAAAATATCCTGGGCAGGTGATTTACGTTACAGGTGGCTCATGAAAAGGAAAGGGGATACTTGGGTCAATGTCAAGGAAATGCTCTGTCAATTGAGCCCTGTTTACAGGCAGGCTGCACCTCAAGACCATTTCTTTGCCCATCAAAACATTTTGGACTTTGAGCTCATAAAGGCCTACCACCATTTCTACACGTCTGAAGAAGAATGGAACAGATTCTAATGTAGTAGGGTTACTACAGGAGTTAGTTGTTAGGGTAAGATTAGTTTTGAGTATGGAATAGCTCTGTTGTTCGTCTAGTACATGTGCTATATATTGGCCAGTTCCAAGGGCTACTGTGGTCACAACGCCTACCGGCGCCCACAATGCCACTCCCTTTGGACCGCTCCCTGGCGGACTGTAGTAGTTCCACCACACTACTACCAAAGTCTGAATGTCAATCTTCTTTCCCAAGATGAGTTCCAAGCATTTCTGGACAAATCTGGGACTTTTTGATATAGCAGAATGGAGGAAGTTTTGCATGAGCACATTTATTCCATTAGCATTTGAGTCCTTTGCATTAGTGTTGTCAATTGTTGTTGCAGTGGGTGGTGCATTAATCTTCCAGCTTAGATCAACAGGCCCCACAAAAACCCAGGTGTCAATGAAACCTTGAACTTCTTCTTTGTCCACCACGCCTTCTTCAGGTCAGTGGCAGAAGGCAAATGTAACTATGTCTGACAGTTATCCAACGACACAGGATGAGTGCATCAACTACAGTGGCTGTGAGTATCAAGTATTATTTGCATTTGGGGATTGTAAGTTCAGCAAGTCAGAGGTCAGTAAAATGAATATAGTTGCTGTTCATTGCAGAAACTCAAATTTGGCAAAGAAGTCCATACGATTGAGAATTCCAAACACTTTGAAACATTGGTTGCCACTATACTCAATTGTTGCAGTGACATGGACTGCAGTTATATACAGTGCTGCTCAAAAAATGCTAGCAGAAATGGTCTTGACTTTCTGATCGATCTTGAACAATACACTGCACAGCAGCTTTATGGTCAGGACTTTTCAAATCCAAACAACTTTCCGGGAGGCATTATAGAATATCAACTGCTTTAGAGAACATAAAGGTGTTGCAATGTAGAATTTTTTTACAAACACCCATGATTGTTATAGAGAAAATAGTCTAAACAATATTTACTTATACTTCAATGTAATCTGAATATGCAGAGTGTGATACCAGAGATTGTCTATTATCTGAGTGTAGGACGAGCGCACCATTTCAATTCCCACCACATCCCAAGTTATACCATTGACATTTATTTCCCGTTTATTGCTCTGCATGAGAAATTCAATCCTCAATACTTTGAGCTTTGGGAATAAAGCCGCAAGGTGCAACCACATTGTTTGCAAATAAACAATGGAAAAGTCCTTTGTGTCACTGACGAACATGTCCAAAGTATGGAGTCCAGAGTATCTGGAAAATCCATCAGCTAGGGCCAACTGTACCATATTTTTAATGTAATGGAGTGTTTTCAGATGGGTAAGCTGGGGGAAATAGTCCAGTATTCGGATATCATGTAGTATGAGGTCAAGCAAGTGAACAGAGCTTGATATCCAAGGAGCCTGTCAAGAGAACTGCAAAAATTTGATTAACAACAGCAGCAGCTATACTGATGTCTAAAAGAATGTAAGTACCTGATTTTTGTATCAAACATTGCCCAAGGTTGGAGTGAGAATATGTGGAGGTAACGCCTACTTTGAAACCTCCACTCCACATGGATCGCACAAAATGGATTTCCTTTGAAGTTCACAGGCTAACTATGCCCGAAGCCTCTCTGTTATGGTCTTGAGAAAAATGTTGTGTGCTCCACCTATATCCTGGTCAACTTTGAATTTGCACTGTTTGCATACTTTGGTCTTTGACAAGGACTTTGGACACACAAATCAACATGATGTACACGTTTGACTCATATGTGCTTCATCAACAACAACGATTTTGCAATTGACAAGTTTGGCTCATGAGAGAAGTCTTTGTCTGAATGTGAAGTGACTCCATATTGACATGGCGTTCTTTGTGTTTGCATGAAGACGTCCTTGAAGCATTTCTTTCACCTTGAGAATTGGAATAATCACTGTTTTGTAAGTGTTTGTAAGGAACTTGATGAGATTATAATGAACATTATTGACAAGGTTTTCAATCCTCCATTGAAAGTGATCACGAACACACAATAGCCATTTTCTATGCATGTATTTTGTATCTGGATGCCTTATATAACCAGTCAATCTGTCCTTTGTGATCTTCATTCTCATCAACCTCACGTAGTCCTTACGTCCCCATTCAAAAGCATACCCTTCAGGATCATAACTGGCTGTGAACATATGTACACCTGGATCTAATGCAACAAATTTTCTTTGATTGCCTTGGTTTTCAGTGTCATGGAGCTTGGTTTGCATGACACAGATGAACATATGCTCGTTCTCAGTTATGATGCAAGAGTCTGATGGAAGAGGATGTGAAATCAGTTCACTGTGGTTGATTTCATTCAAAAACGCAAACATTCCTCTCTTATATGTTCTCCAGTCCCTTTTTCTTACGACACAACAATCTCTACGATCTCTCTTCCTCTTGAACTTCATTTCAAAAGTCCTATGTTTTTCCTTTGTGACCTTGTAAGCTTTTAGAAAGTCTAAGATGCCTTGTTGCGTATTTCATATGGAATTTCATTTGCCCACTCATACTCCTTCATTGATTTTGGATTGAAAACATGGTCTCTGAGCTCCTTTTTTGATATCGTCCAACAAAGAGGATGTTTCGCTTGTCACCATAGCCTCAGGTGACATCCATTGACATGGTATATATATTGTGAGGTGTTACGTGCTGTGCCACTACTGTGGTCATGTATTTAGATGAGTGCACCTGCAGGGCGTGCCCCAAGTTTGGCGTCACGTTCCTGCAGGTGAGTTCTGTGTGCGTTACAACATATTATGTATGTTTGATCAGATATATACACGTTCCTGCAGTTTACAGGCTCGTGCAGCTCACCTAGGTTGGGGAGCAAGATTGATCACTACCATTTTGCAAAAGTGGCCATGGCTCTGAGGGATATGGACAGATTTACAGTGACAACACATTGAACCATTTCCACCATAAATAACTTGGCAAACAACTTGACACCAGGCATTTCAATGCTCCAGCCATCATCACTAGACTGATCACTACCATTTTGCAAAAGTGGCCGCGGCTCTGAGGTTTACAAGAGGCACTACAGTGAGACCAATTCCACCCATTCCACCATCACTGTCTTGCCAAACATTTTGGCACCAGTCTGTTGAGTGCCACAGCCATCATCACCATGCAGGCTACTGTCAATTTAGAAAAGTGGCCATGGCTGGTGTTCACAAGATGCACTACAGACTCAGCAACTTGACCCTGTTGCACCCAGAATCTCTGAGCAAAATCCTTGGTACCAGGCATTTGAATGCTCCAGCCATCATCACTAGATTGAGGCGGTGCTGAACCAACAACCTAGTTGGGTGATAAGCAGAATATTGTGAAGGGAGGAGGAGAGAGAGGATGCTGAAGCTGAAAGTGATAAGGCAGTCGGCTGAGTGAGTGAAAGGCAGTTGATGCAGGTGGAAGCTTGAATGTTAGGCCAAAACAGACACTGGGGACTCACTTTTCCTAACACAACAGGTCGCACATCTCATTCAATCTTCAGGAGAAGCTCAGGAATTTTGCCATCCAAGAGTTCAATGAGTTTGGGATCGCGTGTGGGACCTAGTTTTGGGAGGAGTATTCTGTCCCGGATACCGTTCTGTCAGCAGATATCAAGGATATCTTGAACTCTCTGATACAGGAATATCATAAGAACCAAAAAGACCAGCTTCCTACGTTTATGCCATCCAATTGGTGTATCCCCCAGACAACGTTTTTCATGACATGTGAGTGCAATTTTTTCACAATAAAGATACAGATTAGATTTAACGGTGATATTTATTTAACCGGGCCAAAGATGGGCATCTGGTGGATGCCACCGAAATAGATCCCGATCTTCCGGGCCACACGCAAGTGCGCACATACATGGAACGCCTAAACAAACTACATGGGATAAACAACATCAATATCAGTCTCACTCCAACGCAACAGAAAGTGGTTCATTTGGGTGTGAAAGAGTGTCGTGGCAAAAGACAAGGACCCCTCACAGAAGAGACACTGGAGATTTCTACACAGGAGTACGAGGATACATGGCAGAGTGAACTTCTACCACTGCATTTACAGACACAAGTCACGTGAGTTTGTTGATTTTATTACTGCAAAATGTATAACTCATGCTGATGATAGGGTGCGTTGAATGTCGGATGGCACTGTGACCAACAATGGTTTACACTGTTCCGAGGCCAAGGTAGTGAGCCACTGGTGGTTGACTTTTGACTTAGCACGAGAATTGCCACACTACGTAAATATCACTCGCGATCAGGTGCCCGTTGATGGGGTGCATGGCTTACTACGTCCAGATGAGACCACAACTTTGCCCATTACTGTTGATGGAAAAGTGGTATATGTGTCTAGTGCGACTGCAGAAGCAAAATCTGGTCAGAACCCAAAGTCGGACTCTGTGAAGGTTTTGAATTTTACAGAGCGGGCACTCCGACACACTGTCAAAAACGCGCAAGGGGAGGATGTAACCAAGGTGGAAGTTCTTACCCTCATTGTTCGAGGTGACACAGGAATTGCATTGGGGAGTCGGTTTGTCCCGGATGACTGTGATGCAATCATCACATACAGGATCGCTTAACCAGTGAAATAGACCATCACGCCCACAGTGACGGCTGAGGAACTTTATGAACCACTCGGCTTCATCAACGGATACCTTAATCGCCTGTCCAAAAATTGCTCAATGTTGGCGGAGAAGTACCCCACGGAAGAGCAGGTGACCTTCAAGCGGGCGCGCTCTCCATCTAGAAATTGGGGTGCTCGGAAGAAGGACTCAACTTCAGCTGGCGTAGGCGACAGAGGAGGCGCTGGAGATGAAGACAAAGATCAAGGTGCTGTACAAAATGAACCACCGTGTTTGTCAAGATGGAGCATTCATAGGTCCACGCGCGCGCCACGTTCCGAATCGTGTACCCGCCTCCCCCAACAACAAGCATAGGGATGCGGTAGGACTTCAAAAACTTCACACATTAGCCATGTCCACGAATAGACAAGTTGAAACACCCCAAACGATCGCTGGCAAGTGAGTCAGCACCGCACTCAAGAACCACAGCCGAAGGCTGGTACGTATCCATGACCAAAGAAATGGTATGCTTGAAAATATAGAGGTATTGGGCGTCGTCTATGTACTCTTGGATCGGTACGTTGATGGAGTAATATTTCCCTGCCTTGACACCAACCTCCTCAATCGAGCCGGTCCCTGGGAAAAACGCGCCATCTTATTTGTGGAATGAGACAGTCGTAACACGAGGGCACGCCAAGAAAGCTTCCTTTTGGAATGGTATGGTTCTGCATTTGTCCATCCACTCATCGCATTCTCCATCATACCTGCTCCTCCTATTGGGGCCGGTCTTTGCGCCCTCTCAACCGCAAAACTCTCACCTGGAGCGCTTTTTGTGTGTTTGGAAGGCGTTTCCTCCCCTTCGAATACAGAAATCCAGTGGGTCCAAGTGTTTGGGTGTACTTCTGCATTGCGTATTGCTCTCCAGCTGACTCGGGCAAGTGGTTCACTTAGGAACCCTCGTGAGAGAAATTGCTCATTTGCCAACCTACCTCATCAGCTCAAATATCGCCAAAACAATATCATTGACGTAGCAGAAACCGCTCGCGTCAAACTTTTTAGCATGATGAAGACCACCCAAAAAAGTTGATGGCGATGTCGACCGTGCCTGCGATGAGCTTTCTGGCGGCGCCAACGAGCCTCCAGAATAGGGCTGGCAGAAGTCGTACATTCCCTCAAAAACAGGACAATCGTCGACCCCAAGATTGAAGCGTTCCATGAACTTCGCGCAGTCGGCAGCATTGTCGGGGTTGACGCTTGCAACGCAAAACATACACAGAGCGGAAGCAAACAAACGATAAAAAATGAGTGCTCTGTTGTTCGAGACTTGGCACGAGACCTTACAAAAGGAGCACACACCGTTTCAAAAACTCAATGTACTCTTCGCTGTGAAACGTCGCAATCTCTTCATCCGTAGCACGTCTTGGACAGTACACTTCCATTTTCCTATGGAGACCGTATCCAAGAACAAGTTGATACGTCAGGGCAAGCCGGGGGGGCTTCATTGGATGTCCTTCGCCGAAATGGAAGTTTGCAACCTCAGGGTTGAAGTAGTGAGCTGTTTGGTCTCTCGACAGCCCTCCGAGAGGCAGGGACTCAAAACGAGGAGCAGCGGAGGTGGATGATGAGAATGTTCGGGACGCGAAATTGGAGATAGGGGCTGGAGCTGGGGGCACTCCAGCGCCGGCGTTCGAGGAAGAGACATGGGTCGAAAGGTGAGAAAACGAGGAAGTAGATAGATCCGCGCTGAAGACTACGGACGAGCGCGGTGGCAATTGGAAGGTAAGGGGGTCCATTAAAGGACAACGAAAACTATCTCGGATAAATTTGGAACAGTGCAGGTGCGGTGCTCGCCCGGACCCAACTCGGCTGAAGCCGTTGGGACTCTCTCCGCTTTCCACCGTCTCATTGCACATTTTCGGCAAGAGATCGCCCAGGTTACCAACGAACTTTCGACGTTTCTCTGGGATTCCTATTTCTACTCTTGGATCCCTTGAGCGTCTTCCCCCTCTGCAGGCAGGGTATCGTCTTAGTGGCTTCTTTCTTCACAGACGACGTGACCGTGACAGAGACGGAAGCGGCTATTCTGTCTGACAGGAGGATTTTTGCGCTCGTCGTCTCCTTGCCGCCACGATAACCGGAACACGGCACCTATGCCCCACCGGCAGGCTGGTATCATTTCGAGGACAGGTGGAATTGAAGTTCCCGATGCTGCTGCGCTACTTATCACCGGGGACGTTGGGCCGCCGGGAGGGGGAGCAGCATCAGTACTCTCTGGAACCCCGACCAAAAAGTTCTTCAACTCTTGGACCTGGACAGTCTTCATTTTTATCTGCACTCTACTTGTCGCTTTTGGGATTGGAATGGGTCTATGTGAGCACATCTCACGACTCGGCAAAAGATTTATGCTCACATTTCTTGGACGGCGATCAGACTTCACGGCTCAAACTATCCCCGTTGCAGACCAAATAGCAAACTTTGAGAGCAGCGTCCAGTGGGTTTCGCGCCGAATTTCAAGGTTATGCATTTAAAAGTCTCATAAATCAATCAAATTCTCTCAAGGAACGAATGCCAAGCGCGGATGCGGAATGTTGTTTTAGCAATGAACCTTATCTCAGATATTGTGCAAGACCACGTTGCTGTAAGACACGTCAATATTTCACGGCGTATTACAAGTTCTCATCAATTGCACCGTCAGGGTATTTCGAGCATAACAAACTTAACCAAAGCGAAGTTCGACACATTCACGGGCGTCTCCGCTATCAATAGCTTGGCAGTCAGATCGTTCGTTTACGCAGAAGCCGTGTCTGAATCGGCAAGACCAGGTAATTGGTGTGCTTTGAATGCAAAATGGTCCCCACTCATTCGTTTGCACTCAGCCTGGGAGAAGGCAAACAACGCGGCTATCACAGAGCTCACAATTTTCCAGAACGGGTCGATAGATTACTCCATTCCACCTTATAATGCATCGTCGGCTCCTCTTCCCTACTATCTTCCGTTACTCTACCGATACTACCCAAGGAGTGTAACCAACACCTCTATTTCTACTGTACCCGGGAATGACAACGTTAAACTTCGTGAGCCAGTGTGTGCCAAATGTGGTTCTCGTGCTGTCTGTCTTCCAACCTCAAGTATTTCAAGCTGCTGAACAGGTCTTTGAGATCACGCAAGCCAGCACTTTCATCACCTGTGATACTTGCAAACAACAACNCGGAATTGGGTTTCGCGTACATCGCTCCCGTCTTTTTTCCAAATGCTTCGAACGCACCGCTGAA
>KQ965820.1:0-44199 GCA_001574975.1 Gonapodya prolifera JEL478
ATATAAGAGGAGAAATTTCAGAAGTGTTCCTTAAATGTGGTCACATTCATCATAAAATTATTTTGGAATTATTAAAGTCCTCAATTCAATTATTCACTGTTCGCAAAAAAATTAATCAATATGTGGATTTTTCTAAATTTATTTTGTGTTCTAATGCCACACCCTTGCACCCATGAACAATTATCCATAACCTTCAAAATAAAAGTTGAAGGAAAATTTTTAATCTTTTGGAAATGCAAATTCGTATATGTGATATCCAAAATTGTACTTTCATGCACTGGGGGTACCTGGCTCCAGGGTGGGGGTAGCTCTCTGGGTGGGGGTATGTAAAATATGCGACAGGAGCCAATGGTGTGCTGCCATATGCTCCATGAAGAACTGAATCGCCTCAATAAACTACGCTATAAATATGGCTGATGGACATGAGAAGAAACCCTCACACACATTTGCCATGCTGGTGTTCTGCAGGTACAAGGTCAAAACAATGAAGCAAATGAGTACCTGAAGCAGTACAGCTTGTGGATGAACCAACTGTATGTTGTTTGAGACATTGGTGTTGACACTCCTTATTCACCCACATATTTCCAAAGAATGCCTTTGACGCACTTGGACCCTACGTTGACCAATTTGAATTTGCTGCACCAGACCACCTGCACGTTGTTTCAAAGGGTGTTTTTGGTGACCACCGCATCCCAATGGTGATCAGCATCTTGAGAGGATGGTTTGGATCCAAAGCAGTTGCAGATCTTGACAAGAAGTGAGTACTCTCTTTTTTTTTTGCTCTCTGTCCTTGCTGTTTTCATTTCTGAAGCAATCAATCACAAGATTCACTAATTCTCTGTACCATCCTTGCCTACGTCAAGGGGTTTTGTCCAGCACAAAATTTGACGCAATGGACTACAACCACCAGATGCAAGTAAGTTTGGGGTAGTGGGGCACTACAGTAGTTGGTAACTCTTACCAGCATACATACTCCTGCTAGACATTAATCTTCCACCTTGAAGAATGGTTTGGGCACGAAGACTGTCCAGATCTGAACAATATTTTACTGGCACTGCGATTGCTCCTCTCTTTCAACTTTGCAATCACAGCAAAAGCAGTAACAGTAGAAGATCCACAATCTGCCCATTCTTTTCTGAGAGATTTTGCAGCACATATGGGGCCTTTTGAAAGAGCATCTAAGGTAAAATTTCAATTGTTACCAATTATGTCTTGCATTGCTTACTTGGGATTTGGGAACTTTGTTAATTCTGGCATGCGCCTCCCAAAGGTACACAAACTACAGGAGTTTATCCCACAAAGCCTTGAGAATGGCACCTCGGACAATTATTCAACAGCCAAGCTAGAAGGTGACCATAAGCGTGTCAAGAGGCTTGCGCTGAATGCAACTAACCATAAGGATTTCGTGGCGAGTGAGTCGTGACGTTGTGATTAAGCATTGTGGCAAGTGCCTGAGCGTAATAGCGTGACTTTTCATTAAAACAGGTTGCAGTTACAGTGCTCTTTGACAAGAACCTGTTCTACCTTGGATCTCAGTTGGTTGGTGCTGAGCTTGACGATGTTCCAACATCTCATATCCCACAGCAGTACTTGCCTGTACCAGAAGGCGTCAAGCATCAATGTGTTCTCTTGTCTAAGTGTGGCGATATTAGAACATTCTATGATCTTCAGCAGGAGCTTGGCAACGCCGCAACATCTTAGCTGGCTACCAAGGTTTGAACATTAGTCAATACCTACATTCTTGGAAACCTTGCTCCACAAGCAAGAGCAAATCTCCCTGTGATTGAATCAGGTGACAATGTGAGTCATTCCTCTTTTCAGGCCTCCACTTCATACACTTGGTTTTTCTCCCCACATGCATTCTTAGATCCACTGCTTCAGCCTTCTTATGATCAGGGATTTAGATGAAGACCAGCAGATTATTGAAGATCGGATCCGTTGGTCGCCCAGTTTCCATGACCGTGAAAGGAACAATTTTGTTTCGCAGCCCATTATCTCCCCTGAGCTTGAATCTGACCCTGACATGTGGCCTACAAGAGGGATTGGTGACAGTGGCTTGGGCTACTTTGTGGGCCAAGCACTGTCGCTTTTTTCTGTTGAGTTTCGACGTGGCGACCCCCATCTGCCTTGCTCTTGTGCGGCGCTTTTGTGTATCAGACGGTGTGACGATCCTCAAGGCATGGACCGTATCACCAGAATGGAGGAACTGGGAAAGGACGGAGGTAATTTCAATCAATGCAATTGTTCGCTCTGCCCACTTGGTCCCAGACTCTAAGTGGGGCTAGGACGACCTCCACCCAGACTTTTGGAAAGCTTACTTCGTAAACTACTCTCTGGATGCTGACATGTTTCGGCGACTGCCTATGTGCACGGAGGATACCTTTGTGGACGGGGGATACAGGCATTACCATCGCCATGGCACGTAGTTAAATTTTGACATTTATTCTATTAAAGAACACTTGATAACATTTGATAGCACTTAATCGCAGTTAAAGTCCACAGTGCAAATCAGGCCAATTTGACCTCTTAAGTGGCACTTAAGTCACATCACTTCTCGGTTTTCTGACTTAAGTGCCAGTTGAGTCGAATTGAGTGCCGCTGGCACTTAAATGCACTTAATTGCGTATACTGGAAAAGCTTATTTTTCAGACGTGTAGTGGGTCTCACTGGGTGAAACTGCACATCGTAACCCGAGAATGAAGGGAACGGATCTCCTGTGCTCCATCTGGACGGAGCGTGAACTTTTCAGGAGGAGTAGCTTTCAGGCTCAGCAATCTTCTATGTTCGAAACGAAACAGTCTACTCTTCACAAAGCCCAAAATAGATACCGTATCAGCTCCAGCTTTTCCCTTCCTCGGATCCGACCCCTCCTCTCACTGCATTCAGCGTGTGCACCTCCGCTGGTGCAGCGCCTCGAATACCAAAACGTCCCGTTCGTACAACTCCCTCAGATCCCGTCCGAGCCGAGAACACCCCACGCGCTGACACTGCACCCGGCTGGTGAGTGCTACTCGATCGTCCTCGCGTCGGCAGTTCCCTTGCTGGGGTGCGTTCTCGTCCGCCGGGTGTTTGCGAACTGCTCGTTTCCTCCTCCTGTTCCTCCTCGTCCTCTGCAATGACCAGTGCTCCGCTCTTCTGTCGTTCTTCTTTGCCTTCTCGACGGCTTGCGGATCCCGGATGTCGGATGGCGCCCAACACCCCTCTCCGCGTGATGGGCTCCCTTTCCCCCATTTCGACTGGGACCGGAGCCGGGTGGTCGAGGTCGGCCAGGGGAGGTTTCTTCGGCGGACTCTGTGGGGGCAGTACCCGCTTCAGGCTTCCCTCTTCGGCGACGCTGGGCTTTTCATTGCTCTTTCTTCGAGGCCGGTTGAGTGATCCAATGGTACCCAACGCCGGACCAGAGTCCTTCTCCTTTTCCAAGAAGCTACGGGCCCAGCTCCATGCCCCGCCTTTCATTGTTTCGGAAACGTCGACTTTGGGTTCCGACGCGGGCGTGAGGGTAGGGTTCGCTTGTTTGTCCAGGAGGAGAAACCACAGTGCGGACGCTTGGTCGCACGCGCTGTGCTTCACGGAGCGGAGAATGGAGGGAACGTCGAAGCCGAGGGAAGCGAGAGTTGCGGCAAGGTGTTGTTCTCGAGGACTGAGTGAAATACATGATGAGTCTGGTGTTGCTGGAGAGGAGGATGGTGATGTCGGCGACCGAGAAGAAGTCTCGATGGTGGGTGCTTGAGAAGGCGGCGTGCTCTTCCTCGTGCTCGTGGATTCGGGTACCACCGAGGATGGTTGCGGTTCGACGCTCTTTTCCAGCACACTCTCAGGGACTCGATTCTCGGAAACATAGGTCACTTCTGACTGGTCAGCATCCGATACAGCGGCACCGGTCCCAGCGTCGGAGAACCACGGATGATGAAGAATATCGTTGAGTGGTATGCGATCGGCTGGATCCAGCTTCAGAATCCGTGTGATGAGATCCTTACAGGCTTAAAGCGAAGCATCGCTGAGCAAATGGTACTACTTCAGGAAGTACAAGGGGAGGACTCACTGTCGCTGAGAAATTCAGGCATTTCGTAGTCAAGCTCTTTAATCTTCTTCTGCACCAAGATTTCGTTTTCGCTGTCATCATCAAACGGTAGAAATCCACACACAAGCGTGAAAAGAATTACACCTGGCCCAACCAGCAATGCTTAAATGAGGGAGACCTGAAGCCAAGTAACAGATACATGCTCACCCAAAGACCAAATGTCCGCCTGCGGTCCAAGATACTGTTTGCCTATAATCATCTCGGGTGCGGCATAGGCAACGCTGCCACAGTACGTGTCGAGGAGTTGTTTTTGTGTTGGCAACGCGACCTCTCGGGTGAAGCCAAAGTCAATGAGCTTAACATTGCCCATATCGTCAGTGAGCATCACATTTTCCAGCTTCAAGTCTCGGTGGACCAGATTCTTATCGTGGCAGTACTTGACGGCCTCAACAACTTGCCGAAAGAGACGTTTCGCGAGAAGGCTCCGGTCGTCCATTCGACCTCGGCGGAGGATCATGTCAAACGCCTCACCGCCCGGGACAAACTCCGTAACCATGTAAATTTTGCTCTCCGTCGTCAACACCTCGTAAAGCTGGGCGATGTTGGGGTGACGAAGTGCTCGCCAACCGTCGATTTCACGGACGACGGCGGGGGCATGGGTTTTGTCAACAATCTTGACCGCAACTTGCTGCGACGTGAGCTTGTGCCATCCGAGCTTCACTTTGCCAAACGATCCTGGCGAGGTTTGTTTATAATCGAGAACGAAGGGGAGGGGAACATGAAGGGTGAAACCCACCCACCTTCCCCGATCGTCTTCCCAAGAATGTAGTTTCCGACGCTGGCTACGGCGTTCGACTGTAGCTCTTTCAAAATGTCCGACTGGGCTATCTGGGTAGGGTTGATTCTGGTTGATCGATGCCTGGAAACAATCCGGCTTTCCGCTGACCTTTGGTCGACTGAGCTTCGACATCGCTGTATCCAGTGCAAGAAGACTTGGTCCTGTGTTGTGAGGTGCGACTGAGTGAGTTGCGAAGTGGTTTGTATGTGGTCTGACCCGCAAGACCACCTCAAACACCGCCCCTGCTTCAAACATTTCAAGAGTGAGCTGCTTCACCCACATATTCAGTGGCTTTGTGTTGTTGATGCAGCAATAAATTGAAATTACCAAAATAAATCGCAAATATTATGTTTTACATTTCGATTTTCTCATGCTTCGCCTTCTCCATCTCCTCAACCTCCTCCGCAGTGATGTGCTGTCTCGGACCCGTGAAGGTCTTTTTAGCACCGAGGAGCCAGATGACGTTGATGACGAGGAAGACCCCAACGAACACTGCACAACGTCGATATGGACAGGTTTGAGCACAGAGATAAACTGACGAAAATAAATGGTGTGCTCACTGATGGGAGACAGGTTCAGATTTGTGCGAACTATTGGCATTCGCTGTTTATGTGCGTGGCAGGTCAGAAATCTATTTCATGAAGGAAGCTTGCATCTTGCATGGGACACTTACACGTGGGATGGATAGGATGACGACAAGATAGACCAACCATAAAGCAGCGATAATGTTAATGATGGTCGAGAAGGAGCCCAGATCTACAAGGAAGATGAGGTTACTGATGATCACAGACGATCCTCGGTGTAACAAGAACACATACTGATCTTGCTCTTTTTGAATGTATCCCGAGCCCAGATAAGCTTACAAATGGTGGGGATGGTGTACGCTGCGTACATGCCCATCGTACTGAAAGCGGAGAAGCTGTTCACCGCCTGGCTGCTCCCAAAGTTGATCAACATCAACGTAGCTTAAGAACGATAGCTCAGACGTCATTTGGGACCCGGAAAGACGAAAACAAAAGAGCACATACCGGTGAAGAAGAAGTGAACCCAGATAGTGCGGAGAGGTTGCTTAGATTCGGGATGAACGTACGCGAACCACTGCGGAATGGCACCGTCACGAGCCCTATAAATACATGTTTTACTCGCGCCGACGCTTTTCATCGACGACGAGGTACACTCACCATGCGTCTGGGAGTGTCAACGATCACAACAAGGAGCGAGTGCGAAGTCCATCAACCGATCGTTTCAGTCGTGCACAAGTTAGGTGCACTCACACAAAGCGCGAGAAGCTCCATTGTGTCCCGTAATAGTGTTGAAAACGAACTGGAAAAGGGTCCAAATTGTGAGGAGCAACGCCATCGGCTTGCTTCCTCCGGTGCCCTGACAACCATAGTTTATGAGACGGGGTGCAAAGTGTGTTCCCAACGATTAAAGAGAGCCCACCTGAAGATAAACGCACACAAGATCCTCGTTATAGGGGCAGTCCAAAATCTCATTTATGTCCGTCACGACAAAGTTGAGTATAATGAGGAAGATGTATCCGAGGATGATGGAAAGCACGAGCGAGTAGATGATGGACTTGGCGGGCGTGGTGTCCGCGTTGACGGTCTCTTCGCTGATGTGGGCGGACGCGTCGTAACCCCAGAAACACCACAGGGGAAGGCTGGCGGACGAGGGAGATTGTAAGACGCGGGCGAGAAAGTGGGAGGATGAGCACTTACAGGAAGCCAAGCTGGAAGACGAGCGTGGAGTTTCCCCAACCAGTCTTGTCCACGAGTGTACCAAAGGCGAACGATGCGGAAGCCTTGGTTGGTGACATCACCAAAAGGGGGACTTATCGCTCGTGTGAGTCAAAGCCCTCCCGACGGACCACCGCGCTGCACAATCACCTCCAATAACGACCACTCCCGTCGCGATCCCAACAAGCGAGATCCACGTGAAGATGCGCAGCAGCGTCTCTCCAATCGAGTTGGTCGCGCTTCCGAGGAACGCGTAGACAATGGCCACGCCGTACAGCCAGCCGAGCGAGGGCACAAAGTCCGGGTTGTAGATCTGGATCGCGGCGGCAAGGATGCTCGCGACTTGTAGGCAGACGGCGGGACTGCCGGCGAGCATGCCGAGGATGTTGAACCAGCCCTGTGTTGCGTGGTAGGAAGGGTTGTGACGTCAGTGAAACGTGCACCTCGGAGGTGGTGGTTTGAAAGATGTCCGCACTCACGGTGATCCATGCCATGTACGGCCCCCATTTATCTCCAGCGAGCTTAGCGCTCCAATAGTAAAGTCCTCCAGCGGTGGGATAAGCGGAGCAGATTTCCGCCATTGATAGGCAGGTGGACATGGAGAAGAAGGAGACAATCGGCTGGGAGGAAGAGGTCACTGATCACACGAATGAGTAACTCATAAGTGGTTGCCATAGTACATACCCATCCGATAAGCATGGCTTGCGGCCCTCCGGTCTTGAACTGGTGCGATGACGATCAATGTCAAAAACTGCAAGTGGTATCAAGCTTTCAAATGCCGCATACCGCAAAGGAGTACAGTGTAACAATCGACGATATTATGCCTGTAGAGTGACGATGGCGTCAGACAACCAAATTCTCTGAGAGCATCTTAATGGTTTACTCACCGATGTATCCCAGACTTGTTCCTGGGTACACGTGCAAATTAGCCATGGTGAATCATACCGGTGCAGTTTCTGACATGACAAGCGGCACTCACCCATGTTGAGGAAGAATCCCCATGAACGTTTCAGCTCCTGACCTGAAAGGACGAGGTTGGTGAGTTTGATTGCTGTGCGGTCGCAACCATCACGAGCTCACGGTAGCCGAGCTTGGCCAGCTGTGTGGAGTGGAGAGGGAAAGGGATCGTTACTGTGAGAGGACTTTACACAAGCAAGGACATGAAGCTTGCTCGAACGTACCTGAATCTCGTCTTTGAGACGAACGGACGAGGGTGATTGGGAAAAGAGTCAAGCGGTCAACCTTTCTTCCAGGAACGACTCGGCATCATCGGCCCACCATCTGTCATTCCAGTAGTGGCCATCTCGGTGTGCAAGCGTTTCCAGAGCAGACCGGTGCTTTGCAGAAACGATTCTTGCGGTCGCCCCTAGATAACACAGCCAAAGGCTAAAGGGCGGCCGGTGATGAAGGGATATGATCGAAGGCAGATTCGTGAGGTTCCACGGCCCGCGGTTCAGGGAGAGGGGTTCGTCGTGGGGCGGAAGGTACGAAATTGTAGATGGTGGTTCAAACCGCTTTCCTCCTGCACTTTGGGGCAGATAATGAGTCCATCAAGATGGTAGTAAGGACCCCGCAGCGACGATAATGATCGCGGAAGGGGCACACGAGGAGAAGTATCGCCAAGATCGGGAGACAACAAAACGGCTTGTGAAGTTTTTTCACCTTGCGGGGCCTCACAACAAACAAACAAACACGCAGGTTTGCGATAGGGTCTTGGCAAATTATAGTTTCCTTTACAATCATATGTAGCCAAAATGCAAAAGGGATGGGTTGTGGGGGAATATGTCGGATAATTGATGGAAACTGTAGCCGAACAATCGTTGATTTGAACATGGATACAAACTGGGCTCCCGACCTCTCACGTCCCTTTCATCTTGCGAGCAGCGAGGCACGGGATGCTGTTTGAGAGCTTGAGCAAACATCAAAGCCCATAACTCGAAGCGAACGCTCCAATATCCACACGACTCCGTCAAGATCAGGCCAACGGCTGAACTCGAAGCGCTTTGAGCAGTTCTTCCGGCCATGCTTGCACCTTCAACATCCTGCCCCGGGCCGTCTCGATCATATTTTTCCGTTGAATGCCGCCAGCATACAACCCCTTTTTTGCAACCATTTTCACCACCAATTTGAACCCCCTTTTCGCGATCTTTTTGTAGTCTGAGTAAAATTTGAACAAAATGGGGATTCAAAAGGGATCCAAATTGTTAACGAACATGCAGAGCGTCGAGGGCTCTAGTGTACATCTCCGTTCAGTTGGAACGCCTTTTCACTTACGCCCCTCACCTCCGGTTTTGCTCCGACTCCCGAACTCTGTCGCCCTTGCATTGCTCCGGTGCTCCTGTCGACAGACGCCCCATGGCAAACAACTTGGCAATCGCGGCGCTCATTACAGCGGAGGAGCACCATCAGCTCGTGCGAGAAGGCTTCAAAGAACAGGACGTCGTTGCTCTTCTGTTGCAGATCCACGGGGACAACACGCCGGGCATATCCTCGTGCTCTCTTCAGCACTGAAAGCCCGAGCTGGGCTTGCGAGTGTCTCAGAGAGGAAGGCAACTAGATGAGGGCGAGGGCAAGGGCGTCAAAACAGCTTCACTTTCTTGATAAATCCTCAAGATTCCCTGCCCAAATCACACAAGCAAAAGGGGTCCAAATGGACTCGAATAGTGTCGAACTATAGGGGTTGTGTGCTGGCGGGAATTCAACGGTATAATCATATGTATGTATGCTCCATTCGCGCCTTTCTTTTCCTTCGACCACATCTCTTCCCCATAGTGTATTTCGCCCTTTCGAATCAGAGTGTATGAACGATTTCTTGTGTATTGCCAACGGAGCTCATCACGACGCTTCACCTTTCCGAGTAAAACCCGACGATTCGCACATCTATATCTCATTCGATATATTCCGTAATAAAATAATCACAAATCTTCTAGTAGTGTCGATATGACAGTGCTACAAATGATGTGCGTCGACGAGATGTCTTTCGTTCCAAATAAATTGTTTGGCAACCCCTCGGGATGATGATGAGGGGTGGACAATGTCACACGTCCGCATTCGAGCCACGCCACTAGAAACGCAGCATTAATCGCGCCAGCCACACGCTCTTTGGCCGGACCTACGGACGCAGTGGGCACCGGAGAACAGAAGTCTGCCTGCGGTCTGCCGAGGTCGTGTCTGTGGCCGAATGTCACTGCCTCAACCGGATTTTCCTCATAACATCTCAACCAAACATGATCAACAGTCTATTGCGCACCTGCACGCCGAATCAATCATGGCAACGGAGCCCGAGCGTACCGCCTCTCTCGCTGACAAGTACTTCGACCGCTTCTATGCCTCGGCAGGTCCTGGGTGAGCTTCAGGTTCGACGTATCATCGAGGGATTTCTTGCAATTCACAACCACGCGCGCCCCTGACAGAATCGACAAGACCCTGACTCCATACAGGAAAGAGATGTATTTGGATGTTCGCGGGGACGTTCTTGAGATCGGTAGTGGTACGTTTTCTTCCCCCTTGTTTCGGATGAGCTCGAGCCACGAACGAAGGTCATTCTCAGGGCACGGCTCCACGTTCAAATACCTCAAGACGGACCAGATCACCAAACTCGTGTGTCTGGAGCCCAACGTCGCAATGCACCCGACACTCGTCGCTGCCGCCAAAGAAGCCGGGTTCGACAAGGAGAAGGGAAACGTTCGTAATCACGTCCTACTCCCTTCTGCTCGCGTCTCCCGCGACCTGCGCGCTCATTCATTCTTCCCAACCGATCCAGTTCGTCCTATTCGCCAAACCAGGTGAAGCCCTCGCCCCCACCACCACCACTACCTCCGCACCGCCGTTCGGGCAATACGACTTCATCATCTCGAACCTCGTGCTCTGCACCGTCGGCAACGTGGACGTCGTGCTTGATTCCATTCACGTGTCATTGAAACCGGGTGGGACGTTTGTGTTCCTCGAGCACCATGCTGCCGAGAAGGGGACCTGGACGAGGTTCTTCCAGGAGTGGACGAATCCGGCGTGGAAGATCTTTGCGGACGGGTGGGTAGGCGTTTCGGTCCTGGTTGCTTGGCTCAGGGTTGTTGAAGTATGCAATGGTTGATCATGACACACGACACACGACACACCTTCGCAGGTGTAACCTCAACCGCGACCTCGAACAAGACATCAAGAAGCGATGGAACGGAGACGAGCAGCTGACGTGCGAGGAGCTTCCTGAGTGAGTTTCCTTGTGCCCTTCTTGCCCTTCCTTTACCCTGACCTTCGTTGACGTACACCACAAACGCCAGACCCCTCCTCAACAGCCTCTTGCCGCTGTTCCGTGGCCGTGCTGTTAATCCGAAGATGTAGGGGGGCAGGGGATGTTGCGGCGTTGGTGGGAGTAGCTACGCGAAGGTGGAATAGGGTGGATATTAGTTAGATTGCAGCAACATTAATTAGCTTTCAGTGTGAATCATTCCCAGAAACTGGAAACCTTGATTGCGAAGTGAGTAGTGAATAATTCCATCCCCATGCCTCCCCCCAACAACCGCCACGACACCGCCTCGTCTGCCGGCCTCAAGTCGAACCTCCGCCACTTCATTCGCCGCCACACCGGCACCGGAGTCAAGTTCCACCCTCCGTCGCATTCCAGGGAAGCTTCTGGCGCTCAAAGGGGGCACCAGCGCGAACGATCGCACGCGGAGCATCGATCTGAGCACCGCGGGTACAGCAATCTCGCGCACAGAGTCGCCGATACCGTGCGGGTGGGGCGGATGAAGAAGGGCAAGGATCACCCCCGCGATGCGAGGGGGCGCTCGACGAGTGGCACTGCCACTCCTGGAGAGGAGAACGCCGACGAGGAGGGATGGTGGAAGGGGGAGGAGCAGGATGGATGGTCTGCGTCTGCACCGCTTCAAGACATGCTCAAGAGGTTGCGTGGAACTTCTGCTGGACCGCTGCCCCCACTCGTCGTGACTGGAACCTCGAGGCGGAATTCGAACGCTGACGACTATGACTCTATTGATGGTACCCGTGTGGAGGACGCCTTGCTGAAGCAGGTCAACCGGAATCGCCAACGAAAGCGCCGAAACCGAGACCGGGAAACTTCGTCTCCTGTGTCAACGTTCGTCTCGGGCGTTTCGGTGGCTCTCTACGCAACTACTGTTGGGATTCCTCTTGCTCTTCTGAACCGAATTGTGCTCCTCCTACAAACTGTGTTGTCGCCCATCGCAAATCGTCTTCTCCCTCCGTCAAAGACCAAGGCTGCAAGTGTTCGCGAAACCCTCGTAGCCACTCGCGCTCGCATCTCTACCAACATGGAATGGTTTGGATTTCTGAGCTCGTCTGCCTTCAATGTGCTCAAGCGAATGGGACCTAAAAAGATTGCGGTGGCCGTGGGCAGGCAAGGAGGTAGCGGAGAAAACAGAGGACGGCGCAAAAGCGGTCGCCAAAGTTGTGGGCGGGCGTAAGGCAGAGAAGTGGGTTCATAAGGTGGGGAAGGTCGTCGGAGGAACCCCCATTGAGATGTGAGTGTTGATGACCTCGCGCCTCGGACGTGCGTTTTGGCTTAAGAGGGCTCGATATCAACAGACACCTGTTTTATGGCTCTCTTATTGCGATAACTGTTTGGCGATTGAAGCGTGGTCATCGGCAACACAGTCGCGAGTATAATTGGAGGCATAGCCGGACACTTTAGACGACTTAACGTTTGTAAATACCGGTTGAAATGTAACATCGTGGAATGCTCTTCCATTGTGGTGGCCCGGGCATACAAGGCAGACACATGATTGGCCAAAGTCGTTAAAAAACTCCCGCCACTGAACGTTCCCGGAGATTCATACGTTTCACGGAGGCAAGCTGCGTTTATTGAAGTAAGCCAGTGACGTTTGGAACGAGTGGAGGACTCGCTGACGAACTCCCTCCCGGTGCGCAGCAATCCAAACCTCCTTTTTCAGTGATGGATCCGTCAGCCCGCGACAGAGACAGGCGCGATCGTTCTCTGCGGGACCCCCGGGATTCTAGAATGTCTGATCGGGACAGGCCAGGGCTCAAAGCAACCGAACCAAAAGATGATAGAGTTCGAGACCCAAGGGACCATCGCTCCAGTGGAAACGGGCCAAGCTCGCGAGATATTCCAATGCGGAATTCTGTTGAAACGAGAATCCGCTCGATGAGTCCTCCAAGATCAGCCGGTGTGGATCGCAGAAGACGGGATGTCAGTGACATCGGCAGTAGAGGTGACTACCCACGGGATAGAGTTGATGACAGACGCCCCATGGATGTCGTGCCACCCCGGAGCTTCCCACCCGCATCTGGGCGGGATGCCTATCCCGACGATAGAAGAGGGCCAGGACCTGGTGATCGCGACAGAGTCCGAGACGATCGAAGCTTCGGATACAGAGATGCCGTACCACCGCCACCTCTCGATGATCGTGGAAGCTTCGGAGATCACGGACGAAGGGACCCTTACCCCGCTGTTGACCGAGAGCGCCTCGGAGGAGGTTCTTACGCTTCGGAACGTGACCGTTCGTCCTACGGTGGTCCCCCGGTTGACCGTGGATATGCAGCGAGGCCTGCAGAACGTGGATATCCTCAGCGTTCCGTCGACCGCGGATATGAAATGGAGCGCGACTTTCCCCGTGGTCGCGAAGACCGGGGCTACGCTCCTCCTCCTGCAGCGGATGACCGACGATACGGCGAGCCCCATGTGGCAAGCAGAATGTATGATGATCGCGACAGTGGATACGGTCCCCCAGCTGGCGACAGGAGGTACGGCGGTCAAGGACGTGGGTACAGCGACCGTGGATTTGAGCCTGCCTATGGAGACGAAGGTGGTTTCGGTGGTCGCGGAGGGGGAAGACGTGATGACCGTGGTGGATACGGAGGACGAAGGATGGGAGGCCCGAGGCAAGGCGCCCCACAACCGTCGTAAGTTGATGTGCCAAACACCACGTTTTCGCTTTACCCATTTGCTGTGTTTGGACGGTTTGGATCGTCTCACGTCGCGTTATTAGAGGACCAAGTCAGTGACCACATGACTTGTTTATATTTTGCACCACCTTAAACCTTAATTCTTACCCCAACAGTTGTTCGGTAAGCATTACTTCAGGGATCGCAGCAACAGTTTGAGCCATGGTGGTCTTTCGTGGAATTGACGAGAATGTAGAAACATGGACCAGTACTCGGCGCGGACATAGATTTCTTGTCGTCGTTGTGTCGAAGATCATCAACTCATTCATTGTTCGCCGAATTGATAGTGGAACTGAAGAAGAACGGCGCACCTCCACGCAGATATTCGTTGGAAGCCTTCCCTATTCGTTCACGGAGAAGGATGTGAGAACTCAACGTTCCGCACATGTTTGGAATGTCCTTGTCTCAATTCTTGTGGACCGTAGATATGGGATATGATGGAGCGTTATGGCAAACTCAAGAAGGTGACGATGCCAAAAGATCGCGACACGGGGAAGAACAAAGGGTGAGAGATCGGATGTCCATCGCGATGGTAATGACCTTTCTTATTTCGGTCTCCTCTCTCAGTTTTGCGTTTGTGGATTTTGAGGAACGCCGAGACGCCGAAGATGCGTTTGACAAATATGACGGATATGTTTGTTTCTGTGTGGATTTGTCGATTCCAAGCAACATCCAATCATGTTTGTTCAGACTCTGGAAGGCCGACGCCTCCGGCTAGACTGGGACGTAGGTCGCGACAAGAAAGGTGGACCCTCCGGAAAGTGAGCAGCCGATTCAAATGGGGAGCAGCAGCAGAGTGTCCTCGACGTGATCATCTGATGATACTTATGTTGATTGTCCTCTTCAGTGATGCGATCCCTCGTGACTCTGGCGCAAGTGACCCAAGCGGACTACCGGATCCAATGAATGTAGATGCCAACGGTGCGGGTGAATATGCGGGGGCGAACGGAAATTGTGCGTACACCAGTGTGTTTGCACAGCTTGCATGAACATGAAAGATCTTAATTACCTGCATTTAGATGGGAATGGGGATGCCAGACGTGGGGCTTCGTATCGTTGAATCGGGTGGAATGGACGATTTTGAGTTTTGCCCATGCGAAGAATGGCGGATGTTGATCGTTGATTGCGGATTGTCGATTGTCGATTCTCTCGCGTCATCGGACAGGAGAAGAGCGTGGCTTTGGCAGAACCTGAAGTTGATTGGAGAATTATCAGCCGTAGAATACGCAGTCCGATGGTGTGGTTCAGAAGAAGACCTTGATGGTGCCTAACAACAACAGAGATGCCGCGTCTGCAGAATTCGAAAAGGTTTCGTGAGGAGAGGCCCCGGATGGAACCCCAGAAGAGGCAACTTCTTGTTCAGCCCCACACCAAGCATCAGATAGTGTGAATACCAGCCACATGATCCCCCGGGGTAATGAAACCAGCCGATATTGAGCTTGACACGTTGCGCGTTAACTGCAGTCGTGCTCCAGACTTTGTGAGGGGGCAACATTGTTCAAGGAAGTTGTTCTCCGAATGTCAAAGTAGAATTTGCAGAGTCGTTCCGAAAGCCGTCGACTTGCTACCAGTGCAGAATCGAATAGTAGACGAGACAAGCGAAAATGACTAAAGGATGTATCACCAAATGTCTCGGATGTTTCTTGGTCCTACATAATGTGATGGTGTGGTTGTTGAACGGTTGATGAATGGGGTCCATGAATTATGCAAGTGTTCGTTACGGAAGAATGGGTGGAAATGGGTGCGAATGCAGCTTCAAGTGTCGTGGTCGATGGGGTACCCGAAAGTATTGAGCAGATAATACAATACGCCTGGAAGCGCCGCAAGGAAATGTAACTTTTTGGTATCCATTTCACTGCAGACCCTACGCGAAATCCCCATATCTGAAGAGCAACAAGGCTGAATGTTTTTTTATGAATCTCGAAGGAAGACAACAAGTAAGACGTTGTTCGTTTCCCGTCAGTTTTGCTCAAGTACCAAAGGTACTTAGAAGAGATACACTGCCAAAGGTAGATCTGCGGAGGATGTACAGCAGTGGTGCCCTTCAAGTGCAAAATGTCGCAACGGAATCGCTGTTGACCACTCTTCATTTGGCGCTTGAACTTTTCCATTGGTCGAATATTTGCTATGAACGAATAAACGAACTTGAAATATTCAAAGCATTACTTTTGTTTTGGGATATTTCCAATTTCTTTATGCGTTGAGGCGTCAATGTGGAGAAACGTGGAAGGCTCAGCTTCGGTTCCAACTGGCCGCATGTTTGATTGTTGCTTCTGATGCAGTCGATTCACGTATTGTGTGAAGTATTTTTGCAAATTTAATCGGTACCGAGACCTCTATTCACTTTGATCCCAGTCCAAGACCTACGCCGACTCCCACGCCAAGGCCCGATTCATCAATCCCGACGCCCGCGCCAACTCCGACGTCGATAGGACCAACGTTCACATCTACGCCAACACCAATTCCGAAGCCTCCCGCCCCGCCATCGCCCTCGTCGCCATTCTCGCCTTCAAGCTCCTCGCCGCCTTCGGATTCCTCCCCGCCGGCCGGCTCTAACCTGCGCTTCCACACCGGCTCCAACGCTAACACCCTCGGGACCCACCTCGGCTCCCGCGCCGGCTTCAATGCTAACACCGCCCGCGGGGCCACCAACAGCGACTCCCGCACCGGCACCCACGCCAACTCCGCCAGAGGGTCCACCCACGGTCGCGCCAGCACCAACACCGATGAAAACACCACCCAGGGGACTGCTCCCAGTTCCGGAGCCCGAAGATCCAGATCCGTTATCGCCACTGCCTTCTTCGGGCTCGTTGTCGTCAGGACCGCCAGGGTATCCACCAGTACCAGTGCCCACACCGACGCCCACTCCGACACCGACACCGACTCCGCCTGTCCCCATCCCGTTGCCGTTGTCGTTGCCGCTGCCGCTCGGGTATCCGCCATTGCCAGTGCCAGTGCCAACCCCAACTCCAACTCCCACGCCAACGCCGACGCCACCGGTTCCCACTCCGTTGCCGTTGTCGTCGCGGTCATCACCAGGCTCGCTGCCCCCAGTGCCGGTGCCAGCGCTCGAGCCCGAGCCCGAGCCCGTTCCAGAGCCAGTACCCGTGCCAGATCCAGTACCAGAGCCGGAACCCGAGCCATTTCCATCTTCCGACTCATCGCACCCGGCGCAATACGACTGGGGGCCGATCTGGTAGACTTTCGTGCCATCTCCAAGCGTCGCAATCTTATACGCCTTCGACAGGTCGGTTTCGTCGGGGCAATCGGGGTACACGTTCTCGGGCGCCGTCACGATCGCGGGGGTGATGCCGATGTTGCCCTTGGCTCCGCCCACGCAGCGGAATTTGGGACCGGATGGGGCGGTCGGGGAACTGAGAGCGGAGGAGGAGAGAGAAGCGTTTGTCAAGGATGAAAAACGCAGCAGGAGTTTGACTCACATGCAGCACGCGCCAAAGGACCAGACCGGACCGTATGTGAAGTTGACATTGACCGTGACAGACCCTGCGCTGATATCGACGGTAGCAGCCGTCCCTTGCTGGGCGCCCGAGTTTCCAAACGCGTACATGACGTCTATCTTGCCCTGGATGGATTGGATGCATTGATGTGACGGTGAGAAGGTGATCAAATTGAACGGAGTGGGGCGTAGTATTTACATCGCACGTGTCACCAGTGCTCGCCACGGCAGCCTTGCACTGGGCATCAGCCTTGACGGGATCCCACGTGATGGTGACAGACTGGGTGTTGTGCGCTGCGACGGCGGATGCGCCCGCTGCGGCCAGTGCGAGAGCTAGAAGACTGCGATTCGTCTTCATGTGTGAGCGGCCACGAAGGGAAGGGGTCGTGTGGGTCGAGGTGCGTGTCGGATGTGGATGAGGAGGTCTTTATAAGCACGGCGAAGGATTACCCTTTTTTTTTTTGTTGACCGAAATCAAATTGATTCAGGGCGTCAGGGTCAGATCCTCACAGGTTCGTGCCCCGTTCTGTGCGAAGTCTTGCGTCCTTTTTCATTGGCGGACCAATAACGTTTACGGCGGGCTGTGCGGGTTGACAAAGTGGCTGAAGGACTCAGTGATGGGAATCGTGCTGTGCGTGAGTAACGCCAGCGCACCTCAGCAGACATTCCCTTTCCAACCACCTGATCGAGACCGTAGAACTGACGCCCACACTTACACGCTTTCGGTTGTTTCCGGGGCCAATGAAGAGGAGCGGGTGGTGACTCATTGCCATAATTGAGAAGAGACTTGTAGGGCGCTCGAAACCTGCACTGGTCCCTGGAGACCCCGAAACACGGTCGCGTCGGCCCGTTTAGCTTTCGCAATAGTTAGTTTTTGCAGAAGTGGCGGTCAACTCGGTCACACTGCTGGCCATTCCCTTGTGTTCGGCCTCATCGCGTTCGGGTTATCGTCATCCACACCAGCGCCTGTAACGTGATTCCGACATTCCTCACGCACTTTCCGCTCAACACGACGGGACTGCACCCTAATTTCACGCGTATTGAAGGCTCAGGCGGAGCGAAACGAAAGGCCGGCGAGGACGACGTACATCAAGCGCTGAAGAGTCACGCACAGGAGGACCTCGTCTATACTCCATGGAGCGAGACTCACAGTGGAGTGTCTTCACCTCACTGTAATGAGCCTGTGGATTCATGTGCTGATATACGTCTGCAGTACGGGATGGTGGTGGATGCTCAGAGGCTGATCACGTCACGCATCACGTCACGCCCGGGGTTTGGACACACATGAAGCTTGACAGAACACAGCTCGATCTAAATGCTGCTGCACGACCTTGCAAACCGACGCGGATTCTCTGAAGTCACGGATTCACGGGGTGTAAGGACTGTGATATATTCCACAAAAAGTTAACAAGATGTTTTGTCACGACCTTTAAAGAAGTTCTTGCAACTTGCACTATTTCTCTCTTCTTTACACGAGGTAGCTACTTCATACGTGATCTCCCCCTTACACAGCGTAAATGTAATATACTGTGAGGTTATAGTCTGGCACGTTGGTTCCCTTCACATAACAAAACTGCACGAAGCTTAATTCTCATATATGCAGACTTTTCTTTTGATCCGAAGCAGTATTTACCCCTGAAGGCGTATTTGTAATCCTTTTGTTCTCTGAAATGGGAGGGAAGAGATGGTCAAAAAGGAAACACGGAGTGTCTGTTAATGTGGTAATTGCACCTTTCAAAGCCGCTGCAAACACCATCAGCATCTCCAAAAAGTTGTTTTTTGTCCGCTGCACCTCCGCAATAATCGAATGGCTTCCCAGCGCGCCATCCTTGATCATGGAGAAGTCGAACTTGATAGCCTTCATCGTGTCCACCAGCATCTCATGAAGGGGCTTGATGATGAACTGCCAGCTGAACAAGACCGATGCCAAGCTCATTACTACAACAACGGCGACGGCTGAAAGAGCAGCGTGGCGACACAGTTGTCGAGATGCAAGCGAGCAGTGAGTCACTTACACATGAGTATGATTAGCAGTTGCGACTTGCGGCCGTCATCGCTGAGCTTGGAGGCAAGGCTTACGGTGTCGCCAAGGTAATCTGCTTCCGGCCTAAAATAGTAAGAGTGTGAGGCGTGTGACGGCAGGAATGGACCCCGACGGGAACAGCAAAACACTGCGTCATCACTTACGCAGCGGCAACAGTGATGTACTTGAATCCGTAGAGTGTGACGCTCTTGACGCCGAAAATCCCTCCCGACGTGCGGTAGTTTGCGTCCTTGATATTCATAGAGTTCCCCGCGTTGCTGTACAAGAACCGCAACGTCGAATTCAGAAGTGGGAAATCGTCTGCAGAGTATTCAAGATGGTCTTTAAGCTCCAGACGTTGTTGGCGGGGTCTACGTTCTTCATTAAGGTCTGAAACACAGAGCGGGGGCGTTGGAAGGAAATGTCATCATCATTGATCAAACACGTCAAACACATGAAACAGTTCAAACGACCCGTACCTTTTGCGCAATGGTGGCGTTGTCAAGTCCAGACATGCCAATCACATAACCACTCGAACTCAAAACGTAAAAGAGGGAGTTTGGAGTGGCAGTCTTCCGAACGTCTTCAAGGACCCCGCAGAGATTCTGCACGCTGAACGCCTGACCAACTGACCCAACAAAGGCGCCACTGGGATCGTACAAGGATAGGTAGAAGATTTGAAACACAGTCGCTTGGATCGTTTGCCCGACGTAAAGGATCCAATATTGTCGCGTCTTGTGGATTGTTTGTATACAAGTTGGGGAACATTCAAGGGTAGTCAAGCTTGAGTCCCGTGATGTACCCTGTAATGGTGAGGTTCTTCTGGTCCCAGGAATAAAACTCAACATAGCCGTTGCTGCTCCTCTTTGGGCAGAACCGGCTGCACGTTGCGTTGGTGAAAAAGGAGTTCAAGACCGTTCCTCGCTCCGTCGAGCCGATTGCAGACAGCGCGACAATGCCCCAGTAGTTGACCGGGTTCGTGTTTGTCAGAATCGTGACGTAGGTTTGATCGGCGATGCCTGTTTCGAGATTGGTTCGGTTCAGGAATGGTATCATGCGGCTGGTGAGAGATTCAAAGACGCTTAAGCGAAATCGCATGTCGGTGCTCGGGGGTTCCGTGTGTGCTCACTCTGCATCGGTGGCATCATATATTCCCATGGAGACAAGCTGGTTCGGTACTTTCATCGAGAGATAAAGTTGAAACAAATTGAAGCGGGTTTAACTTGATTTCTTTGTCAATGTTCTTGAGCTCGCGTTATTACCTTGGAGAGGTAGTTGTCCGAGAGGTAACGCAAGCTTTAGGTGGGGGAATCTCGCCGTTGATCTTTGCAAGCACTCACCAAAGCTAGAAATCACAATTTTCAGAGAGTTTGTTTGCACTTGCCGAGCGAGATTCTCGATACTCGTCGTAGCTAAGGTTTTGACGTTGTGGAAAGTTAGTCAAGGAGACTCTGGAGCATGATTTGATCGATCCACAGACACCTTGATAGCTACTGCTGCTAATACTTCGGTTATTGGCGTCGAAGCCCACGCCTACCGTAATTACCGCAATGACCGTTATGCTACAGGTGGGTACAAGTCGGTTCAACGAAACGTTGTAGCGGGGAAGATCGCACGCTACCGCCGTACTTAATGAATACCAAGATTGTGATGACAATCCACAGTGGTATAGTGAGTCCTTTCTTGGGTGCATCCTTGCTGGGTGGTGCCTTTCCCATTCCCGGAAAGTGTACCGTCTGATTGCTGATTGCTGATTACTGATTGCGTCTTGTCAAAGTCCTATGGTGGTAGTGCAGGAGATGATTGATGAACGTTGAAAGAATGTGCGTGAACTTGATGAGCGGCTGCCTGATTGGGGGAACGCCTCACGTTCACATTTCATGCACGGGCGTGCAGATATATCACCAAAATGAATGGCACGAGTTCGGCTCCGAGTCTTGATTAGCCAGACGCCAGCGTCGCACGAAAGAATCCTTGGACCGGAGCCCGGGGTCCCCTCAAAACTGCAAACTCTAAAGCGGGATCTTTCCTGACGAGGACCCACCTTTGGCGCCAGACGTTCTCGTCGACGGAGGGTGCCAATCGCGCGGGGGACTTTGCTGCCTAGTTGTTGTTCTGAAAGGGGCGTGGGCAGGACTGGAAGCATGGGACGGACCGTGACCTCGACTTTGCTTGGGCGGAGACGGGGGGNGGGGGCGGGACGCAACTGCCAAGGGGTCCGCAGTGACAGGTCCTCTGCACGTGAGGTTGAGCCCGGTTGGTCTTGGACTGGGAACGGTTCTCTGCTGCCCAGTTGGGGTCGGTGTGAGTTGACGATGGGGAAGAGAGCGTTTCGTAAACCGTCCCTTACACAGTCTGCTTCGCTCCGAACGGTTCAATGCGCGGTGTTACATTCTCTCCGGTGCAGAGTACTTCAGAGAACAGAGTGTGGAATCTGGTGAGCCGAGCTGCCTTCTCTCTCATCGCAACAATGGATCAGCGACTCTGCATCGTTGATCCACAGGTTCTGGTTCGGGAGGACGAGACCGAAGCTTGTGCATGCCTTACTCTCCCCTGAAAGGGACTGTGGGAGCGGCCGGAAATCGCGACGGACAGGGTGCTTTGCGTCGTCCAAGAATTGCGGGTGCATGGAATGTCGCGACGACGGGGTTCCTTGATTGGGAAAGGTGTGCACGAGTGAGGTTGAAGACGACCATGCTAGAGTCAGGGGTGTTTTTATATAAGGGCAAGTGTGAGTGCGAGCACTGACTTTCCTTACCATATGGAATCTGATTCGATCTTCTAACCAACGGATTTCTGCATGCAACGCATACCCCGCATCACCGTTTTCCGCCCGGTGGTCGTCTTCGTGCGCTATAGTAGCCCACTCTAGAGTATTGAGATTGGATCATCTTTCTCCAGTGTAGCCTCATATAAAGTTCAAGCGTTTACCCCCAGCATCTCACTGACAACTTAGAGCCAACGCCAAGCTTCAATGCTCTGGTATCACTTCATTATTTTCCGACCGTTTACATTTCACACATCCCATCTAGTTCTTCTTTCCCTTCTTCCCACCCTTCTGGGCGTGCTCGTTGGGAGCCGCCGCCGGAGGCGCGGCTACAGGCTGCGTTGCCTTGGGAGCTCCCGACTTCTCCTTTGGCTGCGACGACGATGGTCTGGACGCGGCCTCTGGTTTGGGAGCAGGCGTGGATGCGGATGCCTGAGGTTGCTGTTGCTGTTGCTGGGGTTTGGGCGACGCAGAGCGAGCACGATCCTTCTTGGAACTCTCGGGGGGTGCAAGTTGCTGTTGCTGTTGCTGTTGAGGTTGGGCGGGGGCGGCGTGCTTCGACTGGGCGCTCTGTTTGGCAGGCTGGGGCTGGGCGGACACGGGCCTTGACGAGGCTGGCGTGGTAGTGTTGGAAGCAGGCATGGGCGCAGAAGCAGGGGCCTTGGATCCCGCCGAGCGACCGCGATCGGATTGGGCAGGTTGCTGGGAGGGCATCGACCCGGCAGGCTGGCTTTGGGGTTTGGGAGCCGAAGATTGCTGCTGCTTCTGAGGTTGAGGTTGAGCAGCGGGTTGCTGAGGTTTGGGAGTTGCAGCGGGTTGCTTTTGAGGTTGCGCGACAGGTTGCTGCTGGGGTTTAGGGGCGGCCGCGGGTTGCTTTTGAGGTTCTGAAGTCTTCTGAGCCTGTTGAGTCGGTGGAGCGGCACCTTGTTTCACTGGCTGTGCAGTCACTGGCCTTGAAGACGGCGTCGGCGCTGGAGACGGAGACGCGGAGGCCTTTGCGCCGGCGGGAGCGGGAGCGGAGGAGTTCATGGGTTTTGCGGATTGCGGTTTTGGGGCGGAAGCGGGAGACGCCGATTTGGCGCGGTCTTGAGCGGGCGCTGGTTTTGGTGCAGGTGCAGGTTTGGCGGATGCCGATTTTGGACGGCTGCGTTCGGCGGATTTGGAGCGGGTGGGAGCGGGGATGTTGATTCCCGGGACCTCAAGTGGGAACCCCGCGTCAGAATAACCACCCGTGTGTGAAAGCAAAGGGGCGCCGTGCTCACCATTCGGAGTGCGGCTTCAAACTTTTGGTACGCCGACATGAGGTGCGCAGCGACACCTTTGGCGACAGGCCCGCCGTAAAGTCGAGATTCTGTTTTGAGGAGGGGGTTGTTGTAAGCCCAAGCCCCGACGTCGAGTGAATGCGATCCGGTTCAAAAACTTGCCTTGCCGCTCGAACCACTGGGCTTCACGCTTCAATTCTTCCAAAAGAACCTTCCAGAGTTTCTTCAGATCGGGAGACTTTGCCACTCCGGACTCCTTTTCAACGACAGGGACAGACTGTCCAAGAGGGGGTTGGGGAGGATAATTAAACGCAAGATTCACAGCGCAAAAACACCTGCGACAGTCGACGCTCACCTGGCCTCGCATAAGAGCAAGAGCCTCGCAGTACTTCCTCGCCGCACCTCCGATTTCCTTTCCGTGAGCAGTCTGCGCAAGATTACTGCCGAGGCCGCGGAGTTCCGAGAGCAGCTTGTTTTCAAAGGCGCGCAGGTCGCGCGACTCGACCGCGACAGTGTTCACTTCGGCGACGTTGGAGAATGCAGATTCGCCGTCGCCAAAGACGCTGGTTGATAACCCGGAAGCTTGTGTCAGAGTCGCTCGAGCACGTTCAAAATGTCGCAACTCAAGTACCTACCCAATAGTGCTCTCGTCAATGACAGCGGCCACTTCCCAGCATGCGCGGAAGTTGCGAGCACGGTCAATGTCCTGGACGAGCTTGTCGGCAGCAGACTGGACGATGTGGGCCTTTGGGTTTCCAGCAGACTGCAACGGGCGGCGATGGTCGTCAGCTTCAGGGGAAGATAACTTGGAATTTGCATCGTCGATCAACTCACTTGCAGGAATGCTACGGCGTCCTTGGCCCTGCGAAGAGCCGATTCCTCGGCTTGGTGGACTTCTTCGTTGGTGGGCTTGCGCTGGTGCTTCCGGCTGGGTTGGTATTCGGGGACAGGTGAGATATAATGAATTAAAGGTGCTATCGTGAAGTTCGAACTCACAACGTGGGCAACACCTCCGAGTCTGCGACTGAGACATCGAGCTAATGTGAGTGCAAGTGGATATGGACAGAGGGAGTCAGTCGAGCCCCGACGATGGCATGCGAGCGAGCATCCACCAACCTTGTTGTGGTAGGTCTATTATTCGGCAAGGAGTGATGAGCGATCAGCGATTCGGTGGAGATCCAACGGTGGAATAATTGAACTCGCACCTGGTCAACGGTAACGTTCGATCCTGGCATATCGCAGAGTTTTGTGCAGATTGCGGGTAATTGGAGACAGTGGAGAACGGCGTGATCGCTTCATCGCTGGTTTATAAGAGAGACGTTGTGAAGTTGCGAAGGTGGCAAAGACCTTCGCCAAGACATTCCCAGCAAGGCACTTTCGTTTATCCAGAGTATTGCGAAATGTATTGGCCAAGATAAATAAATAAATAGCGAATGTGTAATGAGAAATATACAGTGCAGCAATGCATGCGCGTTCTGGAATATGTACGTTCAAAAAGTCATCGCCCCCGACGACGAGATACTCCTCGCCTTCCGCACCTGCTGGTCGGCACCCGGGTATGACGTTGCAGAATGCCGGTCCTGCTCTGCATCGTCCTGTCCCAAACTATTGGCCTTCTCTTTCCCCGCCCCTCTCCCCGTGAACCATTCCTTGACTTTCGACCCCAACCCTCTCTTTTTCTTCGGACCTCCCGATCTTGGACCTTGCGATGCGGAGGCATGGGAGCTTGCCTCGCTGGGAAGCTGCAGGACGCTCGAAGTATGTGACGCCCCGAGCGCCGTACTCTCCGTGCCCACCCTCGTGCTGCCCAGGCTTCCAGACGACGCTTCCATGTTGGACGTGTATCGCGTTGCTGTTCCCTTTCCAAACTCCTCTGAGTCACTGGTGAGTTGGCGGTTCATCTGGTGCTGCCGGCGAGCGCTCAGTCGGCGTTGTAAGGCCGCGACGTTCCAGCGGTACACGAAGTCGGGGAAGAAGGCCATGAAGTGATGGCTGGACGTCGTTTCGGTGAGAGTCGATGGAAGAGGAAGAGACATGGAGTTGAACTTTGGCAAAGTAGTTTGTGAGTGGAATTATGGTGGGGATCACTGACCTATCAACATATTCTCGAATCTAGGTAGTAGGTTGGAAAGCGGGATGTCAACATCATCACCACGACCTCGAGCGCCGCTCGCCGTCAACTCACCGTCACAATCCTCCCATGCCGCACGACAAAAATGAAATCTGGGGGGGTTGGGGGTTGACGTTGACGTTGCCTGTGATTCAGTTCCCTGCACACACAAAGCCAATGAAAAAGGCCGCACGCTACACGTACCATGCTCCTGATTGTACACGCGCCCATCGTGCGTGACGCCTAGCGACTCTGCCTGGATCAAGATATAGGTCAGAAACGGCGCCCCAGACACAGCAGACGTTCAAATCCGAACTTCACCTCCACATGCACTTTATCCCCTTCGCACGTATAATCCAGCGGCGTCATTCGGAACTCTTTGAATCGGGGAAGAAAGTCGTCGCACAAGTAGGAGAGATACGAGCCGTAGTCCATTGCTGGTGCCCCTATGGGGTGGTGGTGGTGATTGTGGAGGTTGGTACGAGTCAGACGATGAGAATAAGCATCAATCGTGCACGCCCCCGAAGCTTTCGCTCGAATCGCAGTTCGCGAGCGGGACGTCTATATAGTCACCCAAGCCAAAAAACGTACCTATCGACCTGGGCAACAATTGCACCAACAACCGCTCTCCATCAATGAGTGTCTCCATCGCGTCCTGAACGCCCGATCCCATCCGCTCCATGAACTGCCGCGCCACCTCCTTCTCTCTGCGTGATTCATTGTGTCGCGTGAGCGTGGTCTGGCGGCGCCGGAGGGAGCCCGAGGCACCTGGCGCGCCCGGGGAGATTGCAATCGCAGAGGCGGTCCCGCTCGAGTGCGAAATCGACCGATGCGGAACCGCGAAGACGTGCGGCGAAGGCCAAGGCGACGAGGGGGGGACGGGGGATGTGGGCGTGTATGGCAAAAACGCGAACGAGGACAGGGAATCTCCCGTGTCCGACGTAATGCGCAGATCGGGGCCCGTGGGAGCGCGCATCTGTGGGTGGGTCTCCGCGTCTGTGCCCGTCCGTCGGGGATGGGTGACGCTGAAATGTACCTTGCGTCCGTCACGTGGCGGTGGCTTTCCAGGTTCTATCTCGCCTTTACCGCGCCGGGGCGAGAGGGTGGAGTGGGTATCAGAGGGTCTCGTGGATGGATGGCTTGGTTTTGAATGCAAAAAGGCGGTGCATGAGGGGATCGTCTTTGCACGGTTGGGACCCCGTAAAGGGCGCGTGATGTGCAGAAGAGGCGCAACAAAAACCAACATTTATTCCTCAGCTTTAAAAAATGACAGGTCTACAACGAGCCCGGCTCCTTGGTGCATGCACAGGCTGCGTTTTTTCTGGCCCCGCTTGTGAAACCGAGCATCGGAGTGTATCCCCGGGGCACGGTTACGTTTTACCTCGACAACTGCGCTTTCAGGCGCCATCTCGCATTCAGGCCCGTGACACCCTCAGCTTGACCCGTTGTCGCGGTCGCATCTCCTTACGCGTAATACCCAAGCAGAGAGTGTATTCTTCCACTCTTTGAATTAGCGCAATTTTATACTGGGTGCCAAGACCGACAGTTGCATCCGTGTAATGGAAAAGAGTGTTGTGTTTTGCAGTTCTCATCAATCGGAATCTTATGCAGTCTGAGCATAACTTTGATGATGGCGGGTTTGCGCGACCTGGGGAGGAGAGCGAGCTTGCGCCACACCAGGTAAAACTCCTCTAATGATCGAAAAAGTGACGTTTTGTTTGGGGGCGGTCCAATGGGTGGCACTGTACCTGCGAGAACATTGGTCATCGACCGGAGAGTACACGCTTACACGTCGTTCTTTGTCACTCTGTTTGCCGATCCCGGTTTCCCGCCTCGTCCACTACAATGCGACATTCACCCTCTGCGAGAAGCGGCGACATGCTCGCTCGTTCGCTCCGCCACGTCTGGAAACGTGAGCTATATTGACCCCATTCTTGTCCAGACATGTCTACAGGGCAAGATCGCTCGATATCGGTATTGTAATCTCGGCCAGGCTCACACGGGACATTTTCGATGTGTGGAAGCTCTCGCGCCACTGCCACGGCGGATAAGTTTTTGCAAGACCGGGAGGTCTCGGACAACTTTGACGCACCCCTGGTTGACAGGGGTGCGTCAGAGGCGACGCCACGTCACAATCCGGAGCGATGTGTAGCATTGGTGCCTTGGCACTTGGTAGTCTGACGACCCGAGCCAGAGTTGCATAAGCAAAGGCTGTTTTATCAGTGAAAGTTGTCTACACGCTCGAACGTTTTCGTCGCCACGATGATCTCGGGCCCTGGCTGCTTTTCCTCGCCCCGGATAAACGACAAAAAAAGTTCGTTGATGTGGTAGAGAACGTTGAGTGGTATCATTGCGTGTTTCGTGCGAACAACCAGCGGTTTTGAAAGCGGACATATAACAGCGTGGAAAGATGATTTTATTTTATTTTTTATCCCGTCTGTATGCTACGGCACGGCACAAAGAACACCCAGTCTTCACTCCCTCGCCCCTTGACCCATCTTGGTGCGCTTGTCGGGAGTACCGTCCTCCTTCAGGCCCTCTGCAAACAAACGCGAATCTGAATGAGCTCGTCTCCGCCAGTAGCGTGAAAAGGAAGTTACCGTGCTCTGTAGGCTTGTACTTTGCGGTTCCTTGGTTCTGTTCGCCGCCAACTGTTCGCCACCGAAATGTCAGCACCGTAATGATGACGTGTCACAGTAAACACCGCAAGCAACCTTGAGAGCCCGACTTCCCCTCCTCCGTCTCTATCTTTGACGCGTGGTGTGAACCGTGTGCGAGCTCTTCGGCGTTGGCGCGGTGGGCCTCGGATTCGTACTCTGTTCCGAACACGCACGAATGAGCCATCGGCGACGAAAGACGACTTCACGTACTACCGGTCCCACTCGAAAAACGCACCTTTGACGCGCTTGTCTGGGGTACCGTCCTCCTTCATACCCCCGTGCTCACTGGGCTTGTACTGGGAAAAAGGTCGGACTCAGCGCCTGCCATCACGTCTTCGCGGAGGATTCCGGCGCGGTACCTTCTCTTGTCCGCGTTGGCTTGCACCTCCAGAGCTCATTCTTGCTGTTTCTTGATTTGCGAATGTGGATTTGGACGGGTGTGGGTTTTCGATGGTTTTGTGGAGTGACTTTGTGCAAGACGCGGATTATTACTATCTTTCCAGGATTACTACATCTGATTACAAGTTGCTTTATGTTCAATCTCTGGCCATCAACGAATCGATCGCATGAGCTCAAGCGTTTCGCCAACATCACGAGCCGATTGCCGATAATCGATTCTCTTCTCCGAATCTCCCAAGCCTCCTTCTCCATCCCCAGCTCTTGCAAAACAATGGTCGAACCTCGTCCAAGCGAAGAACCATCCTATCCAACCCGATCCGCAGTGACATTCATACCCGTTTCCGACGCATCGTCCCCCATACTCACTGACTACCGTGACCTGAAGAGTCCATCGTTGCGCGAGAACGAGTTTCGAGGGCGAACGACGTTTTTCATTGCGGAGGGCGAAACCGTCACGGGCACTGTTCTGTCAGAGGGATCCTTGTACCCTGTGCATAGCGTGATCCTGACGGAACATCACCGCGACAAGATGGCGGACGTTTGGGAAGACCTTACAAAGAGATTGGTGTCGACAGCCCCGAATGGGAGCGGCAATCAGCAGCAGGTGCCTATACCCATATATATGGCACCGCAGCCACTTCTTGAGCAACTCACGGACTTTTATTGTCATCGTGGCGTGCTCGCGTCCGTTGACATTCCTGCATCACCTCCCTTCACGGACATCCTCTCGACCAGCGACAGTTGCTGAGGTACTGCAACGCGTCAACGGGATCGACAACGTCGGGTCTATATTTCGCAATATCGCTTGTCTGGCTGGCAAGGACAGAAGCTGCGTTCTACTGACTCGTGACTGCCGCCACCCACTCTACCGGAAGGCGGTTCGTGTCAGTGTGGGTCACGCTGCACGGGTACGCTTTGGTATTATAGATGGCTTGGACGAGCCCGCTCCTTCTCGTGACGATCACGAACATGAGCAAGAAGACGATCCTTGGGAAGGACCAAGCGAAGGACAATACACTGTCGGCAAAACGGTACGAACAAAGCCTACGAAGCGTGAACGAAAACTGATGAGACAGGAGTCCCGGAGAGCTACTGCCAGTAACCAGGAAGCCGAACGAGACGTTGAAGCGAATCGTCCATCTGGAGATCCTCCACCAGATCCCCTCACTCTCCTGGAGCAGCACGGTTTTACAACCATTGCGTTCAGACCGAATCCACATGCCACCGACGTCTTTCCTCTTGTCACTCTGGTAGCAACCAGCTTCTACTTGTTCGCCGTGTTAGACTGGACTCCTTCACAATCCGTCGTGCTCAGCTGAAAATACGAATACCAAGGGTAGAAGGACCGGACTCTCTTAACGTTGCAACGAGCGTTGCAATAGCTCTCAGTTGACTGGTGTAGTATGTAAATTGTACGTCGAACCATGTAATATTCACAAAGATCATATCGAATACAGTAACAGAGGCCAGATATCAAAATTGATGCAAAATTTTCCGGAACCAAACCACCAATCAATCCCCTCTGAACCTCCGTTTGTCATCTCCGGGAACTATGCTATCTATTTCCAATAACCTCTCTAATTTCGCGGTATCCATTGTTCGTTCAAAGCTTCTTCCTGGCGATCCGAAAGTAGGATCCGTCAGGGGGCTGCTCGCCGAGCTTCCTGCTCCTGGCAAATTTTCAATGCTCAGTCGAACACCACGCCTGGGAGAGCTTCCGCTTGTGTCGCTCAGCCTCGCTGCACTTTGTGCAGAGTTTGAACGCTGATATGGTGAGCCATTAGGTGCAGCGTGATTCCCACTTAGATTCGCAATGCTTCCCGTGATATCTCCGATCTTCTCCAAAAGTTCGTCGAAGTCAACTGGTCGATGAGCGGGCATCGGCCCAGAGGGGGCTCTCCCGCTTGTCCGCTGAAGCTCCTCGACGTTCTGGTTGCTGCCTGATGAGACAGTTTGCTGTGAGCCATTGGAGGGTCTATGACCACGAGTTGACGTGGTAGAACGGGACTGTTGAAGATTTTGGGACGCATAGGTCGGGGGTATCCCAGATTCCGGTATCAAGCTCTCGACGTTTGCTTTGATCCGCCGTGACAGGTCCCACAGAGATTGACCGTAGGCGGGATTAGGAGGCGGTGGGGTCTCCAAGCGTGTAGGTGACGATCTCAGATGCTTCAAGAGGACAAAAATGTGAGTAATTGAGCCTACCGTTGTAGTCATGGCATATACCCTCACCTGCAACTCCTCGTCAAGCCTTCGCACCTGCTCTAGCACCACTTTCTGCTTCTCCACCGCTACCAGAAGCTGCCGTTCCTTATCGGCCAACTGTGCCTGCAGCGACCCAACCTGCCGTCTCAATGCAGTCTCCACCGCCTCCATCTCTGCCACTCGGGCGTCCAGGGCAAAAATCCGACCGGAAGCTTCGGAACTCTCCATCCGAAGCTTGGACAGCTCCTCAGAGAGCGCAGAAGTGTGTTGGGACTTGTGCTGCATTTGAGATCGTGCGCGAGCAAGCTCTTGAGAGAGTTCCTCGCATCGGCGCAGGACCGAGGCGTGTTCCGCTGAGAGGGCGTCAAGCGCCGTGTTCTTCTCAGCCAAGGAGGTTCGCAAGTGCGAGACTTCGTCCTCCATCGCGGACTTGGCAACTGTCAGTTTTTCCTGGAGAGAAAGAAGTTCGGCGTGGGTCTGGGTTCGGTCTTTGGAACGTTGCTGAAATGTAGCGTTGAATGGAGAGCTTGACAGACATAATCCCCAAATGACAGGGCTTGAAGCTCACCTCAGTCTCAACTTCCAATCGCTCTTCCGCAACAGTTGCTCTTTCCAAAGCAACACGTAATTCGTCCTCGAGGCGTTGTTTGTCGCGCCTCACCGATGTCTCCCTGTCCTTCAGATCCTTCGCCTCCCTCTGTGCCTCTACGAGGGCCGTCCGCACTTCATCAAGCGTCTCCGTGAACTGCAGCAGTCGCTCCTTGTTCTCGTTCCTTCCCGCGTCCAAGTCTCGGCCCATGTCGAGGATTTCCCTGTCTCGATCCCGCAGCTCCATGACCAAGCCATCCTTCTCCGCTTCCATCTTTGCCTTCTCTGTAGCCAATCTGTCAATCTCTGCTGTGACTGCGTCGTGGTCTTCCCGCGCTTGCTCAAGATTCTGTTGGACCGCGGATAACTCCGACCTCTGCTTCTCAATTAGAGATCCCGCCGCCCGGTTTGCTGACCTTGCTTCAGATAATTCTTGCGACAGCCTTTCCATCCGCTGCTGCATCGCCACATTTTCATCCTTCCGCCGGCCCAGCTCATGGTCCAGCTCCAGCTGCCTCATATCCAGCTTCATCCGCCCCTCTCTCTCAGACACCCAATCTGCCTCCTTGGCCTTGTACGCTTGCGCGAGGCGCTTCACCTCGCTCTCGCGCTGGGCCAGCTTGGCCTCAACATCCCCAAGCTTCACCTTGTAGGCTGCCTCGGCATCCGCAAGTAGCTCGTCGTGAGAAGCAACTGCGGACGCGAGCTCCCTCTTTCCCGCTTGAACCTGCTGCTCCAGTCCATGGGCGGTTGCAAGCCAGGTTGCGGAGTCCTTGTCGTATTTCGCCCGAGCCAGGGAGAGCTCCTTCTCTGCAGACGCGTGTTCGTCCGTCTTTACAATGAGCGCGCGTTGAAGAGCACGGAGCGCCGACTCGGATTTGCGCTTGGCGTGCTGGAGGTCACTCTGATGGTTGGTTTGGAGGGACCGTACATCAGCGAGGAGTTGCTGGTAGGATTGCTCGAGCGCGGCGTAGCGCGATCGCTCATCGGAGAGAGATTGAAGGAGCGTTTTGGTGGAGGTGTTGTACTGCGACAAAGATCACCAACACATTATGAACAAATCGTCTGTAACGTTCACTCACTCGCTCCTTATGGTCTTCTTCGCGCTTCACCAGCGAGGTCCAAGACTGTACTGGCGATTTCGACCGTCCGGAGGTGGAGGATATCCCTCGGGTATGACGCCGGTCCGCAGAGCGTGACCCACCACGAGCATCCTTCTTAAGCACTCCTTTCCCAGGCATATGGGCACTTTCGGACAGCGTTGTTGTAGAGCGGGATTTTCGTGTCTCCACGGGAGGTGCAGATGTGATGGTTGTGTCCGCGAAAGAAGATACGAATTCATGTTCTCCATCCCGCACCCGCACATGTGCCCTCGCCTCTTCCGCGGAGTCCGCGAAGCATACCGGCTCCTTTAACCTCTCTCTATCTTTGTCCATATCTCGAACTCGCGCTCGAAGCGCCGCCGAAGTGTCTATCTGGCGGTCCGTCTCCTTGTCAGCCGAGCTGGGATGGCGCGACTGCCTGTTCCGAGTCACAGAGTCTTTCTCCTGTTCATTATCAGCTCCACGACGTCTGCGCTGTTTGGGAGACTTCGACAGTGACAGTTCTGATGCGAGCAGCCGAAGAATCTCGTCATCAGAGGTCAGAAGTGACTCTGCCGATTCAGCTCGGTTCCATTGTGGTACAGGGGGATTCGGGGGCATCTTAGCCGAGCATCAATCCAATAAAGGTCTGTCCGGGATTCCCGATGATGTAGAAGCTCTCAAACGATGGAATCTAAGTCAATGTTAACAAAGTGCTCAAGGCCACGATCGATAGTGCAACATTCTTGGTGCGGTAACTATTGAGAATTGAACACCGATCCAGCCAGATTCACCCCTCAGACTTTCGGAAGCTCGCTTAGGATACCACTACTTTTAAAGGCTTCTTTGGCTGACTGGAGGGGCTGTCATCTGAACACCATCTTCGCCGTTCAACTAAACTGCAAAGTGACGACTGTCACACCGATCCACCAATCCCGTACGGACTCAAGCCGAGCACTATCTGGGTCTGAGTGAATCAGTCCGAATTCATCGCCTTGATCCCAGCATCCCTCGTACCCGTAATGTCAATATCTGTCGAAGACTCGGGTTGGGCAATCCTGCCCACAAATAGGTCAGCTCATGTCCAAGGAGTACACGAATCACTACTTCAGGAGTGTGAAAAGGATATTATCTGGTATCGGGAGAACTTCTTCGGAAAGCGTGAGTGGTTTTGACCCCAACGAACAGCGACAAACCTTCCTAATTTTGTTCCGCACCACCCGCACCATCCGCAACACGGGGAATAAAATGAATTGCTGGACCCATTCAATGAAACTTGCTTTGGGACGGAAGCACATTACAATTATCTTGGGGTAGAGACTGAACGAGGACCAATTGCCATCTCCATCGTCGAGGGTAACGAGAACTGGAAGGTCCTCGTCCGAACGAAGACGGTGAGAGAAAGAGGCAACATCCTGACCTCTCCCGTCTGCCGGAACGAAGTGTGCCGAAAGCTCATTGTTGAACGTGAATGAAACAGGGATCGGAGCGACTCACGGTTCCCACAAAATCCGTACCTGTCCCTTTCCTCCGTAAAATCTTTGGTCTCGGGCCTCCCCTCGAGTCAGTCATGCAGGCTGCCTCGAGTAACATTCCAGTCTCCGCTGTCACCCTTAGTCGCGAGCTCGCCCTCCCAAATGAGCTTTTGGCAATGGAGGAGCGGCAAGTGCGTCCATTTGGCCACGAGAACCTTATCTGCAAAGTGCTCATGGAATCTATTAGGTGATTCGAAGTTATAAGTTCGGTGTTGCATATTTGACGACCGGGCAAACTACGGAGCAAGAAATGTTACGGAATCGAACAGGTACGAAATAGCACCTTCTTATCACTACAATGATTTTTCACAACTGTCAAATCCAAGAGCGAACGTCGAAAGCTTACCAACAGTTCTTGTCGTTCTTGGGCGAGAGGATCGAGTTGAAAGGGTGGAAAGGCTACAGGGCGGGACTAGATACCTCTGCAAGTGAGTGTAATCCCCAGTAACTATTTTTGTGGGCTTTCGATCACATGCTACAATGTTGTTCGGAAACACAGGTGGTAACACAGGCACCCATTCAATCTACACCAAATGGCAATCTTACGAGATCATGTTCCACGTCGCCACCCTCCTCCCCTACACTGAGCATGAACCCCAACAGGTGGAGCGTAAACGGCACCTAGGGAACGACATCGTCCTCATCGTGTTCCAGGACCCAGAGGCGGGGAAGTTGCGGATCAAAACTGTTGCCAGCAAGCAGAATCACGTGGTGGCGGCCGTGCAACCGTGCCCTGAGGGATATCGAGTACAATTTGTGGCCAAGGAGGGTGTTCCGTCGTTTTCGCCAGAGTTACCAGAACCCACGATTATTGGAAGCGATGCCACCGCCCGAGACTTCTTCCTACATAAATGTGGGTTTTGGTGTTCTCACGGCGGGTATACTCTGTGTGACGTTTGCTTCATCCAAATACAGTGGTTAACGCAGAAAGAGCTTCTTATAAAGCGCCTTCCTTCGCTCCCAAAATTCAACGAACACGGAACGTTTTGTTAACTGACGTTTGTACAAAGTACGCCTCTTAGCGCAACGAATGGTGCTTGAGGTGATTCGTGTTGCATAAATATTTATATATTATATCGTTTTGGTCGAGAGATTACAATGATTGTATTGTGACGGGTGTTGAATACTTATTTTCTCCCTCCAGATATTCGTCGTTTCAATTGATCAGCAAACCTCGCGTCCATTTGCGGCATCCGAAACCCATGTCTCGACACTCCTCTCGCATCGCGTTGCAAAGTGGAACTCGTTGACGGACCTTCGTCAAGTAAAGATGCAGAGCTGGAACGATTCGGGTGCACGGGAAGCCCCGTGGGGCTAACAAACATGGTGGCCGGTGCTGAAACGTGTGACAGAGTCAAAGATGACGAAGCAGTTGCTGGTCCAGACGGGGGCATGGTTGATAATTTCGTGGACGGAACTGTTCTGAGTCCAGTATTTGCGATGGCGGTCTGTCGAGAAAAGGGCGCCAAAGAGGGTGGAGAAGTTTGTATGTCAGTGGCAGAGCTTGTTTGAAGAATTTCGGTGGAGCTTTTCTTGGTCAGTTGTTGACGGTCGCTCAAATCCTCTCTTTTACGCCACTCCAGTATTGCGTGTAGCCAACTCGGCTCCACCCACGATATGGTTGACAAGCCTTGCATGACAGTATTCGAGAAAAAGGAGGTCGTTCGTTCCAAAGACCTTGCTAGAGCTGGTCCAATGATTGGATCAGCAATATCTACGAACAGCCACCAGCAGATCTTGACCAAACCGATCATTGGCACGACCAAGCCAAGTAGCAAAACATTGCCGAAAAAGTTCCGGTCCGCCTCCAGAGCTGCAACGTATTTATCCTGGAGAGCCCCAACGAGGCCACCGTGCCACTCTCCAGTGTCGTCGTTTCGAGTTCCCACGATAGCAACGCGAGTCGTTGTCATTACATTTAACAACGATTCCGCTTCCACCGCGATAGATGTCTCGTTCACCTTTGGAAGATTTATGCTGAGACCGTGGGCGAGAGCGTTCAACCCATCCTCAAGTTCTCGAAGTGGAGCACCAAGGAGGCAGCCGAAGAGTGAGAGGAGAGCCTGCTGGAGAGGGGGAACTTCTCCAAAAGCAGTCTGGATCCCGCCGGTCACAACATTGGTGAGGGAGTTCAGGGTGTTGTTCACAGGAGCAACGACGTCTCCGATCCAGCCAAATACTTTTGAGTTGATCGTATTTTCCGCATTTGAGAGCGCAACATTCACCCCCGCTGCCCAAGGACTTGTCGCTTCATAGACAGCGATGCCGATGGCTCCACGACCTTGAACTTCCCAGGAACACATCTCGGCGTTGAGGTCGGTCCGGAGATGCTGGAAAGAGTCAGCGAGGACGGCTTGGGACGAGCTTATCAAGAGAATCCCGGCTATTCCAACGGCAGTGATCGCCAATGAGCCTGGGTGCAAGGTATAGCGAATATACCACTGTAGGCGATCGAGAATGACAGGCGAACCCGGGAGCGGAAGATGCACTGTCGCTGTAGTCATGGAGTAAACCAGAGGATCTTTAACGCGTTCCAGTACGCTTGCTGCCACGTTCTGGTTTTGTTCGCGAGTACTGTGTTTGCCCTCAGCTGACTCAATTATAGCGGCGATTGCTCGTTTGGTCGCGAGGTCGTTCCAGTATAAGAGCGCTGCACTGGTGACAGAGAAGCACACAACTACCACAAAAGAGATCCAGACGATGGTGGACAGATAAGAGATGGAGGAGGACACGGATTTTTCGAAGCTCCCAATGGCGTCCAACGAGTTGTTGTACGCGACGCCCGAAGAGCAAATATTGACCCCGTCAATATGGGTGGGGACTGGGAGGGGATCTCCAAAGAGCTCGATTGAGGAAAGACCAGTTACAATTTTTGCTTTGAGCAGCTGTGTCGCAATGATTTCAATGAGTATCAACACGAGACAATGGGAATATACCCACCTCTGCCGGTTGCTTCATGCTGTTGAGCAACTGTGCTTCTGCAGCAACAGCACTCGGAATTTTGATGTCCTTCAGGCCATTCACGAAGTCTTGTGGGATGAGTTGAATGTTCTGCAGTCCCGCTTGGACTTGGGGGAATACAGCAATGCCCTGTAAATTGAAGTTCACATTGACTCCTGGAATGTTGTTCAAAAAGCCCTGAAGTGCGCCAAGGCCACTTTGCTGAGCTGCCTGTAGAGAGTCGTTTATGTTGTTGATCCCGGCTACGAGTGCGGCGGAAATTTGGGCTGCTTGGTAATTAACGAAGCTCTGAACCGTGGTGGCGTAATACTGAACGGATCCAAAAGTTGCGGCGGCCAGAAAGTCCAGAATGCACGCATACGTATTCAAATAATGTCGAACAACGAGCAGGACTAGGTTCGTGTTATTGTGTAGGAACATGAATCAATCAAACCAAAAGAACACTCCACTCACGAAGTGACATTAGCGCATCGACAGTTGCTGTGATAGCGCCTTCTAGTTTTTCGACTGCTTTCAGAGAGGACTCAACGACGAACTTGTTTGTACCAACAGCCAGTTTCTCGGGAATGTTGACAACCGCTGTCGCTGACATCTCAATAGCAGAGCACGTTTGTCGCACAGTCAGACGTGCCGATTCACAGTCTGCCCTAACTGAGTCCTGTAGATGGCTTAGTCGCTGAATTATCAGGAAAAGAACAATGGTGAGTGGAATGAAAGGCGCTCTCGATGTCACATCCAAGAAGGAGAGAAACGGTGGCGATGAAGTCCTGGCCGGTCTCATTGGCAAATCGAGTGCAAAATTATGCTCTTGTGAGACGAACAATCGCAACTTAAGGTGCTTGCCTGAAACTTCGCCGATGCTCCGGGATCTCAGATGTGGTCACCGTGCACCATCTACCTGCTCTCTTCCGCTTTGATTCGAACCATCGTTCCCACGAAAACGCGTAATTCCTCATCGACATTGGATTTCTTGGTGATTCCATCTTGTGGCAGTTGCCATCGCGTTTCGTCCATGAGAGTTTTTGTCTATAAAAACAGAGAAACTGCGAAGCCATGCTCGCACTTCGGCCGGACCCATCCGGTACCACTACCTCCTCCGAACCATCTTTCGTTATCTCTGGAGTGACCAACATCATGCGTGAAGCAACTGCAAAGACGACTGACCGATACACTTGTCCCAAAACCTTCGAAGGCGGTTCTCCACTGGCTCCATCGACGTCGCTTGTATTGGATGACTTCGATGAGTTTCTTCTCGAAGGTACTCCCCAATTTCGAAAAGCTTTCTGACGTCCTTTGATTGATTGATTGAATGATTGGTGGAGCAGGGGCACTGCACTGCCCTCCGGCAAGCCCAGTACCCTCAATCACAACCTGCTATGCAGACGATGGTCTCGATGCTCTCTTTGGATTCAATGAAAATTGCGCTGGTGGCGGCCCACAGCGAGGGACTTCGTTGTCGTCACCTCGCAAGGGAAAATCTGGTCGCAAGCACCAACCGTACGAGCACGCACTGACCCAGAAGAACATCGACGAGGCATTCAAACTTGCTGCAAGCAAAGAAGCCCTCGAGAATCTTTCAATTTCGGGAAAGAAGGCGACATATGCGAACGAAGACTCTCTGCACAAAGCTTTTGTGCTCCCGGGAGAGCGAGACTTCCGTGGCGGATCGGCAACTGGAACTTTTGAAGGCATTAATGCCTTTGGCGTGTCTCCCACGGTCCATGATGGGGGAGAGCGCAATCGCAAAACGACGGCTGGAGCACTTCCCCCCACAAAACCTACTCAGCATGCTGTCCCACAGCATGGACTTTTCATGCACTCACCCATGTGCGACAATCACTCCTTAGCACGCCAACAGGATGCCAGTGCGGAAACATTGGTTGGCGATATCCCGCCGAAACACTTGTCAAGCCTCACAACCACCACAGTCGCACTTGATAACACACACATGACCTTGCTGTCAAGCAACTTATCACCAGCATTGGCACTCTCCGGAGTGCTTCCCGCCCAACTCAATAGGAAGCGAAGTGCCTCCCTCGGCAGCATTGAGGACCTTAGCTCTTCGTTCCGGTTGGGTGAAGATTGCCTGTTAGGACAGTCTCATGCCTCCACTTTCGACATTTTTGGTGGGTTGGGGCCTCATGTGAATTCAGGCCCATGCTCGTCAATGCTGTCGCAGAGCTATGGGCGACCTTTACCGGCGTCACAATCCCATCCGAACCTGTCCACCATATCGTCGGGACCTTCAAACCCGCGCCACGACACCATGACTGACGCCAGTACAAGCGCGAAAAGGTGGCGAGATTCTGGGAATTCCTCGAATTCATCATCAAGGCAGGACTCCTGGTTTGACATCAATGAATTCCTCGTCCTAGATGACATGGAAGACGTCACCCATGCGCTTCTCCGACAACCTCCCCCCGGTCCTATCGCTACAACTGCTACAAATCCACTGAGTAGTCCCCCAGCGCAATGCCCGGCGAGAGGATACACCCCTCGCTGGACTGGGAGTCTTGCAAACGCGGATGTGTTCGACGTAACGGTGCAAGAGAAAGCGCTCGAAAAGGCTCTTGCCAATGTGACTGCGCCTCGTTTGTCGGGTGTAACAGCGAGCAATGGCAACATTGCTTGTGGTGCTGGAGTTGGACCAGTACCATCTGGCCAGTGTGCCTTCATTGTCCCCACTGCACCCTTTTCGCGGATAGTCACTCCGCCGCTGCAAGCAACGGCCCCAGTGCCAGTGAAGGGCAAGATGTCATCGATGCGGCAGAGCAACATTCCGCGAACTCGATCCCAGCCGATTGCACTTTCGCATCTTCGGTCACGTGGAACTGCCTCGACTCGTGGTGCACGAAGGCTCACAGGCAAAGATGAGAAGTGCGTTACCAATGCACTGGTCCCGAATGAACACGGCCCGGAAGTGAATTGCTCTGAAGCATCTGGAATGGGGTGGGCCGATGTTGAAGCGTGGAAGCGAGAAGTTGCGATGAGGAAAGAAAAGTTCGCTGAGATGAAGCGACTTGCTGAAATGGAGGCGTTGGAAGCATCTGCATTGCTGCGAAGATGGAACAAATTGCAGAGGACGTGATGATGTTGTCTTGCCATATGTAAAGCATGGCACATCATTAATTTCACTTGTCCGTACAAACTATTTTCAAGGACGTTAGCACAGCATCTGATGTAAAAAATAAAAGTGTTGATTCCACTTTGGCCGGTTGTTATGATTGAGGTTGCACTCGCCCTCTAAAAGTGGATGGGACTCGCCCATCTCTTCAGACGTAAAACCACCCATTCTTTTTTGCGAGAGATCTGGGCCTTCCACATACCACTGCGAATCCACCTCATCATGCAGGGAGAGTACACAGTAGAGCGGGATCCGACATCGGAGCTCATAACGTTCAAATCCACCCTCGATGGTGCGGCCGCGGGGAAATCGCGCCGCTCTCTCATGCGGAGAGCATCGTACTATTTTGCTGCCGGGAAGGAAGACATCTACAGCTACTCCGTTCCGGACGAAAACCAATACAAACGTGGGGGAAGACTGCCGTCCAATGCACGGGGGATTTTCATTCGAGTGAAGGATGGAGAGCCGCAGATTGTCGCGAGAGGATACGATAAGTTCTTTAACGTCGGAGAAGTCAAGTGGGTGGAGTGGTCTAGTCTCGCGGAACAGTCGAGGTGAGTGATTGGTGTCCACCATCGTATTCTATGACAGATAAACGAAGCAGTCACTTTCCAGGGGCCCGTACGAGCTGACGCTAAAAGAAAATGGCTGCATCATTTTCATTGCAGCTGTCGATGGGCACATTCTCGTGACTTCGAAGCACGCTATCGGAGGACCACATGCAGAGAAGGGTGCGTGATTTGCGTTACAAGTGGAAATTCCATTGTTCATTTTTATGGCTTCGTGCAGGTGAAGAATGGCTTAACAAACACCTGAACAGTGTTGGACGGACCAAGAAGGATTTGGCGGAGTTTCTCGGCAATCACAACATCACTGCAGTATTTGAGGTACGCTTCTTTGCACAAGCTGTTTTCTTCCAGAGAGTTTAAGATCAATTCAACACCGCCATGATCCCTTCAGCTCGCCGACGACGAATTCGAGGAGCACATCCTGGAATACCCGCCCGACCGAGCCGGACTCTACCTGCACGGCATCAACCACAACACGATAAAATTGCGCACATGGCCCACAAGTCAACTCTCCGAGTTTGCCACATACTTTGGTTTCAACAAAGTCGGGTCGCTGGTGCGGGACACCGTCGACGAGGTCAAGGAGCTCACAGATGCTTGCAGGGATACCGGCAGCTTTGAAGGACGTCCGATTGAAGGATGGGTGGTACGCTGTAAAGTGAGGGGTGAAGATCGCGAGATGGAGGACATGTTCTTCAAGGTGCGTGTATAGGTCACAAAATCCTTCCTACCTGAAGATGAAATATTCATATTCATCATGGTTAGGTCAAGTACGATGAACCTTACCTCATGTACCGGGAATGGCGTGAAGTAACTCGACAAGTAATGAGAGGGAAGGACTTCTCCCGATATAGGTACGACCTGACGACTAAATACGTGGAGTTTGTGAAGAGGAAGCTCAAGGAGCAGCCCAAACTCTTCGAAGGGTTCAACCAAAATCATGGTATTATCAAAGTCCGTAACATATTTCTGGAGGAAATGGGGATCGACAACCCAGAGCGACTGGCGGTGAGGAACGACGTGGAGGGCGAAATCGTGAGCTCCGCAGGGAACGCATCTTCTAGTGACGTGCTAGAACAGGAGCAGAATGGGAGAGTGACGGAAGTCGCTGATGCTTTTGATGGTGTCGGTGAAGAGGATGTGGACAGTCCAGATGCGCGCAAGTCTCGATCGGGGCAGAAATCTAAACGAGGACATTCGAAAACCCTGCTTGTTCCTATTGCGACGATTGGTTGCGGAAAAACGACTCTTGCCATTGCGTTGACGGAATTATTCGGATTCGGTCATGTTCAGGTGAGTCTTCCCAACGTGACGGGTTTTCAACGTATCTCAAGGGCTATCCGTTCCGTAGAATGACAACATCACGAAGAAGAATCCCATGAAACACTTTGCAGACGCGATATTGACCGAGTTCCGCGATCACGATGTGGTCATTGCAGATAAGAACAACCACCTCTTTGGTGAGTCCATTTCTGGTGTATCCAGCTCTCAAGGTTTGATTCACCTGAAGGTTCAAATCCATCAGAGCATCGCGAGAAGCTCGTCGCAACAGTTCGTAATCACTTTCCCGGATGCAAGGTTGTCGCAATGGACTGGCAAGTTGACCCAGCCCGAGAGAAAGAAATTCTCGACGTTACTGCACAGCGAGTGATCAGCAGGTTTGTGTCTCGGAAGTCATATGTCACACTCTTTCCGAGCTAAATTCTTTCATCACAGGGGCGAGAACCACCAATCACTCACTCCCGGACGAACCGCCGAATTCCAAAAAATCCTACAGCGGTTCATTCGCGAACGCAACCCTCTTGATCTCACCTCTCGCGCAGATAAGGGCATCGATCAGGTGATCCCCCTCGATGTGTTTTCGGACACCAAGACCAACCTCGTGGCGGTGATCAGAGCGCTGAACCTGGACATGCCGACGAACGAAGCGATCGACGCTGCGATGGCCAGTGCGTTTACGTACACGCCCACGGTAGTGAAGAACGTTGACGACCGAAGTGGAAAAGGGAAGAAGAGCGAGAGCGAGAGCAGGCACGACCGCGCAACGTTGGCCAAGTATTACGGAATCAGGGTGACGAGTCCTGCCTTGAAGGACGAGCTCGCCCAGTTCTTTGAGGGGCGCCAGGAGCGCGGGTTTTGGGATGCGTTGGTGAAGGGCAAGCGCGTCAAGGACGACTTCCATGTCACGCTGGTCTTTTGCGGGAACAGCCAGGAGCAGAAGAAGTTGCCTGAGTCCAGAATCCAGCTTGCGAAGCGGTACCAAGCGCTAATCACAAACCAATCAGCCCCATCCCCACCGTCAACAAGTGGAAGCAGCGGGTCCGCTTCCGCGAGCGGGAGCGGGTCGGAGCTGTCCTCTTTGGACGTCACCTTGACAGCGTCGAGCGTTGTGTTCAGTGGACGCGTCATGTGCATCCCTGTCGACCTTCCCGCCGGAATCGCGAGCGAGAACGTTCGGCCGCACATCACGGTCGCGACCAAGGACGATAAAGTGAAACCCGTGGAGTCGAATTATGTGCTCAATGACCTTGCGGAGACGTCCGCGACCGCCGGGAACGGATCGATTGTGGTGCTTCCCTTTGAACAGCCGTTGCAGATCAGGGGGGTAATCAAGGCGTTTTGGTATTAAAACCGCATTTATACATACGTGCTACATTTTCACATGAATAATAATGAATCACGTACTGCTGATACGTGCCGTGCTCTCAGAAGGCGATTGAAATAATCCTTACTACACGACCGTGATAGAGGAGAGATTCTATCTTGAGAGAGGTCGGGTTGATTTGGAAACATTTGAGGCGACTTTGATGCGGGAAGTGGGGTGTGTGGCGCGACAGGGATCCAGGGATTCAAAGTGATTTGCCGAGCTCCAGTCACATGACCGCAGCGGACGCCTGATCCGCCTCACATGTATCTCCCGCCTCTGCGCGTGCACCCCCTGCAACCATTTCACGTGGAACGCCACCAAATCTAATGAACCCCCGCCTCGCCAGATTCCATTCCTACTCCACCGCCTCCTCAACACGTGGCGGCGGCGCACCCACGCTGTCCACGCGCACCATCCCAGGCTTGTCTGCCGCGCCCGTCGGCCCGGCTCCTTCTCGACGAATCCACACCGGCACTCGATCGCAAACGCAAACGCGTTCTCACAACCCGCCACGGCGTCAGTCGAGATAAACTACCCGCCGCTGCACTGGGTTTCTCCACGTCCCACGTCCCACGTCCAGCAGGCGTGGGATGCGAAGTAGACCTCATTGTGACTTGTGGCATGTGCCTCGGAGTGTACCGCAGTGGATGGTCAAGGCGAACGTGAGAGGGCCGAGGTGGCCCCGGTGGTGGCGATGATGGCTGGAGGCAAGGGAGGGAGCGAAGGAAGGTGCAGGTGGAGACGGAGGAGGCCAGACCTGGCCAGACGGGTCCGGATACGAACTCCCACGCCTTTGTCGCGGCACGCCATGGACCTGGCTCACGCTCCATGTCTCACTCGCACGGTGTGTCTGTGAAAAAACGCGGAGGGAGCGTGACTGGAAAGGGAGGCTAAAGACATGGAGCAGAGGGGATTTTGGAACGCAGGCGAACGGGGGACAAGAGGCCGTGGGGAGTGTCGACCCTGAGCGAGGTCCTGGGTGGGACGCGGCAGGTGGCAGGAGCTGAAGAGTGTGAGAGGCCAGCTGAGTGCGGTGGATGAGGCTTGGCGGAGCTATCGAGGGGAGGGTGGAGGTGCGGGGTCGGCGGGGCACGCGGGGTGGGAAGGGTGTTAGTGTGCAGTGCATGTATAGGTGCGCCGTGGGAGCTCCACGATGGGTTGTTTACGCGACCCGAACCGTTCCAGGAACCAATCCGGGTCAATATCACCAATCTGGAACCCGGAATCTCATCGTACCAGTCTCAGCATCCGCCGACCTCGTCGCCGCGCCCCC
>KQ965820.1:44214-81824 GCA_001574975.1 Gonapodya prolifera JEL478
CCCCCCCTCCACCCCAAAGACTGTGGACCCTGGAGGGTACCGTGGCTCATGGCAATGGTATAGTTGGAGAGACAGGGTCAGGGCCCAGGCGGGGAACGATGCGGTTGCGGTTTCAGGGTCGGAGATGGAGCAGGACCTGGAGCAGGACGCGTTGACAGCACTGGTGCACGAGGCTGACGGACCAGGTCGCCTAGACGCCCAACTGAGCGAGAACCGTGAAGAGCGTGGCGAGGAAGCCCGACGCCCGAGTCGTCGTCGCAGCTCGAGACGAGTTGGTGTAGAGGGTGCAGGCATGCATGACCACGTCGGAGGACGGAGTATTTGCCCGCAGCCGCCCGCCCAAGATGAGGCATTCAGTGGTGTCAAGTGGGCTCTGAGGAGGGAGATGGAGAAGGCAGAAGGCTCGGAAGAGGGTTAAGATGGTGTTGGCAGGTGGTGGAGTGGGAAGTGCGGCGGCGGAGGCGGGGGCACTGAGAGCGGTTGCGAGCTGAGGGTAGAAGGTGAGTTTGGTGACATTGCCGGGGGTTGTGAGGACGGTGATGGTGAACGATCGGACTCCTGTTGCAGTTTGCCGACAAGGCAACAAAAATCTCGGACCTGGACACGGAAACGAGGTTCGAGACGCTCGGCAGGAAGCACTGCTTTCGTGTTCGAGCACGTCAACAAGGACGAATATCCACGGGGAGAGAAAGGCTTCAACAAGGTCGCGGAGCTCGAGACTCAAGTGGCGAAGTTGGAGGTCGAGAGACTGCAAGCCAAAGTGGATGTACAGGAAGCTCGAAGCAAATGTACAACAGTTGACACAGCAGCTCGATGTTGCCAAAAGTGGAGGCCACGGCGATGGTTAAGAAGGTGCGAGGCCTCCTGACGGACGATGAGTTAGGGTCTACGGTTGCGGTCAGGCAAGAAGGCTGATTGCGGAGTTGACAAAGGTGCGGTCACGGGTGCCTTGGGAAACTGATGGGTTGCCTTGCTCCGATCCCTGTTCTTCGTTGTTGTCCACGAACTTGAAAGGCGAGAACGGCGCATCGCTTGCAAAGCTTCGAGATCGGGATACATGTCTGGAAGAGCGTACCAAGACGAGACTGCTGAAGCAAACCAATCCGTGATGGAAGCTGCCACGCGTCGAATCCAGAGGCCAGAACGAAAATGAATCAATGAAGAAGTGCTATGAAGTGCTCTTTGCCGACGGTGACGACATCCACACGCTCCTTTTGAATCCGATTCGCCGAATCTCGCTGCAAATTACTTATTCGTCTTTTTATGCTTAAAAAATTATATCGTCACCTAAATATCTACGTAGCCAATAAAATCAACTCGAAGGTTGGGCGACGAGGAATGCGTAAGGCTAGAGAATTGTAAAAACTTGCTCAGAATAGCATTGCACGGCCGAGTTATCCTGGACTCACCCATCCGTTCAACATATTGCACCAGCCTCCATCGACGACAATACCTAAAGGCAGCACAGCAAGTACGGAGTAGTGAGCGTCATATCATCCCACACCCCGGCAGATAAATGTCGCTCGAAATGAGCAGCACACTGACTTTGTCCATTCACGTAACTCAGCGACGGGAGACACAGCGCATACGCCAGGTGCGCAACGTCCTCGGGCTCGGCGGCTCGTCCGTTGGGTACTTGCTTGCCCAGAGCGACAAACATGTCGTCGGCGGCTGATGTCAGGGGAGTTCGAACGAGACCCTGTTTGGATTCAAGTCTGTGTCAGAACCGGTTTTAGTTGGTCGACGACCTCGACGGCCGCGTTACAAACCGGACACAGTGCGTTCACGGTGATGCCTTTTGGGCCTAGCTGCGCACACGCTGCCTTGGTGAGTCCAAGCACACCATGCTTGCTCGTGTCGTACCCCAACGAGGCCGTCGTGTACAGTCCCGCCGAAGAGGACACGTTGATGATTCTCGACGTGGTGGTGAGGTTCTCGGTATGTTCAGTACCCGGGGCGAGCGACGCCGCGGCAGATTTGATGAGGTGGGGTGTGCAGACTTTGATGAATCGCATGGTGCCGTTGAGGTTGATCTGCGGTGGATGGTGTGAGAATTGTCAAGCGATGAAAAGGAAGGACGCTTGACTCACGTCGAGAGTGCCGTCGTAGTTCTTGAAAAAAGTTTCGTCGTCGCTGTGGATGTTGTATTGTCCGGTTATGGAACCGACTCCCGCTGAAGTGGCCGGGTTTCAACCATGTCAATAGTTGTCTTGTTACCGAAAATAAACACAGTAAATGCACACCAGAGTTGATAAGTATGTCGATGTGCCCAAAATGGCTCGCCACCTTCGTTCCCCAGACCGTCGTCAGTCCACAAGTCATCACCTCAGGAGAAATCCACACCTCACCTCGTTCACAACCTCAATCACTCGGTCCCCCTTCGTTACATCGCATTCCCAGCCACGCACACTCGCCTCGCCGTACACCTCCCGTACTTCCGCGACGACCTTGTCGACACGCTCCTGTCCAATGTCCACCACAGCAATCTTTGCACCTCCGTCTGCCAGTACGTGAACGCATGCCCGACCTATACCGGAGGCTCCACCTACGGCACGGAAAATTATGTTGGGGGAGAAGGTGGCGAGCGTGTTCGGTGTTTGATGGCTCACCAGTGACAATCGCGACCCTCCCCTGGATCGATTGGCTCATCTTGGACAAGCGGCGAGGCCGAGCAGTCGCGGATGCTTCAGGGGCGGTCATTGTAGCTGTGTGAGGTGTGGTTTGAGTGCAGTCCAGATTGTGCAGGAAGAGACGGACCGGATCGGAAGGTTAGAAGGAGCCGACTGTGCCTAAACACATATTGCCCTGGCTTGTGTGTGTACAAGTCATTGAAATGCTCCAAGAGCAGCGAACCCCCAGTCGTTCGAAATTAAAGAGACACGCGGGGTGAAAGCACGGACAAGGGGTACCAGCAAGTCAGTTTCCCGTTGACTACTTGCATCACGACATCCACTAAACCAAAATCGAAATTCTACGATTCAACCAAACTCTACAAAAATATATCCATTGAACCATTGTAGACCCAGACTATTTCACAGTTGTGATCGTCTTTGATCCATCACCGGATGGAACTGACGACGTAGTGCGTTGTGCAAGTGCCTTGTTTCCTGAAAAGCCCGACGTTGGGAAAGAGTCCAACGTTTTAATAGTTCTAAATGAGCGGTTATGGTGTCCTACAGAAAGACCCCCACTTACGCTTCAATGCTTCCGCAAACACTTTGATCATCTCCAAGAAATTGTCCTGCGTCTTGTGCACTTCCCTCACAACCGACATCCTGGTGGCGGCCTGGCCATCGCGCACATCGGAGAAGTCAAACTTGGTCGCCTTCTTCATCATGACCAGAATCTCTTGGAGGGGCTTCGTGATGAAGAGCCACGAGAAGAGGAGGGATGCGATGGCAAGGAAAATGACGACACCGACAGCTGCCTCAGTGAAGGTCATTAATTGAGCGTCAAAAGGCTTCGCGGATTCTCGTGACGGACCAGCAACTCACCTGAAAGAATAACAATGAGAGTTGATCGACGACCATCAGCTTCCAAAGTGGCCTTGAGCTGAAGTGTATCTCCAACGTAGTCCGTAATTGGTCTATGGGGCAATTTCCAATCAGGCGATCAGATCCCAGGTTCTACGTCAGTCACAAAGTTCACGTATACCCACGCTCCAGCAACAAGAACGAATTGGTATCCATAGAGCTTCAACGTGGTCNCGCGAAAAACGTTGCCGTCGACGTTCCACGTTGTGTCTGGGATATTCCCAGCGAGACTTCTNTTGGCAAACTCATATATCGTTCTCGAAGAAACGTTCAGCAAGGGATATCTTGCGCGATCGAACTCGAAAATGGTTTTGAGAGACGCCATGCCAGTTGAGGGGTCGATTTTCTTCAAAGTCAGCGTTGGTTGCATGGTGATGGGATTGGGGCATTGATCGGGGTCGCATAAGATAGAAAAACGGAAGAGTGAAAATACTAACCTCGCCTTGCGCCGTGTAATTCCCTTGGAATCCTGAGATGGCGAGCACCTCTGCCTTTGTTGACAGAATATAAAACACTGAGTTCTGAGTGGCTGATTTCTTTACAGAGTCAAGGTAGTTGCTGATGAACTCGATGGTAATGATAAGGGCAACGGTCCCAATTGGTTTGCCGGTTCCGTCATAAATGCCCACGTTAAGCTTCTGGACAATGGATGGGGAAACGATCTCCGGGTCAGCAAGGATCACTTGACCTCGCGGCAATCTGGCAAACTGAAGCGGTGTGACAAGCAGAGCAGGATAAGTGACGTTGGCTGTCACTTGGAGGATATTGAGTGACATGGGGTCCAATCCAGCGACTATCAGGTTGCCCTTCGTTGACGAAACACCCATGCATGACCGTGCACATGTCAAATTGGTTGTCCAAAAGGTGAAGATTCGCTTGTATCCCCCAGAAAGGAATCCCCCATCACCGGTTCCAAGGGCAACACTGTTGGGGGGTTCAATTTGAGTAACTACCATCATTGCGGAGTCGAAAAGGTTATAATTTGTGAGTGTGGTGTTGATCAGCGGTACCAAGTTGCTGGAGGCCCAGGAGCTGTGTGAGAAAAAAAGTAAAATTTGCGGATGCAGGCAACTCACTCAAAATCGGAGATGGACAGAAGTCCGCGCTCCGCTGTCAGACCCACAGCCAGGGCAGCTGAGAACATCTGTGCTAGGATTCCACATCAAAATGTCCATAGTCAGGTTAACACAAAGGCATGCAAATCGTTCCTGGCCTGCCCAACCCACATTTCCAAAGTACGACACCATCCGTTCTGAAATATACTTGCTAGCGTCCTCCTGTCTGGCGAGTGCAAGCACGATAATGTTTTGAGTCGCTTCAAAATCAAGCATAATAGGTGAAGTAGGTGTTACGAATCCGTAAGTGGGGGGGAATTTCAGCAATCTTGACTCTTTTATTGGGATCATATCATTACCAAAATTACCTTGATCAGATGACTTCGAAATACTGTTGTTATTTGTTGAAATGCCCATGGCGACAGTGATAAGCGCAACAGCGACTGCGCAAGAATAGGAGAGGAATGAGGATCATTCAGATGTCAGATGTTTATCCTGGGGATCAACCCGCTGGAGAAGAGTACTTTGTAAGAACGAGCAAAATGATGACGACCCGGAGGCTCAAACCCCCGAATCCCTTTGATGGCGCTTTGCCGGCCTCAGTCATGACAACAAGAATTCTCAGTCGGTGTTGCGACGGTGGAAGTTGATGAGTTGATGTCTCCCGATCATCTGTAACCCTTAGGCAGCGCAGAACAGCTTTGGTGATGCCACAGCTGGAAAGGAGGGCTCCGGATCATCACTGCACGCAATGCGGCTTTCAGCCAGCTTGCGTCGAAACAGAAGATTGGGCGTACAATCGCTGGCTGAGGACGGGAGATCACATCCGTTCCTTCTGACACTGTTCTTGGGAGCACGAATGGCGCGCCTACCAGTCCTCCTCGTGCACTCTTCGCAAATTAAAATGCTAGAATGGGTATCGGAAGGTTTGGGAAGTGTATAAACGACGGCAGTTTATCCAAATTTGAATAAATGTCTAAGTCAGGCCTGGGCCGACGAAATCCTTATAACTGCAAGATGCTCAAGGACTCAACTTCCACACAAAGCGTGTCCGCTGAAATGCATCCATTATATGATATAATTTGGCCCACTTCTCGATACATAGTATGTATATTGACTTTACAAAAGAATGCCTTCATGTATATGTAGGTATTACAGGTCAGGCAATCAAACTCCAGCGCTCTTGTTCAAGCGATAGTATATCAAAATTAAGAATAACGACGGCTTTCTACAACCAGTAAGGATAAATTATGTAAGATAAAGAGGTAAATATAACGGGCTTTAGCCATTCAAGGACAATGATCCAGATTTCCATCGACGTAATTGCCCCACCACGTTGGGAACGGAATCGCCGGACCTGCCGCACCCAGAACCGCAAACGAAAGTATAAACAGTACCGTAAGACTGGCTCCGTCCAGTGCGCCAGTGACCAAGTACATGTAGTCCTTGAAAATCTTTGGCCGATAGTTTCGCAGGTAGAACTGCGTGAAAAATCCGGAAATGACGGTGCTGAAGATGATGCAGGTCTGGGACTGGTTGTACGGGAAGTAACCGGAGTATTGAATGAACTGGGGCAAATTAATTTCGTCCATTGAGAAGCTTCCAATTTTCGGGACAAACTGCGGAGATGGACGAACGAGAGAGCTTTAGTTGTGCGCGCTGAAAGGCTGTCGCATCTGCATGTCTTACATGAGTGATAATGCGATGTATCGCAACAAGTCCTGCACCAATCGCCAGCCCAAGAGGAACCATTTCATACATGGTTCCGGCTTTGTAGAGATATTGCGCCAAAGCCCAAGAAGCTGCATTGGTGTTGTATGACTGAAGCGTCGCTCCACTCCAGGATGAGTCTCCATCGCTGTTGACGAGGAGATCGCGGTTGCTGTTGACGATCGATATCATTACGACGTAGTTGATGAAGCCTCCCAAGACTGTTCCGTAGACCTGAGTGAGGAACATGGAGCGCGGAGGAATTTTCACTGAAATAATACGCCCGATCAGATTGAAATTTGGGATCTCGAGAAAATAAAGTACCCACGGTATTCTCCAAGTTTGAGATCGTTGCACAGGTTTACTGTGTTCGCGATGACATTGTGCGACCAAGCGGCAAAGTACATGTTTCCGACGGGACGTCCTGGCAGGAGGAGACCGGCAATCATTTTCGACAGGTTGTTGGTGGCAATACCATTGCCGAAACGCGAATACAGTAAGGTACTCTGGTGAAAGAGCGACGGGTTATTTGCTGGTAGCCGAACGACGAAAGCTATGAAGACGCATTCTCACCAAAGGAGCTATTATAATACCAAGAATCAGAGATACGATGTACGCCCACGCAGGAAGTGTGATGTTTTCTCGAAGGACAACAACAAGACCGAGAACAAAGCTGATAACAAGGGTGGCGATGTACCACGAGTTTGGTGTCTCCTTGTAGTGCTTTGCCATGTGCTCGTGGTGGCGATCGGCACTCCCGTCTGACGCGCTCCTATATGCGCGGACAATGTCACCACCCCAGAAGAGCAAGCAGTGTGCGATCAATGCTCCGATCTAGCGTGTACAACGAAAGCTACGTTAGGAGAACTGCTGGCCGCGAAAGAGCAAAGCGGACACATACCGCCGCATTTGCCATAAACATCGCATACGCAAAACTGCCGGTCAGGTGCGGGATACCATTCTGAGCGAGCGCAGCTTCATCAAGAACCCCGCCGACAAAAATGTCGGCCACAGGATAAGGCGAGCCATCGGCAGTTCGCAGGCGAGTGGACATGAACGGTTGTGAAAGCGCTTGCCAGCCGTTTCCATAGTAGATTCCAAGCATAGCGATGTAACAGACTACAAACCCAATTGCCTGGTGCCATTGGAGCTTGAGGGGAAGGGAAGTTTGGTAAGATGTGATCTATCAAAGCGAAATGGAGTCAGGAATGGGAACGGGATGTCATGTACGTCATTTCACTGCGAAAGACTCACGTATTGCCAGTCGAAGGAAAACGAGAACAGACCGAGCCCTTCGTTATTTGTAGCACCGCCAAAAAGATTCCGGAGCACATCTGCCTTGCTACCGACTGCGTACATCGCAGCGAGACATGGGATTGAGACAGAGTTCAACCATGGGATGATGTACGCCGGGAACCATTGGTACATAAACATGAAGGCAAAGCTGTACCAGAACCAGCGAAGGGGCTTCGAGTTCTTCATCTGCTCCCAGTGGAGTCCCTGAAGTGTCTTGACGGTCGGAAGAGTGCCCCAATACACAGCTTCAACGTGCCAGACGGCAACCGGGCGCAAGAGACCGCAGAGTCCGTAGCCAAACAGTCCAATCGAGATCACGCCCAGCACCACTGTAGTGGCACTGAGTGGAAGGTCGTAGAACAGATTCTGAGCGGAGAACACAACAACACTTTCGACGGAGTTGGACGCTGACGAGGCTGTGATGGAGCAAATAGCGTGTTCTTTCAGGCTCCAAGGACCAGGGTTAAGAAACTTGATAATACGAATTCTCCACGGCAGAGGACCTTCCCCTCCTTTGGCGCGCCATTGCGCCTCGTGAATGTCGCCGCGGGGTAGGAGCGTAGCCCATGCGTTGCCGAGAAAGTAGGCGATGAGCACAATGAAAGTTCCTTGAATGGTGACAGTTGTGGGTTTGAACTGGGGGATGTGTCGTCATCGTTGGTGTGATCGCTCACCTGACGAAAAGCACTCACATAGTAGATCATGGTCATCACGGCCTGGAAGGCGGCCAGAACAGTCGCCAGAAACATGCTCCGGAAAGTGATTGATTCGTCGAAGTCATCACGCAGCGATAGCAGTCGGTTGGCGACATCCGCCGCCGTGATAATAGTGTCATCCTCGTCGATAAAATCACCACCCTTCTCGTCCTTCGCTCCGTTCTCGTTGTCTGCCTCGGGAGACGGGGCGTCGTTTGCGATGGTGGGATCGAGAACTTTCGCCTCTTCGGCGGTTGCGTCGACCATCGATCGCGGGTTTGCTCAATTCCTATGCCGGGGGGAGGGGTGCTGGTCGTAGACGGCGCGGTTTGTAGCAGTCCTTTATCGAGGAATTCTCTCGCGATCGCGAACCTTTTTCTTGGGCCTTGGCGCACTAAAATGACAGGGCGTGTGGGGCAACAGGGGTTTTTTAGGGTTCAACGGAACAGTAATGGAAGTCGCCTCTCCACATTTCCGAGAAACTCCCCGAAACTTACCTGAAGTCATTCAAAGAGGGGATAAACGAAGAAAAAGCTGGCCAAACGAACAAGATCCACTTTTGGTGCATTCGAAAAGCGGCCCCGAAGTTGTCCTGCAAGAAGGTAGCAAGGCAGTATTATTGATCGTTGGGGAATACATAAATTTCAGGGCATGAACAGTGCCAGATAACATTTTTGGACCATTCCGCAAGTACAGACGAGGTCTGCTGGTCAGTGACACCAATACGTGGAGGTAGTTGGCAGTTGCACTCACGCGGTCTTTTGATGAGATAAGCATCCACTCTGCGCGGCTACCTTTATCAGGCGATAGCATTCTGGTAGCGTACGCTCTTCTGTTCCATTCTTCACTGTGCTTGCGTCATCACCTCACGCCACGGGAACACGTCACCACATACCCGAACGTACCTCTAGCACTGCTCAAATGGGTCGACTGACACATATGTAGACCATCACTGGCGAAGGGGAGGTGCAGGCAGTCCGCTTCTTTGATTCTATGTCGCCGCCCGGAACACCAGCGGGCATAAGCCCTTGGAATATATACATCCAGAGAGATGTCAGAATCACTTCGATGACAGGCCAAACGTTCGGTGGGACCCCATGTCGACCCCATCAAGAAGCGCATTCGTCCAATACCGCAAAAATGAACGACTGCCATCGAATCACTTTGACGGTTCGCATGAGTTCCAGGTTGACAATCAGGGCAGCAAGGGCATAATACGTCAAAGAGCTTAGTCTCAGGGTCCCGCTTCCGTAAAGACGTGAAATCGACATGACTTCTCGAGTGCTGTGGTCACCCAACTTCACGCCGGTTTGGACTTTCCAGTCAAATGCAGTGGTGCGGGACTTCATGGTTCATGTCAGATAATACATGCAGGATGCTTGGCTAAACTCTTAGGATTTCACGCCTTAGGCTCCACCCGGTGAATGCTCGGGGCGCCACCCATTTTACCCTGTACCAGACGTCGATTGTTACTTAAGAACTGGCCTATCCGGCATTCCAAGCGGTAGAGCCCTCACCTTCAACTTCTTGTTCATTTCCTGCAAGAGTTGCGAGTGTCAAGACGCGCAGTCAAGATGCCGAACCCTCTTGAACTTCATCAAGTAATGCCACTCACGATAAAGTGCGGTGCAGCTCGGTGCGCCTCCACCGCGGCCTCGTCCTTCCATTGCTCCACAAAGATGAATACCGTGGGGTCGCTGACCAAGACACAGAGCGGACCGTTAACACGAACCGCAACGTCAGGGCGTCATCCACCAGAACACACCTCTTGTCCTGGAGCAAGGTGTACTCGATGCAGCCAGGCTCGTTCAGTTTCACTGCCTTGGCCCCCTCGGCAAGGACTTTCCCAACTTCCTCTGCTTGCTCCTTCTTGGCCTTCAGGACAGCGACTTCAAGGCCGAAAATGGGTCGGAACGATGGTTGGGAGTTGTGATGGGGGATGGAAGGAGGGAATTAGTGAAGGTCGGAATCGGATCGTTTAACTGGGTTCCGTCCGCGAGCCGAAAGAGAACTCCGTGGAGGGGATGCCCGTGCGTGATTCCTAAGCTTACCAGTGCGGATGACCATGTTTGATTCTGTGAATGTGAAGGGTGGGGATTGGGAATCGTCTCGGCAAAAATTTCTCCGTGAGTTGCGTCGGGGCGAAGGGCAGAATTCTCCCAACGTTGGGTGGTTCCTTCGTTCTTTATTGGATCCCAGTCTCACTAAAAATTCAATGAGCATAGTACGTAAGCTTCTTCTTGCTCAGAGAAATGGAGAGAAATGTATTCAAAGTTTTAAGGTTGCTGTGCCTCGTTGTCGCCCAACCAGGGGACGCAATACACTTCCGAAATTCGATGCTCCGACGGGAGACGAACATCCCGGCTTTAAAAGACCGCACACCCGCCTTTCTACGTGAGCAATGGTGGTGAAACTCAGTCCAGAGGACAAGGTAGGACTTGTTTGAAATGCACCCCTTGGGTGACAACTCATTGACCTCTCACTCCCACTTATTCAGGCTGCGTACGACCGTGATGGTGTTGTATGTCTCCGTGGCGTCATCTCTCCCGAGTGGATCGAGAAACTGCGCTTGATGGTGGACCGTGCGGTCGAGACGAGCAACGATGTCGGACCCGAAAGGGGGAGGGAGTACACGGCCAAGGACAAACCAAGAAGATTCTACGGTTCGTTACTACTCGTGCTTCCTCTTTTACGTAACCCGATGCTGCAGGGGAGATCGATGTCTGGCGCCGCGAGAGCGACGTTGGAAAGCAAGCGATGGACTTCATTCGCAACGGACCTTGCGCCGAAATCACCGGCAGGATAATGGACGCGAAACAGTGCCGATTCCTGTACGACCAATTGTTCATGCGGGAGCCTGGGACGGAGAGCAGAACACGTGAGTCTCCAACATTCGGCACCTTTATTATGACGGTTCACGCACTCATGTAAACTACATGGTACACTTCAAATAGCGTGGCACCAAGACCAACCGTACTGGAGTATCAGCGGGTGGCAGGTGTGCTCCGTTTGGATTCCCCTGTAACCCATCAATAAAGAAACTGGAAGTCGTGAGTATCCCCAAACTTTCCGACACCGACACCCCTCACGAAGTTGGCGCAGTCGAGTACATAGGAGGATCGCACTGCTGGTCGCTTACTCTCCGCAAAAGTTCGGAACTGGAGAACGATACGCCGGAAACTCTCTTCCCACCTTGCCCGATATTGAAGCTCAGCGGTCCAAGGGGGAACTCGACATCCTCAAGTTCGGAATGGAAGTCGGCGATGCTCTTGGTAAGTCGGGTGTCGACCATTTGCACACATCGCTATAACGCCCTCGTTTCGTCTTCCTCCACCAGTATTCCAAGCAATGATCGTTCACGGCTCACCCGGCAACCAGCACGCCACTGCGCGTCGGCGCGCCTGGGCGACTCGTTGAGTAGGGGACGATATTCGCTGGATCATTGACCAGGAGCGAGAGTGCGGATTTCCCATCGGGTATGACCCTGGGCTGAAGCACGGAGACAAGTTGGTGCATGAGTATTACTTCCCTGTTTGCTGGGCGACTGATGAGGGGGAAGGTAGTGCTGAAGAGGCGGCGAAAGCGGCGGTTTAGGTTATCGTAGCGTCGTAAATGTTTGTGCGCGAAAGACTTGTCAGCATTGGAACCATATCTTCGACATGTGCTACGACGAATGTACAAAATGATCGTGATGATCCGCTACGAATGTACGAAAGCACATCGACTCGATATCCCTGGAAGGCAAACTTTGCAAGTGTTTGTTGTGTTTTGCGACATGGAAGCAACATTGTGAAGACATATTGCTGGATAGAGATAATGGCGTACATATTTTTCCTCTGTACTATTTTGATAATATCTAATTCACCTCTTCAACTAGCACTTCAAGGCTTGCCCATAGTCACTCGCAACTTTCCCGTTCCCATTTATCGCGTCTTTGCACGCGTCGATCTCCAACGTCGCAGAAGTCACACTTCCTCCATGGAAAAACCCTCCCGTTGCAATATATATGTCTCCACTGTCCTGGTGACAGTCCCATGCATCAACTTCACCATACTCCGCATGATTGCGCACTCCATTGTACATGTCGTCGCAAGACTTGTTTGGCGTGCGGTTTAAGCAGAAGCGGAACTGTGCTTTGACGAAATAGGTATCGTGCAAGGGTGCGGCAACAAGGCTCAGTGTCTTGTATGCACACGTCACTACATTTTTGGCTGGAGGTGGTGAAGGTGGGGGTGAGTGAGGAGGGGGAGGGGGAGGAGACGATGGCGGTGGCGGAGGGGGAGCTGAGGCTTGGCAGTTTGCAGCGTTTGGTCTGATGGAAGTAAGAAAATGAGTAAACGGGTGATCCGGAAATGGGAAAAATCGACATTTATTATCCAGCAGGCAAAATTTCCGTGAGAATGCCAATGCAACGCACCTGCATGTGTACTTTGTTCCATCGCCTTGTGCGATGCAGCATACCGCGTTTGAGCTGGCGCATTTGGTGGAACCAGGGTAGCACGTCTGCCAGTCAGCAATTCCAGTGGAAGGTGGAGGCGGAGGTGGACTGGATGATTGGCAGTTTGCCCCATTTGGCCTGTCGGGTTTGGATTCCAAGAGAGAAGGACGCGTCAATTGTCATCTTTCTGAGCACATAAATCTTTACAGCAGACCGCCATCACCCACCTGCACGTGTACTTTGATCCATCCCCGCTTGCGATACAGCACACCGCTGCCGAGTTTGCGCAATAGGTGGAGCCGGGGTAGCAGGTCTGCCAATCCGCAATTCCACCTGACGGTGGTGGCGGACCGGATGATTGGCAATTTGCGCCATTTGGTCTGGATTCAGAGTCAAGCGAGCAGTAAGAGCACGTCATTTTCTGGGCGCTGCAGAAGTTACAGCAGACCGCCATCACCCACCTGCACGTGTATTTGCTTCCGTCACCGCTTGCGATGCAGCACACCGCCGCCGAGTTTGTGCAATAGGTGGACCCTGGGTAGCATGTCTGCCAATCAGCAATTCCACCTGATGGTGGAGGTGGAGGTGGAGGTGGTGAAGACGTCTGACAGTTAGCGCCATAGGGCCTATCAATTTGAAATGAAAACGAGCATGTTGAGAAACACTTCTAATGCGCTCGGATGGCGAGATGATGCACCTGCACGTGTATTTGGATCCATCGCCGCTCGCAATACAGCACACTGAGGCAGAGTTTGTGCAGATGAGCTTCCTGGGTAGCATGTTTGCCAGTCCGAAATCGCGCTTCCGCTACAACCTGTGGAGGGTCGATATGTAAAGCAACGCGCAAGGAAGTGTATGACGGATGAGACTCACCACTGCTGTTAGGTCTGCAGGTGTGCTTTGTGCCGTCCCCCGATGCAACGCAACACACTGCGATCGAGTTGGAGCATGGTGTGGATCCGGGATAGCAAGTTTGCCAGTCTGCGATTCCGGCTGCGGCCGGAGTGATCGAGCCACTGAATACGAGTACTGCGGAGAGTGCTAGAACGGAAAGTGGCTTCATTGCTGGCAACTTTACGGAAGACCTCTTGGTTTTGTTCGAACGCACCCTTGGATCCACACCGTTTCGAACGGTTTGGAGGAACGGTTCACTCTTGGCAGATCGGGTTACGGAAATAATTGGAGAATGTTCCTCAGAACCCTTCAAGGCGTGAAAGAGTTTACGTGCGTATGAATTTCAGGCAATAAATTGTATGGAATCGTGTTCCAACGTTGAGTGTCTCGCTAGACTTATGTGCGAAACATGAAGGCAAACTTTGTTTGGTCACGTGCATTACGCGTGAAGTTGAGCGAAGTAAATTTCCACCTCGAAATGCGGAGCAAGGCTGAATATTACACCATCGCTCATAGAAAGGTACACGTGTGGTCTTTCCAAGCCGGTATGTTTGTTGCCGTTGCCGGTCAGAAGCATCGCGCAGCTGTGGCGCGTTGAAGGGAGACAGCCCAACTTCTATTCTGTTGCCACCTTGATCATCGAGGATAAGCAGTCCAAGGGGGAACTCATTCTCAAGTTTGGAATGGAAATCGGAGGTTGACGGACAGTGTAGCCGGAAAGTACCGTACAATAAAGTACATAAGTATTCTTGAGGACAACCGAGAGGAACAGGGTGGCGTTGCTAGCGTTCCCAAACACGTGTCGGGACCCATTCTGACTTTTTGAGGGCTCGCGGCAGAAGCACATATGTTCGAAGGTGTTATATAACGAAAGGCGGAGTTCCGGCTTTCCATGCACACCACTGTACTGTATTTTTGATATATCTACACATACATTCGACGGCACAGTACACTTTTAAGGCATTGGGACACTTTAAGGCATTGCAAAATTTTCAAAGAGCATTTGTCTGATGCTATTGCATAAAAAATAAGTTATAGTGAATGGGTACAAGCAATGGGGTTCAAACTGCTTACCAGTGATGCCCCCTCACTTGGATGAATATGGAACACAATCAAAGAAGATTTAACATCTGAATCATGNACAAGTCTCTCTATATCTGAAGAGAGCTTCAGGGGATTCCCCAACAATATTATGGGGTCAACAAAAGGAGTGCAAAGTTCTGGTTGTTTCATCTATAAAGGGAATGGTAATGCCATTCAGTATTGACAGAAACTAAAACTCACTTTGCCTTTAGCGTCATCAACTTCAGGCTCTTGTTCAGTCAATGCTGAGCCAATTTTGATTTTGGAGGATAATGGTTTTGTAGATACTTTATTTTTAATTCTCTTTGGTGATCGAGAGTCCTCTCCAAGAGTCCCAGCTGCATTGCCACCTTGTGAAGGTGCTTCAACTGATTGGACAAGAGGGGTTGGCTCCCACAATCGATCTTCCACAGGTGGGGAAAAGCCATCCAGCTCCTCATCATGTGATGCATGAGGAGCTGGTTTCAATGGTGCTTTGTGTTTTCCTGAATTCAACATCAAATGTAATGTGGAAGTTTCCACACTAGGATTAGGAACTGCATTCACTTACCTTTTGATGCACCAGGAACACTTTTGCCAAGGCACATTTGTGCTGCAAGTTCCAAAAATATAGCTCTTGTTGCAGCAGTATCAAATTGTCCTAAAATGCAAGAGATAAACTATTGCAATTACAAATGTGCCGAATTTCAAGGTACGTACCATGGTACATCAGCAACAATGCTTCTTCAATTTTTGCAACACTCCATCCACTGCCGAGCTTCTGCGATCGTAGCTCCTTCTCCCACGCAACATACTTATTCATCCAGACAGCAGCACGTTCCTCAACATATGCCTGCGTAGGGCGCTCAGGCAGTTCTGATAGCATTTCAAAAAGTATTGACTAAATGAAAAGATGATCAGTAATTGCAACATTTGCTCAAATCAGACTTACTGTCACACTGACATCCACTAACATGGAGTATATAGTGTAGTATGAGTGTTGGGTATTAGCTGCTGTGCCACTACTNTGGCCGCGGGTTTAGATGTGCACACCTGCAGGACGTGCCCTAAGTTTGGCATCACGTTCCTGCAGGTGAGTTCTATGCACATTACGTCTTGCTATGTACATCTGATCATATATGCACGTTCCTGCAGTTTACAGGCTCGTGCAGCTCACTTAGGTTGTGTAGCATCCAGGGCTCCATTTGCAGTCTTGTCTTTGGGCCCCAATAAATGATGCAGACAATAACACTCCAGGCAGCCAAGTTGACCCCAGCAAGGATTGTCAAAAACCACCCAATACCAATGGTGGTTCGGCGGGGGCTATGGCAAGGGGACCAAGGGCGGCAAGTGTGAAGCAGAGGAAGCTTGCGGCAACTGCGTGAGGGTGGTGTGGTGTTGGTGATGGGGGACAAGCAGGAGACAGGGGAGGGTAAGGCCCTGGACGAGTGGGTAACTCGTCACTTTATTGTCAACTTGTACTCGCCTAGTGTATTGTGATACTGTACTCGTCACTTGCCTAAAAAGTTCGATGCAAACTCGCGACTCGCGAGTATACTCGCGAGTATACTTGCCAATATATGTTCAAAAAAAAAACTTCATTCAAACCTTGCCCACATAGCAGGTACCAAAAGCAGAGCACCAAACATTTTTGTTATGTATTTTTTACATGTAATTATTGTTATTTCGCACCTTCATCGCTTTCAAAACATCAAAATTCCTGAGTTGGACGGTGGGAGAGACAGGCTAAAAGCACACAGCGGGGAAGTACACGCGGCTAAATAATTTTAAGCGAACTCGCGAGTACACTCGCGAGTTTGAAAATTTGTACTCGCAACTCACCAAATTTTATTAGCATCAACTCAGCTCGTACTCGCGAGTTTATACTTGGCAAGTTGGCAAGTTTATACTCACTCGTCCAGGGCCTTAGGGGAGGGCAACATTGTACCAATAATCGACGCCCCTTGGGAAGGAAAGACGTCCAGCAGGAACGTGTTGCAGCTGGTGCCACTACACCACAATGCAGGTCATAAGATTGTTCCTTCCCCACTTCTCAACAAAAGAGGACAGCACTCACAAGGCCTGGGACCAGTCCCAGCAATAGTGGCACTGAGCATGGGAACCCCGAACCACATGGCTCGTTCCACGCCCCATCCGTACATGAGGAGACTGCCAAAGATGAAGAGAATGGGGAGCCATGAGGAGCGGAGACAGTCCTGTGGGCCACGCACACATGGGTCAGTTTCAATGTGATTCAACGGAGGAGTGGAGTGGGGATGAAAAACCAATCTCAGGTATCAACACGCCCACTCGCTTGACCTTCCACCTGGCAAAGATCCTGTTGGCATACATGCGAAAGATCCAGGCCCCTGCAAAGAAGCTGAACCCAACAAACAGCTGCACAAAACCGATCTGTGATGTGGAGAAGGCATACACGTGCGTGTAGTTGCGGGGAACCGTCATGGAGAAAATGTACAGGACCATGACCGTGAAGGGGATTTGAACAACAAGGGCAAGAACAAAAGAGTCTAAAGGGTGGGTGGTGGGTGGTGAGAGGGGCTCCTCAATGGGGCAAATTCAGTGGGTAATTCTTACATTTATCTAAACGCGGAAAGGAAAGAAAAGGAAAGAGCGAGTTTAATTGAACAGACAGGTCATCGGTCAAGTGACGTCACCACTCTCTGTGTACCAACGGCACAAAGGGATTTTGTTTGCGCCTTGGTACTGACGTTGAAGGAAAGCGGGGGCGTTGGCCAGGTGAAGCACTGCACGGTGGAGCAAGGGAGCGTGGCAGTGCAACTCACACCAAGGTAAAAGAATCCAAGGGCTTGCAAGCGGGATGAGGAAGGGTTGATGTCGGAGAGCGTACCCCGTGAGCGGAGGGACAGAGAGTGAGCCCAACTACCATCCAGGACGGCCATGAGATAGCATTCATGCTCCCCGCGACCAGCACGGCGCTCATTCCAATCTGCTGCAATATCCGCATGATGTAAAACATGGCGATGTTCTTTGAGAAGTATCCCAGCACAGTTGTGACGATTGCAATGGGGATTGAGAGGACGTATGTGATGCGGCAGCTGCGGACTGGGGGAAAGTTGGATATCCGATATAAGGGCTTGGACTTGGGCTGTACAGAAAGGGTTGAGTGGAATTCGCATGTACCGTTGGCAAGCTGCACCTAGAGCAACGGCGCAAGAGCATTCATGAACGTCGCAATTGAGATGGACGCGTTTGATGGCTTGTTGGGACGTGTCCAGGTCGATTTGCTGAGTTTGGTGGGGGCGGAATCGGAAGTCGGAACGGTCTATGACGAATACATACACAGCAACAGCAGATAACGGGGATCACGCACCATGACCGGTAGCAAGGGCAACTAAACAAATTCCAAGAAGCGGTACGAGTATGTGTGAGACAGAGGTGCAAGATGGTGCGCGAACATGCAAGTCAGTTCAGTGCAGTGAACAGCCCACGCCCCACCGCAACCACTCACGAATATAGAATTCAACAAACTGGCCGCCGTCGCCATACTCATGACCAGCCCCTGAATGATCCAGAACCGTCGCCGGGAGAACCGGCATGCAGACGAGGCATCCGTTCGATCCGAGTGGGAGGGTGCAGGTGACGCCAGAACCAGTTCGGATTCCTTTGCATCAATGGCTTGGATTTGCGTCCTCTGGTGCACGGATTCGGCAAGTGGAGCTGTCGGAAACAAATCGGACACGGTGTCTGCATTTGGTTCCGCGAGTGTCTCCCTCGCTGGCAGAGCTGAGTCCAGCGAGTCCAGTGGCGCAGATGCATTGCTTGCGGACATTGTCTGCACGCGAGTCGAGTGTAGAAATATAGTGGTGAAGTGAAGAGGGAGCTTGGGAGCCTGGAGACAGGTACAGAAGGGGCCCTGACCAAATGGGACCCGGAGTGAGGTTATTTTGATAGTTGCGCATCGGAAGTTCGGAACCCATTCTGACCCTATTGCGCGTGTGCCGGCTTGCTTGCATATTCATTTTGATTCCTGCTTTCTCGTCATGTTGCTGGCTGCTTTGTCATACTCCACTCGTCGGTGTTGAAGATTGCTGAGATGAACAGTGTTCTATGGGCGAGGTGCGGATGTCTTCACCCGTGTTTGCTCTCCGTCTGGAACCCGACCTCCCTAGGGTGGTGTCCGTGTAAAGTATAGTTGGCATCTCATCACGTGGGTCGACTGTCGTGGGCTTGTGGCATATGTCCCCTCACTGTACACTGTACATGCACCGTTGACTCATCATCATCGCTATCTACCCTCCTCGTCCTTGTCCTACAATTCTCCAGTTGGGGCCTGGGCGGTCGTCCTCTATCCGCCGTCTGGTAGGGATGAGACGTCCTGCATCATTCCTGCATCCGTACATGACGACCCCTGGCATTCCAAGATGAAATGAGCAATTACGACGTCTGCAAGAAAAGGTAACGCAAACCCGCCTCGGACGTGGATACGGTGGCTGACCAGGCACCAGCAAACGAGGGTGAGACGAAAGTCGATGGAGCGCGCAAGGAGTGACGAATGTGAGCAAGGCGTCGGACCACCAAGCGGGAGGAGAGTTGGAGTCTTAATTGGTGGGCCTCTCCCCGAATAAAGGGAGGGAGTGATGTACCCGGTAACACAGCGGAGCCGTAACACAGTTTCTTGACATTTCGTTCCTTATAACCTGTCTCACGGCTGAACCCGAGGCAGATCTTTTTAGCTTCCCCACCCACCCACCTTCTCACCACTTTGCGACACTCGAATCCGCCACACTCCCCTCTGCGCCATGTCTGCCAGCCATCCGTCTGCGTCCCCGGACTCGCCCGTTACCGAGACACCCGCGGAACCAAATGACTCCACCCCCCCCGATTCTGTGTCCAATTTGCTTCCGACTTCTCCACCTGTGCCTGCCAGCACGCAGCAACCCACGTACGAACACGAATCTGCGGAAAAGAGTCCGCGCATTCACTCGCACGACGTCGATGCAGATGCAAAGAAATCGGACTTGGTTTCCTCGTCACCGTCGCCCTCTCACTCTCACTCGGATCGCAGGGATGCCTCGTCTGCGCGTGGCTCGCGGTTCTCACGACGGCGGTTTTGGATCATACAGGGACTTGTCATGAGTATGGCAACCGCGGCGAGCTTGTCAAACTCGATATTCGTGAGTGGGTGGGGTGGTTGGGCATGAGATCGTTCTCTTAACACTAACACACTTGTTCCTTCCATGTCCGCCTTTGTCTCATTTCTCATGCGTATTTTTATCTAGACGCCATCGTTGCCCGTCATGGTAAGTGGCTGATGGTATTTGGGTGCCGTGGACTCGTCATTGACCGGCTCAATTCCCCAACCCAACCTCAGCAAATCGACCTCGACACGTCACAACAAGCCATCAACGCATCCGTCTCAATCGCGACATTCATGAACGCCCTTGCCCCCCTCCTCTGGGCGCAACTTGCCGACGGTAAGTATAGGTACAAACTCCTCCCGATCATATTTTGTCAACCCACGCCCTCATCTTATATCGGATACCCGTCTTCCCACACAGTTCGCGGCCGTCGCATAACCTACATCCTGTCCATCCCCATCGCGATCGTCGCCACCATTCTCGGGTACTTCTCGAAAAACATCGCCATGTTCTACGTCACGAGGATATTCCAGCAGATTGGAATGAGCGCCGTGCTTGTTGCGGGGAGTGTGAGTGATTTCTCATGGCCAACATGGATGGTAGCTGGGCTCACTTCCAACCCTCCCCAGGGAACGCTTTCCGACATAAACCCCTCCTCATCCCGCTCGCAAGCTCTTGGATTCTTCTACCTCGGCGTGAGTCACCCCTCTCTCTTCCCTCCATCTTCCCTCCCTCACCGTCCGACTCCTCACCTGCACCTTTACCCACCTCAACAAACCCCCCCCGGCCCCCCCAAACCAACCGCCACGCGACGCCACGCACACACCACGCACTCTCTATTACGTTACAACGTTAGTACCAAGGCGCCACCACTATCGCACCGGCCCTCGGCGGCGTCATCGCCGACTCGCTTGGCTGGCGGTGGACGTTTATTGTTGCGGCTGTTTATGTTAGTATTGAGTCTCACGTTTCGCTCTCAAACCTTCCCCGTTTCACGCCTCACACATCGTGCTTACACTCTTAATTCTTCACCCACCACCCTCCAGACCCTCGCCATCTTCATCGCCATGTGCATCCTCATGCCCGAGACGATGGACCCGGTGGTGTTGAAGGCGAATCGGATGAAGGGCGTCAAGAATCCCTTTGCGCCGTTGGTGTATAGTGAGTGTGTGACGTCTCTTGATCTCCAGCACTGCCCGTTTTAACCGCTTTCGCTTTTTCCTCCGCTCAGACAAATGTAAGAATCCAAACTGAACCTGCCCCACCCCCTTCCCCTCTCACCACCCACCTCGCCCCTTCTAGACCCCTTCGTCCTGGCCCTGGTCCTCCAAATCGCCTTCACCGTCATGGTCCTGTACATCTTCTCCGTAATCATCCCGCGCGACTTCACGCGCGTGTACGCCTTCTCGACCTCGCAGATCGGGTTTGTCCAGCTGTTTGTAGGTTTTGGGTTCTTTGTCGGAACGTGGTGCTTTGGCGTGTATGCGGATAGGATGTATGGCACGTGGAAGGCGAAGAGGGGAGGGGTGTCGATACCTGAGGTTGGTTTCCAGGAGTTGCTGCCCGGAACGCTCCGGCCACGTTAACCTGGACCCCCCGCGGCACCCACAACACAGGACCGTCTCCGATCCACATGGCTCCCCATTCTGTTCATCTTCGCCGGCCTGCTCGTGTACGGGTGGGGCGTGGAACGCGCTACGTGGTTCGGGGTTCCCACGCTTGGTGCTGCTGTTGCGGGGGCAGGGTCCCAGGGCTTGTGAGTATGCTCGTGGGTGGCCGAGGAGGGGGAACAATCTCATGACGTGCGTATGTTTTAGTGGGACAAGCTGCAACGCGTTCCTGTTGGACGTGTTTCCGTCCCGAGGGGCGTCCATTATCGGTACGTTCGTCGCTCTTGTTCTTCCCTGGCTTGTCCTGCTCATGCTCCTGTTCATCCATCACTAACCCCCTACCCCACCCCCACGCAGCCGCCGCCAATTTCCTCCGCTTCACACTCGCCGCCCTGGGCCCGCTCGCCGTAGCCCCCGCCGAATCCACCATCGGGGTCGGGTGGTTCTCGACCCTGCTTGCCGGAGTCAACTTGGCCGCGTGGAGCGGCATCTTCTGTATCATTAATTGGGGCGCCAGAACAAGACTGAGGATGGAGCCGTGGAGGAGCGAGGAGAGGTGGGATGCGCAGAGGGAGGTGCTGTTTGCCGCTGGAGCAGGAGCAAGGGGGGAGAAGGCAGGTGAGGAGGGAAGGAAGGGATTGTTGGTTGCGTAAGCGGGAGGGTGGACTAGTGAATTGCATCCTAGAGCGAAGAGGGGACCTAATTCTCTGTGTATGTATTTGCATCGCATCGCAACATATCTAATGGTTATGGTATCTTCGAACGACATCACGCAACGATTCGTGGACTCCATCTACATCGTGTGGGCGATTGCTTGATCTCGTCGCCTTCTTATCCGCCAGCGACACCTTCGCACGTGCCTATTTCCTCAGGGTGCAACACAGGCATCTCTTCCAACGTTTGCCGCGCCATCTTCGCCCTCGACCCGATTACCCCACGCATTTCTCAGCGATGGATGCAATCCAAAGACAGCTCGTAGGAATGGACTACTTTTCGTCGCGGAGTGTCTTGGAAAACGATGTGAACGATTCGGGACGAGCTGAGCCGATCAAGCGGGTTCCGAAACCGGGAGAAGCTGTTCCGTTACGATTCGCGGCGAGGTGAGAGGTATTCAAGCCAGCGCAGCTCTCAAAAAACGCGGTGGCGAGGTGCTTACTCGTCGGCAGCCTTCTCCCTTGCTTGCCGGAGGAGACCTCCACCGAGACGCAGAATGAAGAAGACTACGAGGTTCTCATTCAACTTCGGTACGTGTCACACAGTGGGCTCAAGCATCTCTAAAATGGCGACGGCTTTTCAACACTATCAGCCTGACCCATTCCCTGCAGGGGATCTCGAGGGTTCATTGGCTCCTTGACAGTCTTCCCAGGTGGAGGTTTGGACGCTTCTGATGGAGACCCCGCGTGGAGGAACCTGTTTCTCAAGTCCATTGCAAAAGCCCCACACCACCTGAGGGAACGACACCGGAAAGTGTTCTGAACGAGTTCACGAGACTGTTCGCTTTCTGCCGCGGTTGCGGCACCGAGAGAAACGTTTGAGGAAGCCGGGGCGCTCTTGACGGTCGACACGGCCTCCAACCAAGTGTCAAAGGCCGTGGAAGGACCATCGAGTCGCCGTCTTCTTTTTTGCGCCTTTTCTCTTCCGCGGACCAGCCTCAGCCTCAGCCCCTAGTCCCTGTTCCCTGGCACCACTTCGTCACACCCGCCACCGAGCACACACGGTACAGTGCTCGGTTCCTCCTCACCACCCTTCCTTCGCGGCCGTCCATATCCGCCGACGGTAGTGAGACTGTGACCGCGTACTGGTCGACGCCCACAGCGTCACTGAACCGGCTTGAGCGAGGGGAGATCCGAATGGTGGAGCCCCAATTTCTCATCCTCAAGGAGCTCCAGCTGCCGTACCCAAAGTGGGCGGATTTGGCGGCGTACAGCACCTACCAGACGTGGCGAAGTCACTCGGAGGTTGCGGATACGGTCACGGAGACGTACAGGGACCCAGACACTGGGATGGAAGTGCTCACCGCGCCAGGAGATTGGCTGCACTCGGAGACACCCGCGTCAGAGAGCACTCTGGAAGCGAAGCCAAGAAATAGGGTCGTTCCTCACCCTGCGACGGGCGAAGGCATGGGAGGCAATCTTTCTATTTAGTGAGCATCGGGGGTGTTTGTTGCGCGCGTGTGTGACGGCGAAACAAGACGCTTTCTCCATCTCAGTGGCCGACTGGAACTCGATCGCTCTATTCCCTGAGGCCATGTCAGTGCCTCACCTTTTGGAACGCGCCACCAAATCCTGGGACCATCGAGGGGATCTGGGTTGTTTAGTCCAGGGGAGAAGATATGATCGCGATACATGAAACATGGCAATAATATTTCGGCGATACGTGAAAAATGTCCAATGTATAGTTTCAGGTCTTCTCGATCCTCCGACAGTGTGGTTTATTTGCAGCTTGATATTAGGAACTCAAAGCTTCATACTGACACATTATTTGTTCGCCAAACTGTTTCCCAAGAGCCTTTTCCCCTTTTCCAGAAGCCACGGTCGCGGCCCACAGAGGTTCAACAGCGATGCCTCTCGCACAGGACAGGACGGGAAACATTCTGGTCCACGGTGCCCGAGTTCGTGAAAGTGCGAGTGGATCGTTAGTTGGACTTTTGAGGGGAGAGCGGGACGAGGTACGAAGCGAGAATGGACTGAGGAGACGGAGCGACGGCGAAGGCGCTGAACGGAAGACGGAGAAGGTGAGTGAGGAAAACAGCGATACTGGCTTTCAACATATTATTCACTCACTAGGTTGCAGTGTCTGCCACCGGAGATTCTTTTCCTGGTCTTCACGTTCGTCCCAGCAACATCTCTCGTGCGCTGTGAACGAGTGAGCCAGCGGTGGCGGCGTGTCGTTGTTGGAAACTCCAATCGGCTTTGGAGTCGCCTTTTGAGAGACGAGTTTGGTGTTGATGCCAGAGAGGAGGGAGGAAGTGTGGAAAGACTGTGGGGCTGCGGAAGTTTGGGGATTGACGGACCATGGAAGGGAATTGGGGGAACGGCTTTTGACGGGATGAATGGGACAGGCAATGTGCGTACAGAGAGGCGGATAAGCGCATGGAGCACGCAGAACACATTCCAATCTTGTTGCGTTACCGTACAGCTCCAGTCAGCGTCACTGATGCCCGGCTCCCTCACCACGAACTCAAACTCCGTTCAAACCGTACCCTCCGCCACTCTCCACCCCAAACGGATCTACAAATCCCACTTAAATATTACGCGAGGGTTATCGTCGACTCTTTGTCTTACGCAGTCTTCCAATGGCGCAATTCTTCGTCTGCCATCCTTCACACCTTCCGCAATCAACTCGACATATACTCCCTCCCTCCCAATCATCGGTCACATTACAATTCAGTCCCACTCGACCTCCTCTTCTGCATCAACTCTGCCCGCAACAGTGAGGAGACTCGCACCGTTTGCGGCTTGGGTAGCAGACCCCGCCGATGTCTATACGGTGGCTCTTGAGTCTGGTGTCTTGTTCTGGCTGGATCCCACGCAAAGCGACCGAATCCTTGCGTTTGATCTAGCTGCCCCAGAACTGCGGACAACTTCCTCGCCTCACTCTGCCCAGTGGTCCGATCCCATGGAATTCGAAGTGGCGGGTGGGAGTGAACAAGGACAAACGGAATCACAAATTCTAGATTTTGGTGTCTCTGAGAGTGACTGTGCTCATCATGGGGCTCCGCAAGTTGTGGACGAGCAAGAAACGCTTCGCTACTCTGACGTCAACGCCATGGCAGTTGACGTATCGAATGGTCACAACGGGGTCTACTCAATGGAGCATACTGAAGGAATTATCGACCTTCTTTCCGATACCGCCACTGGAACGTTTTGTCCTGGACCCATCGACGTGATGCCTGGATCGTCGCATACAATCGAGTTGAATGAGGAACATCCCTATTCGGACAACATAAACGCTGAAATGTTCAACTTCTCAGCCATCCCTGAACCGGCAGAATCGCACTTCCACACAACTTTCCATACTTTGCGCATCTCGACCTCTCCTGCAGTCCGGCCACCTACTCTTAACCCCTCCCTCCGCCTCGCCCCTCACCCTCATGCGCTTGGCCTCATACTCCCCACATCTACGTCCGCTGTTGTTTCTTTCGACGATGCCAGCACGATGCGGGCATGGCGCGTTGTTCGTTCTCCGTCCAACCAGCCCGGCACCTCAGGCACCCTTTCCGTTGTCGCATCCTCAACCACTCCACCCACTCCACCCTCTCGCCCAACGTTTTCAATGAATGTTCACGGCGGTACGGTGGTTACGGCTGATCGGCGAGGGAGGGTGTGCTTGTACCCTACGCCCTCCGACAGTGCCGAGGAGGTCGAAGCTCCGGACGCATTCCTCCTGCCCCATCAGTGGGGGGACTGGGCAACGGTGAATGTGGCTACGTGGGGTGGGAGGGTCACTGTTGGCGGGTCCAGGGGGGTGTACTATGTTCTGGAGCAATGTGCTACAGGGTGGCGCTGTGTCCACGTGTTGAGAACTGGCGGGGAGGTGGATGGTGCATGGATGTTGGAGGGTGAAGGAGATGATGAGGGGGACGACAGTGACGGGGAGGACGAAGGCAATGGGACTGTCCCGGGAAATGGTCCCGCACAAGGAATAGCGTCGACGACGGGTAATAGCGCAAACACTGCTTTGGCTCGGGACTTCATCGTGCCTTCGGACTTGACTGGGGTGCCTGTTGCTGTACAGCAAGCAAGGGAAGCCCCACTTCATACCCTGCATATTGGTCGTTTTCCGCGCATTGTCACTGAACAAGCTATGCAACATCCAGTTGTGGGCTTGGACGGTGACGTTGACATGATTGGGGTGAATTCAAGTGGTGTAGATCCCGGTTCGGACTTTGTTGAACAGGAAGGGTGGAATAGCACCCCAGGTGGATGGATCGCGCCGGCTGCCGAAGGACCTCACGGGTTCCCCATCTCCGAGGATATCTCTGATTGGAACGCACCTACCGCTATGCCAGTACCATCAGACCTTGATGCTGTAGAGGTCCCGCCAACGGCTCCTATTCCTCCTCCCTTGGCACCTCTCATGCCACCATTACCGCTACCGCGTCACTTTTCTCCTATGACACTTTCACAGGGACCACACCATGTCCTTGCCAGCGGGCGGATGGGTGACGAAGTTGTTGTGTGGGACGTGTCCAGGACTAGTGCTCGGACTCAGGGCGGAGCATTGGGGCATGTGCTGAGATTGGGTGATGTGGTCAGGCAGGTGCCAGGTCGGTGGGACGAGCTGAGGTTCGCCGAATTATGTGGGAGCGGTCGAGAAGTGGTCGTCGGTGCAGTTCGGGGGAGCACCAGGCAAGGCGGTACTCATGACGCAGAAACGGGTGGCGAATTGGGTCGGGAGGGCGAAACGCTCCTGTGTGTGTGGGATTTCGGTGCAGGTGGTGAACCAAACATTGAAGAAGAGGTGTTGCGAGATTTGGAGCTGGCTCAGCGACCGTTTTCGGGCGATGCCAAAGGAAAGGGCAAGTCGACTGAACCAGGAAAAGCATCTTCGCTTCGTTACAGGACGCGAATGTGGGAGAGAGTAAGGCTTGAGGTCGGAAAGGAGGAGACGTCAATCTTGGACGCGGGTGAGAGGGAACGCGAGCGGGATGGGGTTGAGGTGTGGGTGGGGTGGGAAGTGGAGGTGGTTGTCGGGTAGCCTTGTAATGATTGTGGGGACGTCGATTTTGTTGAAGGGCAATACGTACACCGAGGACGGTGCCGAGGTTCGTAACTGTATGGAAAGATTCCCGAGACTTGTGGTGTTCGCAGCGAGGATAATTGTGGTTTAATGAGAATATCATGTAGTTCTTTCGAACAATGTACAATAGTAACTTTCGGACTTGCTCTCGAGAGCCACAATTGTGATGATGTAAAATGGTACTGGTATTAATTACATCGCAATCCATTCAACTCTGAAAGAGAATGTAAAATTTAAAACCAACACAGTAAATAACACAAAAGTCACGCTGGATGTCGACGGTAAGCCCACGATGCCGTTCCATGTAGGACTGCCATCATAGTGAGAAGGAGATTCGCATTTTTCGAGTCCAAAATATGATTTGTGTGGAGGTGAGTTTTGACGTAGACTGCTGACAAATCGGGAAGTGATAGCCTCTGCCGTATCCTACATGGAAAGTGAGTTGTTGTTCACACTTCCCTAGATGATTTCTCACTTGACTTACGTTCCAACTTCTTGACCTGTGGCAAAATCATAGAGTTCCCAATCTCGAACCACTTTCGAGCAGCTAATGTTCAAACCCAAACGAAGTACCGAGTTGGTAGCACAATGGTCAGTTTCGTATGGTGGTCAAAAGGTTTAGAATGACGTCACATTCCATCGTTGGTGGTCGATTTCTTTTTTCCAAACATTCTTGATAGCGTATTCGGCTTGCCAGGCCCAGGGTCGTCGTTGCCAGTCTTCAGTTGAATTCGCTCACGAACGGTAACATGCGACAGCCAAAGAGAGGTGAAGGGATAAAATGAAGATCCGTGTCACATTATTGAGACAGCATATAGTTTCGGAATTCAAGACATTCTGGATGAAGCGGGACACATACTGAGGATTTCTTTTTCACCCTCCATGAGCATTAGCTTCACATTTTTGAGTGTGTTGAACCACTGGGCGAGGTGAAATAATGAAAAATAACAGGTTGATTAGAATGTGCAGTTTAATAAGTTCTCAAGTCAGATCAATACCCCTCCACCGTTATACGACAGTTTGTACATTGCTGGCGATTGTTCCATTGGCATTGCGATGCGGTTGTGTTGAATTAAATAGCCTCAAATTTTTGATTTAGTTGGTTCCATGACTCACGGACTTCAATCATTTCAGAAAACGACGATGTAGTCGTTCCAGTGTAATTAAAACTACCAATCCAGCTGTATATGACGTCAGGCATTGACACCGTCGATCCAGAGAGAGCCAAAGCCGTGAACTCCATTCGTCAGGATCATTGGGAAAGTGTTCCGCCTCGGGCTTCTTGTGATTGGGGTTTTAATGGTGACGTCGGTGATGTAACCTTTGGAACGTTACTGGCTGGTGGATGTTGGTGATACAAATTTGAGGTGTAGAATAACGGTTTTCGACAAGATGTCGTGGTACTCACTCTTCTCAGCTTGGTGTCGCCTTTTCAACGTTTTCTCGGAGGACAAATCTTTTCTCGATAAAAGTGAGTCCGGAGATTCTGCTGAAGCTTTCGTTGAGTCCATGGTGCTTCCATTGGATCTACTACTTGATTGCGAGGTGCTCTCAAGAGAACCATTCATTCTGGGAGACTTGGTATTGGCTGTCTTTGAAGTAGTGGACCCTGTCTCGCTGCTCCCTGAAGACGATTCTGTGAACGTCGCAGAGCATCTCCCATCTTGCCTGCAGAGTGGGAGAGTGAATCAACAGTCTCGAGTGTGGTCGATATGGAAGCACGACGCCTTCCAGATCGCGTAAGAGGACCGCCTGGAAGCGGCGGGGGACTGAGAAGTGAATTGGGTTTGGTTTTCGATGACATTTCTTGCTCGGAGGGCAGCTGCAGCTCCTCCCTTCCCCCCTCTTTCAAGGATGACCGCGACTGATTCGTCATGTCAGGATACCCTTTCGGCCCACCTGCGCCATTTGATCTATGTAATTCCGCCCTTGAATGAGACGACGTCGCAGCTGATATCTGCGAGTCTTGACTTTGTGACTGCGAGAGAACCTGTCCTGAACGCTGAATCGAGTCCAATTCTGGAGTGGAGTTGTTGCGATTATTGGTCTCTTTAGTGGTGGGAGGGGGGGCATCACGCGTTGTAAGCTGTGTCGATATCGTGGCTCCCTGATCCACTTCTACAGGCATTGCATAATCGCTCCCACTGTTTTCCAACCCGGGGTCGGACTTTCTGTTTTCTCGAGTAGATGACTCATCATCTCCCAACTCGATCTTAGCATTACGAGCTCCACGCTGATTGGAGGAATCGGACTTTGCTGACGTGTCTGCGCTTGATCTCGAGCCCTCTGACCGCCGGTCATGGGAATCTCGCTTTCTCGAGAGTGACATTCCAGGATTCCTCGCACTGCGAGCAGTAGCGCCAGTTGTCACACTTTGCATGCTCCATCCCACGGCGGAGTTATTTCTTGACGCCCTTGCTGCCGCTCCATCGCGCGGCATCACGGCATCTTGGGAGTGTAACCACCGGTCAGTACTCTTAAAGCTTGTCCGAGGAACAATGCGTCGTTCCTGTGAGTTGAACTTGCTGATGGTGAGCTCTAGCGCCGTGAACTGCCGAGCGACATGAACGAGCCCTGTGGAGATGACGACTCGCTTGACGTTGCAGTACTCTCGACCACTCTCCGTTTGATGACTCGGAGGACTCATTCGTCGCAACGGGAGCATGTGTAAGTTTTGGACTGCGTGCAGACTGGAGATCGCAAAATGCGTCAACTGGACGCGATGCGGGAGCGGGGATGCGGTCTGTCTCACCATTTGGGTTCACAATCGACCAGATTCGTGATACGGTATCCCCTGTCCCTTTATGCTGCGTGGAAGGGGTTCTGTGAAGTTGGGAACGATCGTCAGGCAGCAAACTCCATCCACGTCATCGGGTATCCCAAGAGAGCAATCGCAAGGAACGTAGGTCGGGAGACAACGTTTCCAGCTGTCCCGCATCGAGTTTATGTCCCGTAATGCCAAGAAGACCGTGTATTTGGGCGGAATATCGACGAAGAGCCGCTCCAGCGGTGGAGGAGGATGTAAGTAATTCTCAAGTTCGGCTGGTCCCACTCAATGACATTGGTTGATGTACCGTGTGCTTTGATGAAGATGTCGTAGATTCGATTATGCAGTGAGTGGGAATGGTGTGCTTCTTGCTCCACAACGCCTGCAACACCTCGGCTCCGTGTCCCCCCTCAGAGGTAATTTAGAGCCCGTTCGATGGCCGTGGTAAAACGTGGTAAAGTGCGGTTTCGGCCTGATACCACAACCACGGTAAATGGGTGTTCGATAAACGTGGTCGGTACAAACCACAGGAACCAATACCACCCCTGTTCGATAGGTGTTTTAAACATCATGGTATTGTACATAACCGTGGTTTCGCTTTACCGCGCAAAAAGCAGAATTTTGAGTGGTATCAACCGTGGTTTTACCAATTTTCAAACAAGTTGGCACAAAATGGCATTCAAACTACGTCGAAAAGCATCGATAGTCAACGATTTTGCCGGTGGTGCGAACAGAGGAGAGAGTATGACATTGGGCGCTCTCTGTTACGAGCCCCACCGCACAGTGAGAACTGAAGATGGATGGTGTATCGCAAGATGAAATTGAAAAGCAGGCGTTATCGATTGTGAGTTTTTAGTTTCGCTCTAAGTTTATTTCATTCAATTTCGCTCATTATTATATAAGTTATTGGAGATTGCATGGGGATTAAAACATCTTCATGACCATGATATCATCCATTTGGACGTTAAGCCAACAAATGTTTTGATTGATGCACGGAATCATGCAATGATCACAGACTTTGGAACTGCTATAATTCGTCAATTGAATGGGAAGGATCATGGGGTTGGAACTCCAATGTATATGTCACCAGGGCGTCTTCGAGGAGAATCTCCTACAACAAAGGCTGATGTCTACGCATTTGGGATATCCATGTTTGAGGTGAGGAGTTTGCGTAAGTCATTGTAAGTTTTTTTGTTTAATGAATTGCACAAGCTTTTGTTCTTACAATGACAATGAACCTGATGCTACATTTTTTGAGGGTATCAAAAACAACATTCCTCAACGACCAACTATCACGCAAAAATGCAGGACAAATGATGAGATCAAGAACCTAATGGTGCGATGCTGGGATGCAGACCCTATGAAACGGCCTGGTTTTGGTGAAATTGTTGATGTTTTGGCAACTATTGTAGGGTGAGTAAAATGTATCTTTTTGATTTGTTTCGATCTTTTAATCAATACTGTGCATGGATGAAAGATCTGAAATTCATTGCCCCAAACCACCACAAATCGACGATCTACAATTCAATGTGGATAACGATGTCGTAGAACTTGGTAGGCTATTGCATACCAAGACCACAGAGCAAGGGAATGGATAAGATCGAAATCCTATAATAGATGCGCATAAATTACGCATAATTTTTGCGGAATCTTCGGCTTAATTCGCATAAATTTTCGCATAATTTTGTGTGTTTGACGGTTTTGATTAGACTCTCCAATGAAATGGCATGATTCCGACACAGCACTCACTCAATCATCCACACCACTAACCGCTCTGCCACCTCCTTGCGCAGTCTTCGACAGTTTCACTCCCCATTTTCACGTACTCTCTGAGGTATCTTGGCCAGCTCCGTGGTACTTCAAACACGAGACTTCGATTTGGAATGTCGCGCCACCCTCTCATGGACGGGGTGCCCCTGAGGTCAAGTCCAACAAACTGGGATGGCTCTCTTGATAATGCAACTGCTCTACGGAAACATGGCCATTGCATTGCCCTTGTTACATCAGACACACTGCCAGATACCTTACATACATTGTGACAATAACATATGCTTCCTATTGTGTCCCAATTGTGCAATGATGAATGAACAACAGCCATAAGTTGGTTGCAGTTGGTGAGATGCACTAAGTAGGCACAATTTTTCAGTCAGTAGAATCCATGTTGCCATTATTACACAAAACTTCCCCCTCTCCCTTTTATCAAACTAAGAGGGATTTCTCTAGGGTGTAAAAATCGATATGCACCCGGACGAGGTGAATATAATCTCTCCGTTTCACCTTCTACTTGCTGTCAACAATTTCGGCCGCTGGAACAATATTGGATTTGAGACGGGTTTGAATTCGTTTCATATGCCCATGGCACCATAAAGGTGAAGCTCACCAGTTTGTTTCGCAGCTTTCAGATCCACGTGCTTCATGAACAGAGCTGGAACACACCCCACCACCATGATGACGAGTCCCGCAATACTGATGCAGGAGAACGCAGCATTAGAACGTTGTACTTCCCGACTCCAAAACGATGACCTCACCTCGCATAGCGCTGCGTCTCCACATACGCCGCTTGCACCAGCCCAAGCTGCGCTGGTGACAGTGTAGCGATGTAGGTAATGTCGGACACTACTCTGGTTACGTCAAGGAAGGATCTGTCACCGTCGGGAAGGCGTGCAAGCAATGTTTGTGGGAGGATGCGGTTCCACAGAGCACCACCGACAGCGACGCCAAGTGTCCCTCCAAAGTAGACGAAGAAATCCTTGAGTGTCACACCAATTGCGATGTCTAGGGGGTGCAAGGAGTGTCCATCACACCATGCGACAACGTGTTCGGGAAGACTTAAATCCCACCTCGATGTTCCAACGAAGCCTGCAGCCCAATAGACGCTGCATTGATGGTCGCGCCAGCCGATAATCCTGCCAGTGCCTGTACAAGCCCCAGCTCCCACTCGGACGTGCCCTGGCCCTTCATGTTGATGAGGAGGCCGAGAGCGAGGACCACACCGGCAGCGCCGGTCCAGCAGATGATGCGGTACCGACCAGTCCATTGCATGAGCCAGCCGGCGAAGATGGCGCCCAGCGAGAAGCCGCCAAAGTAGCCGTATTGGAGGTCTACACGCGATCAGGTTAGACGCTTACACCTGAAGTCGCAAGAAGAACACGTTACTCACATCCAGCCACAGCCACATCCACCAGCTTCGTGACCCTCACGAACGGGTTGAACCAGTACACCGCCGTGTTGGCCGCCATGTACACCGCGCCTGTGATGATCAGCGCGCCGAAGACCGTGGGGTTCCGCAGGAGTCGCATGGGAACAACGGGGAAGGCGGCGAAACGAGCTTCCCAGATGAGGAAGGAGATGAGCATGAGACCTCCAGTGACGATCATGCCGACCACGGGGGCTGAAGAAAGTGGTGTCGGGTTGAAAGGGACGTGTCGGATGGCACCTAATAAGAATTACGGACATTCGGCACTAAGACTCACGGGAACCCCAGCCGCCCTCGTACGAGCCATTGAGGTTGAACGCAACCAAGATGAGCACAGTTCCAAAGGTGACCAATAACAATCCAATCCCGTCGAGCTCCTTAAACGTGGTGCGGAACGACGAGGGAGTTCCCGACGACGGACCGAGCAGCGATCTCAGCAGGCCCCGCTTGCTACCCTCCGGTGAGTTCACGTTGTGCACGGAGTACCACCGCGCCGAAGCTCGCGCCAGAACGAAAATGGTGATGTAATTGAACGTGAGCCAAAAGATACCCCCGATGCCGAAAATCCAGCGGAAGTTGACTTTGAGAAGGACGCTGGCGAGGTAGGGTGCGAGGAAGCTGAGGAAGAGGTTGGGGATCATGAGGTATGCTTGGGTGCTGCCTCGGTAGATGAGCGGGATGATATCTGGAAACAGGGCACGAAAAAGTTCACGGGACGCAGGCCGTGGGTTTGGAATCAGATTTCACACGCACCGGCGATGAGAATGCTGGACACAACGAAGAACGCAGTGGTTCCGATCGACTGCAGCATCTGCCCGGCAAAGAAGGTCCAGTAGTCCGGGGCCGTCCAGAGGAGAATGTACGCTGCGGTGGTAAAGACTGCTGATACTGTCACTGTCGATGTCCGACCATACTTGTCGCTGAACTTTGAGAACGCCGGCTTGAGTGCCGCAACGATGACGCTTGGAATCGCTGATAAGTATACGTAGCCCCAGAGCGCGTTATACGCAGAGAGCACATCGGGTGCGGCAGTGTAGGTCATTTGTTCTTCCAGTGATGATGCAAGGTTGCACATGAAGAGCCTGGAGGTTACGAAGTTGAATTTGGTAGTGTGAGCAAGTTCCTTGTGTGTCAGTGATTGGGCGTGTAAATGCTCACCCAAGAAACAGCACAGCGAGGTCAATTTTTGTCCATGTCGTGTGTGTTATGGATTCCGCTCCGGCGAGCTCAGTCACATCCGTTGGGTCTGATGACGTTGTCCCTTTTTCATTCTTATCGGACATGGTTGAACAGTGTGGGTTCGCGTGACCTCAAGTGGTGCGGTGACAAGTTTAGTTGAATGGATGAAAGAATTATCGCCGGAACTTTACATTTACTGGGATTCGGAGTGGCATCATCACATGGTTGAGGCTGATTCGCCAGCTTCCCAGCCGCCCTCGAAAGGTTAAGTTTCACTGTGTGTTGAGGACAGATGCAGTAGAGTGCAACGTTAATGGTGGAAATGGAGATGCACCTGAGCAGGAATCACGGGACTCTCCAGCACCGATGCATCACTGAACTATCGATAGCTTCCTTTGATTCCGAGAACGGAGCATTACGTGATGAGAAAGGATTTGTGGCATCAGCAAACTTGAGCTCTGTGGCCTTCCGGCTGCTGCTCCCATTCGTCCAACATCCGTCACAGCTGCGAGATCCGATTCGACCAACCACCGAACCATGAAGTCTACAAAACGTCATATGGCACCGGAGTATCCCAAAGACCCAACCTTCTCTCGCGATGGCTGAAATCAAAAATGTCGTTATCGTCGGTGGATCCTATGCAGGTGAGTTGGAATCGCACATCAAGAGCGCTTGAGGTGGCGTCGTGTGCGGTGATGATTAAAATCTCTTGCGTGCTCGTTTCTTGCCCTTGATGGTTGATTCTACCGAACACTTGCCTCGATGTAACACCAAAGGCTGCTCCGCTGTACTGGCTGCCAAAGACAAGCTACCACCCGGTTATAGGATTATCGTGATAGAGCCGCGATCACATTTTCACTATACCTTTGCCTTCTTACGCGCGTCCGTTGTTCCAGATTTCGGTGAGTCAAACATGCCGTCACGCGTCAGCAGATCTTTCCTAAAATCACCTATCTCTCGTCACAAAAGAACGTGACTTATTCATTCCCTACTCTGGTCTCTTCCCCGAGGGCTCACCAAACGTCCTCGTTCACGCCAAGGTCTCCGAAGTCACCTCCACCCATGTTGTTCTCGACCAATCTGTCACTGATGCCCGACTGAGTACCGAGACGACCACGACGATTCCGTACGCCTACCTCATTTACGCAGCTGGCGCCAAGCACCCCTCGCCCACCGAAATGGAGCGAATCAGCTCAAAGGAAGACTCCGTCGCCGAGCTCAAGGACTGGCAGAAGCAGATCATCGGCGCAGGCAGAATTGTCGTCGTAGGCGGTGGTGGCTCCGGTCTAGAGATCGCGGCCGAGGTTGCGGAGCGGTATCCTCGGAAGAAAGTTGTCCTGGTGCACTCTCGGCAACGGTACATGGAGGCCTACGGGGAAGGCATCCACGATGTCATTTACGACATTTTAAACAAGTTCGGTGTGCACATGATCTTTGGGGAGCGGGTGGTCTCGTCGGAAGATGTGAAGGGCGGCGCAACGCTGGTCACGACCACCAAGGGAACCCAGATAGAAGCCGATCTTGTTGTGAGTCTCAACATCTGCAATGGCGACTTCATTTCTCTTAAAATCCCCGTGCTTCAGCTCTGGTGCACCGGTCTCAAACCCCAATCCGTACCCCTCCAATCCCTCTCTCCAACTTCGGTGGACCCCAAAACCGGCTTCGTCAAAGTCCTCCCCACCTTTCAAATTGTTGACTCCGCATTCCCTAACGTTTTCGTCTGCGGGGACATCGCCGACACGACCGACATGAAACTAGCCCGCGCGGCATTTGCCCAATCAGCCCTCGTCGTCGACAACATCCTCACCCTCATCGGGGTCTCTTCCTCTCCTTCATCAGGCGGCGCGCCGACACTCAAGACCCGCGACCCTCTCACGGAACCCGGCATGTGGACCCGAGGTATCTTTATGCCGATGGGCCACACAGGGGCCGTTGCGGTGCGACTGTTTGGGAGGCAGGTGGCATTTAACTCGTGGTGGTGGGAGGTCGTGAGGGGAAAGTCTGGAGAGAATCTGGGCGCGGACAATATGTGGCGGATGCTGGGGGTGGAACTGGACAAGACCGCACAGTGATGAGGGGACTTAATTTGAGGCAACAGCTTCATACATTCGTGTGTGGTACCGCATATCACTTCACTCGTTTGATCAAACGCAAGATCTTGATTCTTGTCTATCTTTACAATTCGCGTCTACAAAGGTAATAGAGTCTTCTACCGAAACCATCACATTGCTTCTATGTATAATGAGGCCCAACTCTGCTATGTGATGTACCCTTGTCCTCCACCCTGACCTGCTCCCCTCATTCACATACTTACAATATCACGATACTGGAGAACGGTCTTTCTCGTGGAACAACTACCGGCCCCAGGATTTTCGGATTGACACAACTTCTTGACATCGTGGGAACATGCCTGGTCCACGTTTCCATGCAGTTTCGAAGCGACAATGACGTGCACTTCAGACTGTATCTCAATTACCCAATCGATAAATACACAACAGTCACAATCTGGATATAGCCCGGGGTAATACATGTGGCCCCAATCGTGTGCGAACATATACGCCGGCGGAGTGTTTCCGGCAACCAATCTCTGTCCTGCAGACCACGTACGTCAGTCTCTATCGGTGCCGAAAAGTCTATCCCCCTGTCCTCAGTATCATTTCTTCGGCCCCGCACCGAGCTTAAAAATTCCCTGCAAGCTCTTCCAAAAGCCCTGCTTCTTGGGTTTCGCCCCACTCCGAGCACTCCGTCGTCCAGAGTCTCGATCGTTGTTGGCATCAAACCGCTTTCCATACTGCGGTTCGAACCCGTTGTGTGGGGTAAAGCGACTCGGCGGAACCTGCCGCCTGATGGAGCCAATGCGCACCGAGCCCGCCTGTCTCCGGGGACCGTCGCGACGCGAGTGTCCATCCACAGAACCCTTCGTAGAGCCTTTTTCAGACCGATTGTCGTTCATGTTGGTCGGTCGACGATGCTCGCGGATAGACTGTCGGATCGAATTACTTCGGTGGAACGAAATCTTCCGTGACGTCGACGAGTTAGGAATTCGTCGTAGTGAGCCCAATCGCTTTTCTCCGTACGAGGAGGTAGAAAGAGGACTCAAGGGTGGTGGGCTCAAGACGCTTCCGATGGACTCCTGAGAGCGTGGCATCTTCCGAGATTGTGGTGAAGTAGGGTCGGAATTATACTGTTGCTGTTGTTGGTCGTATTGATTTCCGTAACCCTGCTTCTTTCCNCCTCCTCGAGGTGGAGGGCTCGGCTTGTCTGGAGTCTCTACCTCGCTTTCTGTCGCTTCAGTTCCAGATCCTGTTCCATC
>KQ965820.1:82513-167662 GCA_001574975.1 Gonapodya prolifera JEL478
CCAGTCCCTGTTGATTTCCTTCTTGGCCCACGCGGGTGGTTGAATAGGTCACNNNNGGTAAGGGACGGTTTGGACTCATGGTCTGAATCGGTAATATCCCCCCATTAATTTTCGGTGGTGCAGGAAGGGGATCGTCCGCGGGTTGCTGCTCATTCATCGGGGAAGGCTGTTCCTCTCCGTTCGGACCTGCGCCATCTTCTTCATCCCATTCCTCATCAGTCTCCTCGACATCCTCGTCTGGATCAATTTCTTCATTGGATTCGTCCTCGTAATCTTCCTCGCCAGAATAATCCTGAAATTTAAAGATGTGAGGAGAGGAGAACGTCGCAACAACGAACATTCGCTCACCTCGTCAGTGTACTCTGCCTCATCCTCATCCTCGCTGTCCTCCTCCTCATCCTCATCACTGTAATCCTCACTGTCAGGATCGGATTCGTACTGATACGCCTCGTCCTCCCTGTGTGGCACCTCGCGCACCCTCACACCTTCGCTCGAGAACGACACGCTCTTCGTCGGCCCTCGTCGCGGTGCGTCCGCCGATTTGAGAACACTTAAAGGTCGGGGTGCTTGATTTCGACCCGACATCACACGCTTCGTCGGAACCTTTTCTTCCCGCAAAGAGTCCAAAGGAAGGTCCTCCGCCAAGTCATCTTCTGATCCCAAAGATCGCAGAGAAGATGCAGAAGAAGGCTTGATGCCGATAGTTGAAACGGGAGCTGATGGGTAACCAGGGGGAGAGGGCGACTTGTTCGGAGGAAGGGGCGTTCCGTCCGGCGAGCGAGGGCGCTCCTGACTTTCGTTCATAAGCTGCTGAACCTTTTGGTGTTGGGGTGGTGATCGGAACGGCCCATTCTGCAGAGAGTTGGGGAGGACGATGGTTTGGACGGGCACAGGAGACGAGCCTGCATGGCAATGTCTCTGTCGGGATCTGACTTTTGAAGAAGGCCGAGAGGAACTCACTTATCGCCCGCATATCTGCCCCATTTGTCGTCGATTTCTTCCATGCGTCCTCATCTTTGCCTGCATGAGCGCACCCTTCCATAAAGCACCAATTCGATAACCATCGAAACCACACTCACCAGTATCCATGCCGACAACCCGACCAACTATACTGTTGGGTCTCGCGGTGGAGTAGCCGCCGGCCGGTTTCACAGGAAGTGGCATCCCCCCGAGCGCAGGCTTTATCGGTGGCAACCCGGTCATTGCAACGGAAGTGGGGCGTGGATTGGCATTGGTCGATGTGGGTCGCAGCCCCGCCATCCCCATTCCCGAGGATGGCTCCGCCGCGGATGCCGCAAGTTCGTTTTGCCACTGCGAGGCTCCGTTTTGAGGGGGGTATTGTTCTGATTGGGAGTGTTCGGGGATCCTCATAGCGGGTGACTGGTATGCAAAGTTCTGGGACCCCCTGATTACCCCATCCTCTTGATCGTCTCCATTCTCGCTTTCATCCTCTGCACCGCTCGCACCGGCAACAGGGTTGAACGGTTTGGAGGAGTACCCATTAGGAACGTCCTTGGCCTGCTGGTCAAGGTTCGCAAAGGCAGCGACCAGGGCCTTCACCTTGGATGGCCCACCTCGGGATGGTGGTGGTCGATGATCTGTCGGAGTATTTGCAGATGCGTCAGGGGTGGGGATGGCTTCGCGCGAGAGGGTGACGGATGGGGTGCGATTGTGCCGAGGGAGGGAGGCAGAGGGGTTCTTGGTCGGCGCTCCAAGGGAAGGTGGGTTCGTCGCCATGTTCGGGGCGGTGGTAGATCGCGTCATGGGGGGTCGACCCCCGCGGTCAGGCCCTGGACCGGAGGAAGCAGCGCCGGATGAGGGCTTGACTCCGTCAAGAGCAAGCCACTTGTCCTTCGCTCGTGCGCTGGCCGCGGTAGCAGCGAGAAGGGAGGGTGTGCGTTTCGGTGCGTTCCCAGGCAAGCTAGTGCTAGAAGTAACCGACGAAGTGGAATTGTTGCGCTCGACCGTCGCGATGTTGGAGCCCGAGGAGCGGTTGTATCCAGTGAATTGTGGGGGAGTGCGTGCTGGAGAGGAGGTGCGCGGAGGAGCCATCGGGGTTCCTCGAGCGGGACTACCTGTTCGCGCTGCTCGAGAATCCGAGTTCGACGTTGATCCCATCCGTGTCACGGCAGAGTAGCCATTCTGCTCCTGGTACCCGTTGGACTGGGACTGGGAATATCCACCATCGAACGAAGGTCGAGCGATCCGTTCCGCCCGTTGGGGAAATCCGCTGGACTGTTGCGGCGGGGGAACACCAAATCCTCCATCGAAGGAACCCCTCGCAAACCTCTCCCCACGTTGATTACCCCCTCCTCCAGAAGCCGCCCCTTTCGAACGATGATGAAGCTGCTGCTGGAGATGTTCCAAGTGCTCTTGCTGCTCCCGGAGCACTCTTTGAATCTCTTCCCCGGTTTCGAGGTTCAGAACCTGGGAACGACGATTGGGGTGTGTGGCGACTGAGGGGAGGCTCGCTCCGTACTCGTCAAACTGGCCTTCCATCACGTCTGACTCGGGAGAGGGTGTAGGTGTTTGGCGATTATCACGAAGTTGAGGTTGGGAGTGTTGCTGATAGCTTGGATATGTTTCGGGGAGGTTTCCGTCTGGTCCCGCAGAGTTCGACGGTGGGGGTGTGGGCGGTAAAGCGCCTATTCCCGCTCCGACGTGCGGTTTCCTAGCTCCGGCGGGCGCAGAATTCCTCGCGCGGTTCGCAAATTCCAACGATTGCCTCTCTCGCCTTCCGTAGTTCTGGTCAACTCCGGTATACGAATAGGACATGAGCCGCACTCGGGCGGAAGGTTCACTTGCACTCTTCTTTCACAAGCGTATCCTGCGCGTTCCTGTTGCCGCTCTTTCGTTCACAAAGCCGAAAGCCGAGCAAGGACCCCACAAGAGATTCCCGTCCAGAAACCCCGCGAGTTCCCAACAGCGACAAATCAAGCAGGAACGTTTTCCAATCGATGGTTATCCGGCCGTACCAAGATGGGGCCGATGGGGGTTCAGAGTTGTATGTGGTCCGAGTGTCGATAATGCCATCCAAAAACGGACAAAAAAGGCGACGATGCTCAACCTCCGAACCATCCAAAACGAGTTCCAACTAGTCTCTTACCGAGATTTCCTTTCTTTCCTTAGACCTGTTCGGTCCTGTCTCGATCCTCCCAATCCAACCAACGGCCGCCTCAACCAATCACGTGTGGAATTCGAGTCGAATCCTGGCCTTTCCGCCTTCACGTTCCTCTAATGATTCCTCCTTGTTTCCGGGATTAAAGCGGAGGGGAAGTTGACGGGAGGGAGAGGACGGGTACGTTCACCCTTTGAAGGAAGGGGAAGGGAGTTGCCGCCTGTCTTTGAGATGGGCACCCTTTTTTTTTTTCAGCGAGCATGTTTTGCTCCCCTCCCCCGCGATCCCTGAAAAGGCATCGCAATTTATTCCGCAAACGATTCCTAGGTCTACCCAATGCCCTACGATTCAAAATCGTATAGTCTCGTGAATGGTGTCTCGGAAGAGGGTTGAAGCCTGAAGCGCCAGGAGGAGCACAGTTAGTTGAAGCCCCTAAGGTGACTTTGGCAGTGTCGCCAACGGAATGATGGGGTTTTGGTCTTCCCCGCAGGTTCCGTGATACTCACCAGTTCAACTCATCCCATTTGGCACGAAGCCCATCTTCAGCCACATGAAAGGCTATTTGTGGCAACGGAGGAGGCATATCAAGATGTTACGTCATCAGGCGAAAGGCAAAAGTGTTAAAGTTTGGCAAACGCAACAAGAAGTACACGAAGGAGAGCTGGTCTCACTGTATGCGTATCGTGACCGCTGCGACGTGTTTGCTTCACTCTTGTGCACCAACCGACCGTGAATAAGTACAAGGGTACCTGTGCGTGGAGATAAGTTAGAATAAGGTCTGCATGTCATTTATGTTTATGCCGACCCCCCTTCACTCCATCAGTGGGGAGCAAAAACTACTCACCTGCATCAACTTCAACCGGTAACCATTCGCTTTCCTGCGGATGAGATTGCTCCGTCGCACCAGTTTCGACCATTCGCGACTTGAGAGATCCTGGAAATTCACGCGCCAAGCGACGTGTTATCGGATACACTAAGTAGGTGGTGGCACCGGAGTCACGAGTTGCTTCAACCGGTCCCTTCGAGTGGCGGTTCACCTTTGTGCGACCCAGGGACCACCCATAGACATCCGTTCCCCTTCTCTGCCTTCTCCATCGGCCACCAAAAGCCCACACAGGTATCAAGAGGCCTCGTACCCAAAAAGCTTGCGTCCTGGTGTGACGACACCTCTCCTCCCACCCGTGGAGGTTTCAGAATGGCCATGGATTGAACAAGTATCGGGTCCTCGAACCCCAAGTCTCGCGCAATGCTCTTAATTTCGGGTCGAGAAGATACGCGGCGGTAGACGGGGTTCAGGAGGTGGAGAGCATGGCCGATTTTGTTGACAGCGTGGCGCTTGGAGGGGACCAGGAGCCGCTTTCCCGTTTGGTCGACGGCGAGCGGCTCCAAAAAGAATCGCACTTTATCGCCAGAGGTCATGAAGTATACATCGGAGGTTTGGGAGTCAGGTGAGTCCTTGGTTGGGAGGGCGAGAGTTTGTCAACCTTGAGCGTCACTTCCTCCAGGTCGGCGCCATTTCATTTCCCTCTCACTTGTTCGGTTGTCGTAAAACGAGTGCCAGGATGTGTCGACAGGTCCAGCTCCTCGTCTACTAGTCTGTCTGCTTCATTTCGGAGACCTTCGCAGTCGTTCTCAGATAGGAATCCCGGGATCAGAAGGTAGCCTAGTCCATATGTGAGCATCGATGTTGTTGCTGTCGCGAATTGGGGAGATTGCTACATACCGTCGCGATCGAACTGGGAATCGACGGAGAGTAGAGGTCGGCGAACAGCATAGATGCGGTAGTGTATTTTTCACGAGAGCTCACTTGCTCCAGCTGCGATTCCGTGAGGAAAGACGGCATCGTCGACTTTCAGGTGTTTCGGTCGCACTTCCGACGGACTGAATGTGCTACAACGGGACTGAATGTGTTACATAATGTTATTAACGTGACGCAATGATGTATATACACAATCTTTGGTTGAAACTGGTGCAACAGTTGTGAACAAATGGCAACGAAGTCAGATAATCTGTTCATACCCTGCGAAAGAGTCGTTCGAACTCCCCAGGAGTGCCGGTATTGGGGTACTGTCCGTAAACGGTCCCACCAGGCGTCTGCACCCCCCCGAACAAATACGTGGTCGAACCGTTGGAAGATTGAGCGCTTGCTGCTGGCAATAAGAACTGTGCGTCTCCCTGGTTAGATCCGCGGAATGGGTCGGAGGGATTAAATGAGAAGGCAGATGGATCCAGCATTTGGTTATAAAAAGGCTGCGATGGATCAGAATGCCCCTGTGGTTGTAATTGAAGTGCGACGCCACCATGTAACTGCTGTGTGGGGAGAACGTTCAAATGGGTATTCTGAGTGGTTTGCACGTAGGTGTAGACCATGTTGTTCCCTGATTGAGGGTCGTTGGGCGATGTGGGCGAGAAAACACTTCCGCTTATGGGGTTTGCGACTTTCCCGAAGGTCAACGAGGCGTTCCGGGGGCCCACATCAGGTGACACGACCGCACTAGACGGTGCGGCGAAAACGCCCATATCCGCAGAAACCTGCTCCGTCTTTCGTCTTTTTAAACTTCCCGTGTCAATCGAGTTGTCAATGATCTCAAAGGCCTGTCCAGATGAACCCGTTACAAGAGTGACTAAATTTCCCTGACCGAGGTCCATTGTCCCCGACGGTTGAAGGACCTTGCTACCTGGCCGAGTTGGCAATGTAGTTGATCCTACCAGTCTGATGGACTGGCCCGGTACGGATACGAGACCACCAGGTTGCGCCACCACCGCCACAGTATGGCCACCGTTTAGCTGGAGAGATTGTATTGTAGGTTCCTGTTGTTGCAAGAGCACCGATTGAGAGTGGAGTTGTTGATTCTGGGTTTTTCGGGGAGTTCGGATGGATCTTATTGTCACGGAGCCAGGGACGAGTGGTGGAGGCGGTCCCATAGGTTGCTTGATGGAACCACTAGCGAGCAAAATCTGCTGCTGTTGCTGCTGCTGTAGCTGCTGCTGCTGCAAACTGTCGCCTAATGACGCCGTATTCACGAATTGAATGTTGCCGAAGCTCTGCCCCGGGTTCTGCGGAATGAAGGTGGGTTGAGGTTGATACAGAGGTTCGGGGATAGTTTGTAAAAGCTGCTGCGGAACGAGGGTCGTGCTTTGGAGCGACGCCATCGTGCGGTTTCGGACAGACGTCGGCGCAGGGGGTGATGGCCCGACGTCTATGTGCTTGCGGTCCTGCGCGCCGTCGAGCGGTCCGAGGTTCGGTACTCGGGGGCTCACGCTGGGTGCCCGTGATTCACCGAGAAGACCGAGAGGGACGATACCCTCCATTCCCGTTACGTAATTCAGAACTGTGGAAGACATTCAGGGTAAGTGGCGTATTCGAAGCTTATCCAACAATCTACCCACTTCTGCACCATCCGTCCGCGTAAACTTCAATCAAGAACACCTGGTGGCCAACATCAATCAACGTTTCGTCCTCCATGGTCGGCACATAGGGTTGAATGGCTTCGTAAACTCTATCCGTCTTGAACGCCACCCGGTTCTGCGGCGTTGACGAAGGTTGCCCGGCGTCTCCTTGACCCGCTCCACCAGCAACGTGACTCGGAACAACACCGGTCTGGTGGTCCATCGTTCCCTGCACCGTCACATACTGGACATTTTCCGACCCTGGTACCAGGTAATTCGGCTGCACGATATCCATGGGGAAGATCTGCTGCTGCTGGGCACCGTACGAGACGTGCGACTGCTCCATTCCCTCCGAAAGCATGGCGTTCAGGTCTCGCTTGCTGCCAAGCGTGATCGATCCGACCTTTTTAGACAACCCACTTGTCCCAAGCGCGGTCCCAAGCTGACTCGACCCAACCAGGGGTTGGTTGGGCATCTGGTCTGGTTCGAGCGGCACAGTGTAGCTCACGGACCGCGAGTGAGAGGGCAGCGTACGAGAAGGGACTCGGAAGGAACCACCCCTCTTCCCAACGTTCCCTTTCACATTAGGGGGTTGTTGGGTGGCTGTCCCGCCCATCGAGCGCAACGCTCCCGTCGAAAGATGTCCCAGATCAAGCAGCCTCGACAGGCGGCCCTCGCCCGGTCTCGAAACAGTGCCGTTGGCACCTCCGTCGTCCATATCCTCTGCTCTCTTCCTGGCGCGGGTAGTCGTGATTCGCACGGGGTTGCTCACGCGAAACCCCGAGCCTGTGGTTCCGCTTCCGCTTCCACAATCCAAGACGCTGCCGTCCTGCCCGAGAGATCCCAACGGACCGCTGTGGACCCCGCTTCTGAGGCACCGGATCGAGAACACCCACATGTTATCGTCATCGCGGCGGGATCCTGAGCGGGACCAGCGCGGATAGAACGGCATGTCCAGGACTACCGTACAGGAGGGGGCGTGGATGGTGAGAGTTGCGGCGTTCGCGCCGTTACGGCTGGGTTCGGGAATGGGAGGTGGAGAGTCCATTCCTCGGGAGGAGAGGAAGGTGGGGGAGGTTGGGAGAGGCGCCAGTTCGAACACGGAAAGGCTGGGGTCTGGAGAGGCGGCTTCGGAGTCGACAAGCTGGTAGCGAAGAGGGGCAACGGGGCGTATGATGCGGGCGTCTTGGTGTTTGGCGGGTATGCGGGTCCGAGCACCCTTTCGGCCTTTTCCGGGACTGATGTTGTCGGGCGGGGTGAATTGTCGAGAAACAATCTGACAAACGTCGGCAAGATGAGTCCCTTCTGATCCAATGAGCGACAGTGGACGGCAGACGTACCTCGATGGTCATTCCTGGCTCGAACGACAGGGATGCGACTTCCCCGGCTCCATTATGTTGCCCACTGGCATTGAATTGAAATATCAGGTGTTTGGTCTGTTCTCGGCCCCAATCCTTCTTCCAAATCAGCGAGTTTATTGGGTTCATTCCCAAGAGCGCACCCGTCCCGGGTAGCCTGTCACTGTCCAGCAGCTGGGTGACATCGGGCGAGAACAAGAAGGAGATTGGATCCGAGAGACTCCCTCCTGAAGCGAGAGCTCGGGACTTGAGACTTTCCAACAGGTTGGGGAAGGGCTCTTTCAGACCCTTGGAAGGGCGCTCAAACACCAAGACTTTGCGGCCATCAAGAATAGGCTGGTACCCGTCCGTCATTGCCTTTTGGTAGCCATCGTCCGAGAATGCGCTCTCGTCGTCGTCCTCGATCTCGTACTGATCGTTGTCCATTCCGCCCGCCCCCCTCGAGTTTCCCGCCAGGAATTGCGTCCCGCCCATCATTTTCGCCGAGTCCGATGTGCGCTGGTTGCCTGACGCTCTGTATCTGTCGTCGTCCGAGCTCATGCTCTGGCTCCCATCCTTTAATTCAAGACTTTTGGAGTCTTCGCTTTCGTCGCCCATAGTAACATAGTCGGAGAAATAGTCATTCGCCTCCGACATGGCGCCAAGCTGTGATTGGTCGCAGCCCGAGTGGTATATGTGTGACCTGGTCGCGGGTTCACTTCTCGCCGAGTTTTGGCCTTGGCCACAATTATGGCGCCGTGGACAAACAAATGATCACTTGCGAATTCCATGGTGCACTTCATTTGTTGATGAACTCGCTTGTGGCCACCGGTTACGCACGGAAACTTCGCGGGATAGCAATTCTGTTTGGTTCGGTACCACCTCATGAGGGGCAACACTGCACATAAAATCTAGCTCACAACGCATGATCAGCAGTGGGTGCGTCATGACACAACGGTGCAGAGACTGACCGAAAATATGTGGACCAAGCTGACGGAATCGGCCGACCAAAGTCTCCACCATTTGTCCCCCTATTCCCCATCCTCCCTTTCCCGCTCCTTCCCACGGCGGCCTCCGCGAGGATAGTTTGCCATGTGCTGCTGTCCTCACGGCCCTGGAAGCTTCCAGCGCGAGGGACGCTGAGCTGCGACGGAGGGGCACGGTGTGGACTGACGCGATTTACCCCCTCGGTCCATCGGCCACACAGACCACAGCCTTATAGAGGTGTTTGGAGTGGAGAGTCGGGGGTTAAGGCTGTGGCTGGCTGTCGAGTGCTTCTCCCCTTCCCTGCATTCTCTCTGCCCAACACAACAACACTTTGTCTAACGACAGAACCCTCCATCCCTCTGTCATAACACCGTTCTCTCTACAGGCTTCTTCCTCCTCGCTGACGTACCGGTCCGCCTTCACGCTTCGACTCTCTGGATGGCCTCAACGAACTCTCTACAAAAGATGAATGGAATGTGGACACCCGACGGATCGCTCGAACATCGGAGGAGCTGTTGACGGCTCTGAACATCATTTGGAAGACCACTTAGGTGAGACTTCCCGTGACTACACCTATCCACCGGCCGGTGATTTTGATCCTCCTCAACTTCGACTCCCAGATGGACGGCCTCGCCGTGGCGTCTTCCGGGCAATGCACCCACATACTACTTTGGATTATCTTCAAGGTCAGGGCGGCAAACGGTCCACCTTGTAGATCGAGAGCGCGATAGAAACGTTTTTGCAACTCGCAATACATCTCCTTGTTCACACCGCCTCTGTCGCTTCCTTTGGGCCCTTCTCTGCTTTGTACTTTACGCTCTACGTGATCTTTTGTGGCATGTCGCGGTTGGTTCGACCTCCGTTATCCTTGCCATATTCCTCCTCGTCTCGTCTTCCTCTACCACCTCGTCCTCCTCACCTTTCTCCACTCACTCCTTGACCTCGTCGGGCTGCGATGCAACCACCTGACCTGAGTGACGGCATCCTCGTCCCCCCTAGCAAGCGATTTCGGAGAGGTAGCCCAAGAACTCAATATACCCACTGCGACGAGGTTATTGTACATTCAAATCCGCTGATTCTACAAAAGCCCCAATTTTCTACGGTCTAGTTCATGGAAAGCTACCAACACACGACAAAAGTTGGTTAAAAAAAAAAAAAAAAACTCCGCCAGAGACCAAGTCAACACCACCAATCTTTGACTGGTCCCATTTCACAACAAAATCAAAAAGATTTTCGGTTATACCTTTTTTCGACGAGTTGATCGCGTTGCAGGTCTTGGAGGCGTCGCATCGGTATTGTTCTCGACAGACGAATCCTCCTGTTCCTCCACCTTCCGCTTCTTCCCTCGCTTGGGCGGAGTCGGCACTGCCACATTAACTTCCAGCTTATCGTGATCTGAACTGTTGGCCACGGCTTCACTCGAAGCACCCGACACTTCCCACTCCTCTCCCACATCCCACAACCCGTACCGCCTCGCAAGCGCCAACACCGCCCGTTCTTTCCCCTTCGCCTCCACCATAAGGTCCCCATCCCACCCGTCGATCTCCACAGGCAATCGGGAAACAAGGTACGCGTGCAGCCGGCGCTGGTGGGGAGTACCCGTGGGTTTCGCGGGGTCGGACAGGTGCTGCTTGGGGCGGATGCCGCGGCGAGCCCATATTGCGTCGACGCGGGGCACATAGGAGAGGAGAGGGAGCGAGGAGTGCACGATGGAGTTGTGGTGGTGATCGAGGACGAGAGGTATGGACAGCTGTGACGTTGATGTTTCGGGAGGATGGTGCCGTGAAGCAAGAAGCGACTGTGGTTACCTTCGAACGCACCTTCTCGCACGTTCCGATGAGATCCTCAATACTCCACGAGACGTCGTCGTTCTCCAGAACCAATCTGCGCTGGACGTATTCCGGGAGCGTTTCGAACGTGCGCTCAAAGCGTGCAAGTGTTTCCGCTTTGGCTTCAGCACGGTCGGCGTGGGCTGACGACTCGAAAACACCTCCCATGTGAATGACCATCTTTTGAAAAGCGCAGGTAGTGTTATTCAGGGTGAAGAACTCCCCCCACCTGATCATTGAACCCACAACCGAGTCTTGATCGAGCCCCATCAGATCCAGTATCTCCGCATGCATTTTGAGATCACGAATAGCTCTCACTACCACGTCCTCTTTCGGACTGGCGAGCTGGGTGTACTGGCCTGGGTGGAAGGTGAGCCTGTGTCCCAAACGTTTGGCGTGGTCGCCGACTCGCTTGAGCTCAGCGGCGGCGAACTCGAGGGGGTAACCGTGCTTAAAGCAAACCATGCGGGCCGAGTTCATTGCTGTGTAGACGTAGCAACGCGACGTACCTCTTGGTGACTGCCGAAGGGAAACATGTCCGACGATAGTCTCATGAACCGAATCCCGTGTCTCTCGTTCCAGTCCAGCATCGTGATACCATCTTGGACATTGAGCAAGGCCCGGTCCTTCGCTACTTGAATGCCTTGAGTCTTGATGGTGCTTCAAACGATGCCGTCATCCTTACGTCGTTCGATGCCCCGCACTAGAGCAGAGAGCGCTGCCACTCACTTCAAAGTACATCCCCTACTCATAAACACTGATGGCTTTTGCGCCCGAAGTGTGGTGTTGAGACATGCGTAGCCGAGTTTTCCTTTGAACGTGGTCTTGAGCACTCCACCGGCGGGAAGAGGGATCGAGCTGGCAGCTTCGGTCGCTCCAAAAGCAGAAGCCAGCAAGGCCATGTCCGTTTTACCCTCGGACGCCGAAACCAGGTCGAAAACGAAAGGATGAGTGAGAGCGGCTAATGTCTTCCACAGATTTGAAACGACCGCAGTCTCAAAATGATATCTGATGAGAAGCCTGTGACATCCGCGACGACGGACGGCAACACGTTTGTCATCCGCCCAAACTACAAGCAAAAGTGCGCTGCGTCCCCCATCGCTCTTGCATTCGCTTCTAAGCACGTTGCTCATCCCCTGGCGTCCGCCGGTTACCTTCGATTCACACTCCTCGGATCGCTGGACTCACAGATTCCGTGGCTCAATCATTCAAAGATTGGTGAGGCGTGTTTTTCGACGGGAAAGAGGGCATGTAAGAGACCTTTATAACCAAACCTGACGTTGTGAAGATCCACCAAGTTCTCGTTGACCGTTTAAAGACGGTCCAATACGACCCAGAGTCGGCCTCAAAATGGACAAAAGAGATAGCAGACGAAGTGCGGAATAAAATCAAGGGTGAGTTGGGCAAACAATAGAATGCGGGCATCCAACATCATGGAAGAAGACCATGAATCGTAATGAATGCTGGATGATTTACCATTCAAGCTGGGGCTACACTCGACTGTCGTACGAGCTGGGAGCTAACTGGCTGGTTCTCTTCTCACCCGAAGAGCTCGACCTTCCCCGATATAAGATTGCCGTTTCGGTCACGCTGGGCGAGAACCGAGGTGAAGGTGCTCGGTAAGCCTAACTGGCATAATCGCGCGTCCGGTGACACTCATCAGGGCGGGATACACTTGAAACTGCACAGGATGGCTTGTAAATGTCTCTGGGATGCGGACGCTGATGGAATGGCGCAGGATACTTTGGTGACGGTGAGCCCTGTCGCAAAGTCCATTTTGATTTGGGTAGAGCCTGATCGTTGCCCCTGTCCTTGGTGGCACATTTACGCGACTGTGGTTCACCAACGCGTTAGGACTCCCTCTTTTGTGTAGTTGCGGTATTTGGAGTATTTTACGTGAGTGTTGGAATCAAATATGGACGTGAACTAATTGACTTAGAAAATCTCTCGCAGTATTGACTTGTACCACCGTCTTGCCTCCTGAACATCCCGAATTTCTTAACTTCGTGGGGTCAGCGTGGCCGTCGTCTCGCGCCGCATGAGCTGAATCTTCATCGAAGGCAACGTTGTGCATAGAGTAATTTTTCGGTTTTGTACAAATCCAAGCAATATTTCATGATCTACTGCAAATGCGAGCGGTGGTTCCATCTTGTGCTCGACTATCCTTAAACCACAGAGACTGACTTCTCAACGGTTTTGTTTCCCGTTCCGCTCATTCCATGTCCGCTGGTCTTTGTGCCCGTTATTAACGATCGGTTTTCTGAAGGTACCGGGATACGTTGCGTTGCACGACGGTAAAAGTGAAGATGATAAAAGCACTCACGCTTCAAAGCGCTCGCAAACTGTTTCAACATCTCGTAAAAGTACTCCTGGTTGCACTGGACTTCTGTCAGGACGGACGTATTTTTCTTGAGCGTGCCGTTGCTGATATCTGAGAAGTCGAACTTGGTAGCCTTTTGCATAGCTTGCAGGACTGCGTCAGAGGTTGCAAAGTGATGCACAGACCAACGTGGGGATGTTTCGAAGGGGAGCATATTTGTTACGCATTATCACGTCTCAAGGCAAACTCCGAACCACATACTTATATTCAGAGGCCTTGAGATAAATAACCACACGAAGGTTGCAGACGCTCCCGAAATAAACACCACGAGGGCCACCGCTAGATGCACGGATCGATGATAAAAAATGGTTCATCTTCATTGTAACCAGCCACATCAAGAGAAACAACGTGGACTCACCCGACACTATGACAATGATTGTTGACCTACGAGCATTGTCGTTCAACTTTTGAGACAGGTTGATTGTGTCGCCAAGGTAATCCTCCTCGGGGCTACAAGGGCGGACATTTTTTGTCGTCACACGAGCCAAAGAGCGTGAGAGCAGTAGCTACGTACGCTCCAGAAACAATCGTGTACTTTGAACCCCAGATTGTTGTGCTCGAAACTTGGAACATAAAGCCTCCAGAACGCCATTGAGAGTCGGAGAAGTTTGACTTAAGGTCTCGACCCGCATAGTCAAATACAACGCGACTGGAGTGGTTGACGAGGGGAAATTCGGTAGAAGAGAATGCAAAAATACTGCGAGGAGATCGGTTGGGTACCAGGATCTAAATGTGTGTCGCTGTGGTATTCCTTTTCAGAGGGAATTACTAAAGGAGTAACGTACCTCTTTTCTGAGTGTTGAGTTGCTTGGGAGACCCGACATGGCAATAATATTTGCCTGTGAGTCCATGATGTAAATGACGGAATTCAGCGTAGCTCCAGACTTGATCTCGTCCAACACCTGACACAAGTTCTGAATGCTGAATTGTACGATTGAGAATGCCACCTCGACGCCCATGGGATTGTAGATCGACATTGTCAACATTTGAAAGAAGGTTCCTATGTCAGCAGCGTCATCTACGCGGGGATCATCCAGGTTCGCAGTGTCAACAGTGAAATTCCGTTTGTAGCGGGCCATATCACTGACGTTGAAATTGGGTACCTGTTGCCAATCATATCGGTGGTGAACATAACACACAGCAGGTCTCTGGGCATTGAAACCTACTTTGAACATTGGAGCCATCCCCGAATAATTTGCGGCTGCTCCTAGCCACGGGTAGATGTATAGTTGCATCTGAGTATCTCTTACAGGGCAAAACCTGGCACACGTTAGGTTCACCGATGAATACGTGAACATGAACGTGCCAGGGCCTGCCGGAACAATGGCAAATGTTGTCGCTGGGTCGTACATCGTGACACCCGAAATGAGCATGTTGCCTGTTTGGGGAATGTATGTGATGTGGCTCATACCACTACTTTTGCACTTGGCTCACTTCCCAGTCCGACTGATGAAACGGCATTCCTCACAAAAGGGACAAGCTGGCTGATTGTTTCACGAATTCAAGTCGGGGGCGAGTTCCCAAAAATGTTGCTATGAAGGCGCACAAACAGAAAAATGCTGCTCGACGTACTCAAGGTCCCTGTAGTCCACAAGTCCGGTCTGAATAACTCCTGCAATGGTTTGAAGGAAGACGAAAGCCTACAGAGAGGGGTGCTTTCACGTGAAATGAAGGAATTGATCGAAGCTACCACGTTGTACCAACCTTCTGAACGTATCCCTCTTCAATTTCAATCGCACGGGTTATTGAATTTCTCCAAAACATTTGAAGAGCATTCAAATCGGCTCGCCTATCTTTCCAACAGCTGTTCTGCTCGAATCCTTTTGGCGTCCTCTTGCCAAGATGGTAATGTCATCCGACGCTGAGTGTGGAACGAACCGTTTGAGTCAGCGAGGAGCAAAGCGATGAAAACATTGCGTAAAATTCTACCTTGACGTGAGGCGCTCTCGATACTCTGGAAGTTTGTTGCAGCCCCTGTGTAAGTGTGATCACCCTGTGTCAGCATGACACTCACTTCCCAATACGCAGAGATATTAGCGTACCGATCGAAACTGTTATAACCGCAACAAGAACAATACTGGTTGAGGACGGAGTCGGATTGATGGATATGAGGTTCATTAACGTGAGGGATCAAAGGAGACGTCAAAAGCGGACATCGAAACCGCACATCCGCTGTAAGGTAGCGAGCAATCACTCACCTCAATAACACAAGTAGGACAATCACAGTTCGCACTCCCAGTGTAATCTTTGGTTTGTTGGGACCAGAACTGGATACACTGGTCTCCAGTGAAGCACCACCACCTGCGGTGGATGCGCTCGGTGATCGCCCGTCATGTGATGCATTCTGTTGAGCAGAAAGTCTCGAGGACATTTGATGAGGAAGATGTGAAAAGTTGAGATGAGTGAATCCAGGCAGTCCCGCCGATCAGGGCGAAGTTGAACTTCTTCGATCCAATCGCAAAAACACTCCCAAGGGAAACTGCAAAAACAGTTAGACACTTGCACGAAACTTTGAAATAAGCGACTGATAAAACAAGGGAAAAGAGGTGTTGTACATGATTACATTTTACAGTTTCCAACAAAGTGCATATCCAGGAGCTTTGGAGCTCGGAAACTTTGGTTATACAACGATTCTTACAACGCACCAGAGGCAGTCTTATCAATCGTCTTACTTTCCCGCTGCGCTTATCGCATTTCCGTTCGACTTTGTGCCCGCTATGAGCGACCGGTTTTCTGAAGGACGCAGGGTAAGATGCGTTGCGCGACCGGTAAAAGTCAAAAACATGAGAGTACTCACGCTTCTGCTTCAGCATCTCGTAAAAGTACTCCTGGTTGCGCTGAACTTCGGTCAGGACGGACGTATTTTTCTTTAGCGTCCCGTTGCTGATATCGGAGAAGTCAAACTTGGTAGCCTTTTGCATGGCTTGCAGGACTGTGTCCGAGGTTTCAGAGTGATGCCCAGGCCAAAGTGGGGACGTTTCAAAGGGGAGGGGCTTAGCGTCATCATGTCTCCAGGCAGACTCCCAATTACTGACTTATGTTCAGTGGGCTTGAAATAAACAGCCAAAAGAAAGTGGCAGATGCTCCCGAAATGAACACGACTAGGGCGACCGCTAGAAGCACGCAACAGTGATCGAAGATAGTTCATCCACAGAATAACGAGTCACACAAGAGAAGCCACGCCAACTCAACCGACGCTATGACAGTGATGGTAGATCTCCAAGCATTGTCGTTCAGTTTTTGAGACAGGTTGATCGTGTCGCCAAGGTAATCTTGCTCAGGGCTGATTGGTCGGACGTTGTTTCCAGTGTGTGATAGGGGCTGAGAGAGCTGACGTAGATACTCACGCTCCAGAAACAATCGTGTACTTGCATCCCCAGATGGCTGTCCTCGAAACCTGGAGCCCTGAGAGGCAGTCCTGACATCACAATGATGTTTGCCCTGGAGTTCATCATGTAAATGACAGAATTTAGAGTGGCCCCAGACATGATCTCGTCCAGCACCTGACATAGGTTCTGAATGCTGAGCTGGAGAATGGTAAATGCCACCTCGTTGCCCATGGGATTGTGCATCGACATTGTCAACATTTGAAACAGGGTTCCCACGTCAGAAGTGCCGTCAACGACGGGATCATCGAGGTTCGCTGTGCCAACGGAGAAATTCCGTTTGTGGCGGGCGGCATCACTGACGTTAAAATTGGTATCTGTGCCAATCATATCCGCAGTGAACAGAATATACTGCAGGTCTCTGGACATTGAAACCTACTTTGAACAGTGGAGCCATCCCCCGAGTAATTAGCGGTTCCTCCAAGCCACGGGTAGACGTATGGATGCAGCTGAGTATCTCTGACGGGCCAAAATCTGGCAAACGTCAGGTTCACAGATGCATATGAGAACACAAATGCGCCTGGGCCTGCCGGAACAATGGCAAATGTTGTCACCGGGTCATACATAGTTACACCCGAGATGAGCATGTTGCCTGGTTGGACAACATATGTGAATTGAATCAAAGCAGTACTTTGATACTTGGCTCACTTCCGAGTCCAATGACGACACGGCGCTCCTTACGAAAGGAACAAGTTGGCTGATTGGTTCACGAATGGAGGACGGGGGCGAGTTCCAAAACTGTGGTTAGACGGGCCCAGAAACCATAAAGATGCCGCTCGACGTACTCAAGGTCCTTGTAGTCCACAAGCCCCGTCCGAACAACTTCTGCAATAGTTTGAAGGAAGACGAAAGCCTACAGAGAGGAGACCTTTCACGTGAATGAAGTCATTGATCCAAGTTACCACATCGGACGCACCTTCGGAACATATCCCTCTTTAATTTCAATCACATGGGTTGATTACATTTCCCCATGAGATTTGAAAAGTATTCAGACCGGCTCACCTATCTTTCCAACCGTGATTCGGCTCGCATCATATTGGCTGCCTCTTGCCAAGGTTGCTGTCATCCGACGCTGAGTGAGCAGAACGAGTCATTTATGAGTAGCCAAGGAGCAAACCGATGAAAATGACAGTGTAGGATTCTACCTTGACGCGCGGCACTGTCGATACTCTGGAAGTTTGTTGCGGCTCCTGCAAAGTGATCATCCGTGCCTCAGAATGAAAGTGAACTTCCAAACATGCAGAGACATTAGCGTACCGATTGAAACTGTTATCACTGCGACGAGAACGATGCTGGTTGAGAACAGAGTCACATTGATGGATGTCAGGTACATTGAGATGATGAGTGGCTATCGACAACGTGACAACCGCTTTGAGGCAGCGAGCATCACCCACCTCAACAACACGAGCAAGACAATCACAGTTCTCACTCCCACTGTAAGCTTTGGTATGTCTGGATCGGAGCTGAATACGCTTGTCTCTTTTGAAGCAACTACGCCGGTGGTGGATGTCGCCGGTGATCTCCCATCTTGTGATGTGGTCGGCAGAGTTGAAGTCATCTAAGCAAGAAGATGTAGCGACTTGGAGATGTTTCTAATTTCACAGGCAGACGAGGAGACGACCAAGTGCCTTCGCAGGATCTCAAAGCACTCGCGCCAAGACAATTCTAGATACAACCCACAAATGTTTGACATGAACAGATATTGATATTACCGGTAAACATAGTACAGAGATATAAATCAAGGTGCCACCTCAATAATAGCTACGGCCAGTTTTTTGTAGTCTCCAGAGGTCTCACCTGACACCCGTTTCGCCAGGGTCTTGCCATATCGTTTCAAGTACGCCTCCTTGACCGCAGACATCAGCTTCACACCACCAAGATTATTTCAGAAAGCGTTCTCTCAGTAATTCAGACCACACAACTCACCTGGGGGTACCTCGTCCTCACCAACAGTCTCACAAGCATCTCATCTTTAGTTCCCAGTCCGGCCATGCTCTTCTCGAACATCTCAGCGTAGTAGTCCGCCGGATCTGCGAGCCGCTTCACCGCAGTCGTAAGAGCCCTCTTGAGGTCGCCAGATAGCTCGTGCCTGATCGCGTGTGTGATGTCGTGCCCGTAGGTGAGAGCGTATTGGCGGATCACAGCTTGCACGTGAGACGGGGCACGGTTGGCAATAACCTGAATGATTGTGGGATTCCTCAAAGTCACAACCAGTCCCGAAGCCCATCAAACAGGCGACATACCTGAATGAACTTGGACTCATCCGTGCCAATCTTTCCCTCACCCGCCTCGTACAGTTCCTTCACGTCTTCAGCCACGTTCCTGCCAGCCCCTTCCTCATCCCTCCTCGCCTGAAGCATCGCAACAAAGAACTTGCGGAGATCCCCGCCGACTTCAGACATGACAGCCTTCTCCAGGTCCTTTCCGTACACGTGTGAGTAAGCTGCCTTGATGGCCTCAACTTCGACGTTTGTGCGGCCGGCGAGGACTTGAATTAAGAGATCCTATGCCATGATCCCGCCTCTAATTTGATGCGAAGATGATTCCATTGAATGGAGAGTGACGCACCTCGTCAGTGCCGACACCCTTCATCGCATCGTTGAGAAGCTTTGCGTCGTACTCGGCAGGGCTGAAAAGAAGGAGAGACGTGGAATCGGATACGTCTTTATAGAAATTTGTACTTACTGCATGATCATAGCTTTAGCAAGTTTTCCAAAGTCACCAGTCCCCGCTTCACCTGGTGTGAATGCGATGTTGATGTCGTGTTTAATGTCCCCTATGCCGTTAAAGCAAGCTCACTTTCAATCTTTTCCTCCAAGGACTTTCCAAAGTTTCCTTTGTAAGCTCTGTTGATCTCTTGAAGCTCGTTCACATTGCGGTGAGTAAGCATGTTGATGAGAGTCTGATGTTTGAGAGAGATAACGCTCAGTCGTTCACGAACAGCGCTCGTCGAAATATTGCACCGAAAAGATTCTCACCTTCTCGTCCATGCCCAGACCCTTGAAGGCCTTGTTAAGCACTTCCGCATCACGTTCAGCAGACATTGTAGATGTGGTTTGGTATCAAAGTATCGAGTGATGTTCACTGGAAGAGTCGTCTTTTAAATATACCGAGCAATCTTGCGAAGTTTATTGTTGATGTTTCTATGAATAAACGGACGGTTGGGTTGCGAAGAGACAATAATTTAATTGCGAAGAGGGTACTGACGGACAACAGAGGCTTCGCATTGATGGGTGACAGAGTTTAAGCCGTTTACGAAAACACCAGAGCGCCAATTTTCTTCGGAAGCCAGTTTGAAACGGCATCGGGAGACCTTGGTGGCAGATGCATTCCGATGCGAACTGAAGTTGAGGAAAGGAGATCAACTAGGTATTACGTCACGTCAGTCATATATGTACAAGCACTCTAAAGATGTAAATTCAAAAGTAAAATGAAGAATAACCATGTCTATCAATCATTTGTCGTTCTGGGTTGTACGGCTCTTTTCCAGTTCATTTGCACAATTCCCCAAATTTGTACTCTCCCGCATCCATCACGCCAGACACCTCATCCACATCCTCGACAGTAAACGTCACCCCGCCAGCGCTGGATCCTTCCCGTGTACCATTTCCGTCTGTATCTTCATCGTCCTCACTTGCGTCAGAACCCCTCCGCAGCTCCCAGGACGCCTTTCCAAACATCCGCCCAACAGGTGCAGACCCCACAGGAGCCGCTCTGAGGGGACGCGGTGCTACAGGGTCACTGCTGGAGTCAACAGATGCCTCTAGAGCACTTGTCCCTGGATTGGTGCTCCCTCTCCTCCCACCTGCCAAAGCGCCCCACCTTGGTATATCAGGGGTGGAACTCGACGCCTCACCAGCCGACCCCAAAAGCGGCGTCATCCTGCCCTTGACCGCGAAGAAACTCCTTCTCCGCCCAGCTTCCTCCCTCACACCAGCACGCCGGGACGTCGGCGCCGCCAACCCGTCCCCTCCCGCAACAGGCGGTCCTGCCGATGTCGAGACGCCAGCAGAACCCTGCTCCAGCCCGGGACTACCTGCGCCTCCGGTAGATCGAAGAGATGGCGTGGACGGCCGAGAGAAGCCCATCCCTGACCCAGTTATGGGGAACGAGAGCGCCGACCCGGTCCACGACGGGCGGCGGAGTTCGTTCAGGAGATGGAATCGCGACACGGACGCGGCGTCCCCGCCGGGCACACCGTCCAGCGCGGCACCTTCCACTGACGAAAAAGGTCTTCCCGACCCGCTCCATCCGCCCGACGAGATCGCGGAGGGTCTTCGACTACCCACAACTCCGGCCCACACCGCGCTCAGCCTCTTCCCTCCCCCGCCAGGCAATACGTGGTCGTCCCCCGACGCTGTCGACGCAACCGTGAGCCACCAGCTGCCCCTCCGTGTGAGGTCGAGTCGGCACAGCGGGCACTCCCCGCGCTGCATGACGAGCCACTCGTCGACGCACGAGACGTGGAAAGTGTGCTCGCAGGGGAGTTTTCGGACGACGGAAGAAGGGGTGAAGGAGTCTAGGCAGATTGGGCAGTGCGGAGCAGTGTCGTCGGAGGTGCGTGGGGAGTGTTGAGGGTCGGGGAGGGGGTTGGTACTGTCCGAGGTGGGCGAAGAAGGTGGTGGGTCTGTTGAGATTGTGGTTGTGGGTGCGAGAGGGGGGTGGAGGGATACGTCGGATGGTTCATGGATGACGTCGGCTTGCTTTGCTCCAGGAACGGTGGAGCTCGTCGGCACGGCTGAAGCAGAGCTGCCCCCTTCCTCCGTTCCCGCAGAGCCATCCCCTGTCGCTACAGCAGACACAGCCGCCGCCTCCTCTGGTGCACTGTCCTGCACATCCAGCTCTGGCACGTCCACAACAACATCAAGGCCCACATCGTCACGCAGGCCCCTCTTCGTCCCTTCTACCAACACCTTGCCCTTATCAGGCTTCAACGCGGCGGGCTCTGGCACGGCCAGTGCCACCATCTCCACCGTCGCATCCTTGCCCATCCCCTTCCCATCCTCCTCTTGCCCATCGCCCTGATTCTCCTCCTTCCCGGCGCCCCACACGAATGTACGGAACGTCTGCAGCAAGAACGGGTCCGTTCTGTTCAACGCCTGCCTGATCTGCGCCGGTGTGATTGCGGTACCGGGGGGAAGGAACACGTCGCCGTTCAGTCGGCCCGCCTCGGAGGTGATGATGAGACGGTAAAGAGAGGGGTTTTGCTCACGAAGAGGACGAAGGGCCCGGCGGCGGCGCTGTGTGGAGTCGGAATCAAATTTGGAATGAGCATTGCGAACCCACAAACTGAGAAGACGGAGCACAGACCACAAAACTCCACACCCCGTCTCCAGCCAGCGTAGTAATCACGATAGTCACCCCGAACCGTCGACGATCGGCCCACGCTTGCCGACCTCCACATCATCACATGCCAACTGTTCATACCAACTCACCGCTTTCGCCAAGAGGTTGGCAACCACTGCGCCCACACACGTCGCCAAAATGCACATGACGATGACAAATGCCGAGAACACTGTCGGATCGAAAAACCCGGTCCGGTTGTTGGGAGCCGGAGTTGGGGTTGACGTGAAGGTCGTGGTCGCGGTTGCTGCAAGAGCGATACAGAAGACAGGCATCACAAACGCATGTTATTTCGGTTGCTTGAAGCTAAGAAACCATCCATTTTCCGCGTGACCCGGGATTCCCGACCATTCACATCGGGTAACGAACGGCAAGGAGCTCCGCACCACCAGCTCCTCCTGACATTTCATCCTCGACTCACCATTCGTCACGTTCTGACCCGTCACGCCCTGCCATTGAATCGCCATCGCAGCCGCGATCGCCAGGATCTCTCCACGACCATAACGCGGGGTTCGTCGACAGGGTCGCTTGCCAGGGCAACCCCCACAGACACCCTCGCAGCTCCGTCGACGGCGGATCGACTCCATGATGCTCCACTTTTTTTTTTTGCAGATGTCTGCGATCGGGTCCAGATTTGGGGAATCGGATGATTGTCAATCTGCCAAGAAAAGTTCACGCTCATCTCACTGACAGGCCCGGGAGGGTTCGGCCGCGCCACCGGAGAGCCGCAAACCTTCCCGATAATCGGAGTTGCAGGGTCAAACTTTCTGCAAATTAATTTATGCAACTCGGTTCATGTAATGGTGTTGGGGTGGAAGCGTATAACCCCGCGATATCGATTAAGCTAAAGGACGACTAATACTATGTTCGCGTTTGTTCAAACGTCCCAGGCAGCTGGGTGATTGACGAAATTCGATCGAATGCCAGAAAAGGCGGCCAGACAACCCCACGCTTCACAATGGTCCCTGGAAACGCGATCGTCGAAAAGCATTCGATATGGGCAAAGACACGAAGAGTTTGATGCTCGAGAAGAGAGGTTGTGATGGTCGAGGGCGTGGGTTCTCTGAATGATGTCGAACCCCGGTGTTCCTCATCCTTTGTGTCATAGCCATGTACAAACAACCTTTGCAGGTTTTTTGAGAGCATGCCAGAGAGTAGACTGGCCAAGGCTTAAAGCTGAATGTGTAGCTCTGCGTCATTAGTAGTCTGAATGGTGATTTTCGTCATGGTTTGTGCTCAGTAATGAGACATGTTTTGTTGGTTCTTCAAAACCTGATATCTTCAGGAGGTTTTCGGAATTGCAGAAGGAAGTTCCGTCTGAACGTCACTATTAGTCTTCGCTTTTGATATGCGTATGCGATTTTCCCGCAACCCACCCATATAGCTGTAAACTTCGCCGCAACCGGCCACGCGCCTGTGGGCCAGGACATACAACGCTATGCTCACTTTTCTTGGCGCAAAATGACTTAAACACTCTCAAGATTGCAGCTGTCCAGATTTACGGGTTCAAACTGGGACAGAGCCACGGGAAGCGGGTGTGGCGGACGTGGCGCTGCAACTGCGGGTCAAGCACAAATACCCGAGCACCTCCAGCTAGCGTCACGCCCGCCTCTTCTGCAGCTCCGCTAGACATATTCCTCCACCGATTTCCATTCTTCATCTCTCCGGGATGGCCACCAAGCCTGTGGTACGTCTCCCACGCTTCCGCATCATGTTCGCCGCGCCCACTCAAACTGCAGGCGATCTCTGTCCCAACAGATACTGGTTTTCGGCGCCACTGGGAAGCAAGGGTCCGCAGTCATCCCCCAACTCTCACAGATACTTGCCCAATCGCACGCCATCCGCATTGTCACTCGCAATCCCGCGGGCGCAAAGGCAGCCGCATTTGCCGACACGGGGATTCAAGTGCACAAAGGCGACATGCTCGACCCTCAATCGCTCAGCGACGCCATGCAAGGCGTGTGGGGTGTTTACTTAGTCACGGACAACATGGGCAAGGGCGGCGTCGTGACGGAGCAGAATCAGGTCTGTCTGCTCCACACAGCTCTGTGGCCTTCTCCCCAACTCCACTCTTCATCAAAACACCCATTGAATTTATTTTCCAAAAGGCAAAAAACGTCATAGAACAAGCAGTCCGTGCTGGAGTGCAGTACTTCGTGTACTGCAGTTCATTCGGAGTTTCGTGTGAGAACGACACGGCCAAGTAAGTGCCAGCGTGTATAGCCCATCATTCTCCCTTGACGACCGCACATGTATCGTCTTACTGATTGGCTGCTGGGACGGTACCGACGCACAATCAGCTCTGTTCCTCACTTCACGAGTAAAAGGGCGATCGAACACCTCATCACGTCGGCCTCATGGCCCTTGGGCTACGCAATCCTGCGTCCCGGTTCCTTTTTCGAAAACTTTGAAGTCATGGGTCCCCTTTCTCGCGGATCCTTGTCCGGCATCACTCCTGGCGCAGTCAAACTCAAATGGATATCCACAAAAGATATCGGCGTCTTTGCTGCTCTAGCATTTCAAAAGCCTGAGGTGTTCAAGGGGAATAAGACGGAAATTGTCGGTGATTGGATCTCTCCCGACGAAATGGCAAAGGTCAATATTTCGTCACTCCTACGTGGGGGGAATGCGTCGGCGGACTGAGGATGAATTTACTATCTTTCGTTCCCGATTGCGCATACATTACTTTGTTTTATATTCATCTGTTTCCCCATTCTTACCCTCTTTCCATATCAGGTCCTTTCAGACCTAACCGATTCACCTTGGACGTACAGCGAGATGCCACACTTCCTGCTCCGCCTATTATCAAAAGATTTATATCTCATGTCGGTCGCTCTGGATAAGCTGGATATGGTCGAGGTGCGTTGACATCGCGCACAGCTGGTTGCTCCAACATTTTGGAGGATCTTTCATCTCTCTGTAACCGCTCTCTGATTTATTACCTCCCATTCCTGCACTCTCTAGACCGACATTCCCTCACTACGCTCTCTGCATCCGACCCTCCAATCATTCCAAGATTGGTGCGTCGCAAAAGGTATCGGGGAGAAGGACAGTAGTGCTGACTCGTACGTGTATGCCAAGAGCTTGTGGCAGAAACTCATGGGATAGTTTCTTAGATTACTACTAATGACTTAGTTTTCTTGAGCAATGAACGGTAAAAGTAAATCTTGTTCATTTTTGGAATTTCACAATCCATTTCTTGCAAAAATGCACACCACCTAACAACAAGCAAGCGTGTCCACCCCACCACCATGACGGCGGAGGTAAGGAGGGTGGTTCCAGAAAGGACACCGAAAGTGAAGTTCATGTGGCGGTAGCCAATTGATAAGGAAACGCTAAGAGGAATACAAAAAATCTAAATTATCCATCGGGTCCCCAGCCCTGCCACAATGTCTTCAAAACCCTTTTGCAAAAAGTGCCGGTGCAAACTTTAAGCTTCCACCACTTCCTTCTCGGCCAGACTCTCTTTGGACTTCTCCAGGACCTCGATCTCCTCCGCCGTGATATGCTGCCGAGGCCCGATGAAGGTTTTGCGTGCGCCGAGGAACCAGATAACGTTGATGATGAGGAAGACGCCAACAAACACTGGATAAAACGACACGGGTAAGGACCAGCACGCAGACCGGTAACACTTGCGGGAGAGATGAACTTACTGATGGGGCTGAGGTTCAAGTTTGAGCTGGTGACAGGGATGCGCTGTTTGTGTTTGAAACGATCACGGTGTCACTCATCCATGGGGCTTCTGGTCTATCGTGATTCAGGAGCGAAACTCACTCGTGGAATGGACAGGATGACGATCATATAGACGAGCCACAGCGCAGCGACCAGGTTGATGATGGTGGAGAACGAGCCGAGATCTAGAAGGGTGGTGTGCGTGTGTCGGATACTGATAATGCATTTATAGGACAAGGTGAAAGACTTACTGATCTTGCTCCGCTTGAATGTATCCCGAGCCCAGATGAGCTTGCAGATTGTCGGGAGGGTGTACCTATCCGCAAACAATACGAGGTAAATAAGGAGCAGTGCACACAGAGTCCCAATTGCAACTCACGCCGCATACATCCCAATCGTGCTGAACGCCGAAAAGCTGCTCACAGCTTGGCTACTTCCAAAGTTGATCAGAAGCAATGTCGCTGCAACGGAGCGGTGCGTGTTAATGAAGCGGTGTCAGGAAGCGCTTACGTAGGTGGACACGTACCGGTGGTGAAGAAGTGCAGCCAAATGGTTTTCAGGGGCTGCTTTGATGTGGGGTGGACGTAGGCGAACCATTGGGGGATGCCGCCGTCACGGGCCCTAAAAGTTCATACTGATGACGTTATTGTAATACAAAAACGACACGGTGGTACTTACCATGCGTCTATCTCGACCGGTGCAGGCAATGGACATCGCAAGAGCAAGAGCATCCAACGTCAGCGACTGGAATCTCTGGGGCGTTCACGAATCACGCCAAGGCACCCAAACTCAAACTCACAAATGCCGCGCGAGGCTCCGTTGTGACCCGTGATGTTCTGGAAGACAAACTGGAACAGCGTCCACAGCGTGAGGAAGAACGCCATGGGCTTGCTCCCTCCCGTACCCTAGAATGAATAAACAGTTCCTTAAGTCAATGATCGGCACGGCACCCAGCACCCCACACCACTCGGAGAGAGGAAAGAGGAAAGCTACCTGCAAGTACACGCACACCAAATCCTCGTTATAGGGACAGTCGAGGATCTCGTCAATGTCTGTGATGACAAAGGACAGGATGAGGAGGAAGATCCACCCAAGCGCGATGGAGAGCACGAGCGAGTAGATGATGGATTTGGCTGGCGTCGTGTCGGCGTTGACGGTTTCTTCGGAGATGTGGGCGGACGCGTCGTAGCTGGAGGAGGGGGTTCAAACAACGTGTGAAGCAATGGAAAGAAGGCAGAGGGCGGCAAAGAGCTTACCCCCAGAAGCACCACATGGGAAGCCTGAAGGATCGGAGACGTTAAGTATGAGTGGTAACGACGCAACGAAGTGAAGAGACACGCTTACAGGAATCCAAGCTGAAACACGATCGCGGAGTTGTCCCATCCTGTCAAGTCGACAAAGGTTCCGAACGCGAACGACGCCGAGGCCTTTGATGGTGACATGACCAGCAGGGGTACTAGAGATAGACCATAGCCAATGTTTGATTTGAGTTCCAATCGCAAGACGTATCCATCGTTAGATTCGAGCTCCACGGTCCGCTACAAAGCCCACACCAATCAACCCACCACCAATCACCACAACCCCCGTCGAAATCCCCACGAGTGCAATCCAGGTAAACGCTCTCAAGCTGGCCTCTCCGATGGAATTGGTCGCGCTCCCGATGAAGGCATACGCGATGGCCACGCCGTAGAGCCACCCGAGCGAGGGTGAGAAGTCCGGGTTGTAGATCTGGATGATGGAGCCTAGGATGGAGGCCACTTGGAGTGAGGTGGCTGGGCTGCCGGTTAGCATGCCCAGTACGTTGAACCAGCCCTGAGGGTGTCCGGTGGTGTCAAGGGTGGGGTGGATAGTGACGTAAGTGACACGTCCACACGGCAAGAGTATGAAACCCCCACACCCCCACTCACTGTGATCCAAGCCATGTACGGTCCCCATTTAGGTCCAGCGAGCTTCGCACTCCAGTAGTAAAGTCCTCCGGCGGTAGGGTATGCCGAGCAGATTTCGGCCATGGACAAGCACGTGGACATGGAGAAGAAGGCTACAATGAGCTGTTTGGGAAGTGGGAGTAGAGTCGTGTAGGTTTAGGTGGTTTGAACGTCGTTTTTGAACGTCAGCGTGCGGTTGGTGCTTGCAGGTCCCACTCGTCAGTCGGCACACGGCACTCACCCATCCGATCAGAATGGTTTGCGGTCCTCCAGTTTTGAACTGTGAAGGCAGCGAGTTAACGTTGTCATAAGGAGAAGACCCATATGTGGGATATGACGTACTGCAAAGCTATAGAGAGTGGCAATCGACGATATGATGCCTTCCCACGACGAAAGGCGTCACTACATGATCTTCGACGCAGCCACGGGAATAATAGCTCACCAATGTAACCCAGACTTGTTCCTGTTGGTGGCGGCGGGTCGCAATATATGTCACGTCACCGATCCGCACAAATATATTGCCATCGCCTGAGGCCGCGGCGGCACCGCGAGCACTCACCCATGTTGAGGAAAAAGCCCCATGAGCGTTTTAACTCTTGGCCTAGTTATTGTACAATATTTGATTGAGATGGTGTTTCATTTTCGGCTCGCGAATACCGAGAACTCACGGTAGCCAAGCTTGGCGAGCTGGAGCGGGTAACGAAGCCGCGACCGATACGATGAGCGTTCTCTACACCCTAGCGCAGTCCTTGCTCACAACTCTGACTCACGTTGATCTCGTCTTCCGGCGGATTCGGTCCATTCACGCGTCGGAAGCAAACGACTTGAGAGTGAGACGGCAGTCGCCATCCAGCTGAACGCGCACGCGACTCACCGTCACTCAAAACACGCGACATCTCCGTTCTCCCGATTGTTGTGGAAAGTGGCTGCCAAGGGAATGGGTGCGCTTATTACAAATGGCGGGCCGGTGTTTGATCAGTGGGGGTTTATCGGGACCCTTACCCCTCACTCCCCCCCCCATTGAGGTCCGAAATTGATCCGCTGTGAAACAAATTGGCCGCAAAGGAGGCTCATCAGGCCTCATTTCTTCTAAACGTCTGCCATGCGCTGCGTCCACGTCGTAGTTCCACTTTACCTTCACCACACACCCTCGGCTCCATAGTACAGTTGTTGTCCCAAATCAAACTGTTGTGACAGCTCGATGTTTTCAATCGCATGACTTCTGGTCGGCATTGCGAACGTAGTTTCGAGAGATCGCGAGATTGCCAGAGTCAACCTTGCCATCCTATCTTCCCAGCCTGCTTAATATGTTCGCAAAGTGACATCGCACAGGCAATCATACATGTATCGTCTTCGCCACCGTTCTATCTAAGTGAGTGTACCCAAGGTCAGGTGGGGAATCGTTTTTCGTGGGGAGGACATGGTTCTGGCGTGCTTTTGGTTGTGACCAACGTACTCGCATCGCACCCCAGAACTCGGCACCCCAGAACTCTGTACAGAAAATGAGATGTAAAAAAAAACGCACACATAAACTTATTTTCTGTGCTTCCATTCTCGAATTCGTTGTTTCTGGCTATTCGGTATTCAGCGCTGCGGCCTTTGCCTGGACTATAAAAAGCCCACGATTTTCCCCCTCAACCAACCTCCCCTCCACAGGGGCCTCCGCCATCTCCTTCAATCCGCGCCGAAACTGTTTACCGTCCCCGGGTCTGATGCCGATGCTCCATCCCTATCCGTGCCGTTTGTCTTTGGCGTTGGATTCCGGTCTGGTATTGGTAGCAGTTTCTCCGACGTGGGCAGCCGCCGCTCGGACAGCCGGGATTGGAGGAGCTGCACAGGGCTGCGTAGCGCGTACTGGTGCTGATGCTCCGCTCCTATCCGCTCGCGCCGTTCGCATGCCGGTCTGGTATTTGTACGAGTGTCGCGGCGCAGTAGGCAGCAGGATGGACCACCATCGTGACCGCCCTCCACGCGGGGTGCTCTGGGCGGCGACGCTCTCACGCTTCCGCGGGTGCGGGTGTCGTCGGCGAACTGGGTCACGCTTTGTCGTAGTTTCGCAGGATTGTAGCGCAGCAGTGGTTGTAGTCAATACCCGGATGTCAGCACATTTGCATTGCCACTATTTGCTAACGAGATGGAGGGTTTGAAGGGAAGGGGGGAGGTCCTCACTGTGTCTGCTCTCCATTCGGTGGACCGTGTTGTGCTTTCGGTGAGCGTTTCGTATCTCATCATATCATTACCCAACCGTCGTGGCCCGTGTACCCTTCATGGACGCAAAACACCCGCCCTCGCTTTCCTACGAGCTGCTGTTCGTGTTTCCAACACTTAGTTGATCACGCAGAAGAGCCTTGGGATCTGTCGTGTGATTCACAGTGACAAATGGACTCTTCCACACGAGCAAAATGAAAATCATCCCAGTCTTTCCCCGAACTATTCAGCCTCGGTGGAAAGTGAGGCAGTTCAGTTCTTCCGTCTCGTCGTGTCCCCGCCCCCAACAGAAGGCCCAAGGTGTAGTGGCGTCATTCAATCAGACATTTTGGCGCTCATCGCACCGCCACCATTTGAAATCCCTGCTGTTATCGGAGGAGCTGTTGGAAGGGCCATTGCCCTGGCAGACATTTCTGCCACGTGCACGTTCAAGTTCAAGACATCGTGGAAGATTCGGAGAACGGATAAGGGGAAATCAGAGACATCGGAGCCCAAACAGGCACTTGTAGTTGTGCACAAGTCTCAAGACACTGATCCGCTGCAAGTGTGAGTGATGGAGCATTTGAGCGTGCGACGTGGCGACAGAACCAATGGTCGGCGGGCTCCTGCAATTCACTACTTAGATTTCCCCCGCGACCTCCATTACCATCACTTAGCCCTCCCAGAAAGTCACAAGCAGATCAAGAGTTATCGTATGCCATGTCCCAACGATCTGATTCTGGCTTTGCCTCTGCCTGAGGCTTTGTTGTGCGAACAGTCAGCGTCGGCTCCTGTTCACGAGACACACCAGAGTTAAATATGCACTAAACTCTATCAAACATGTACAAATGCCTCCAATGAGGAGATTGTTACAGTATGAAGCCCAACCATAACACCAGTGCCTCCCTCGGTTGACGTGCCTCGGCACCACGTTGCTGTGGCCTGCAATATCTCGTGACACCGTCAACGATGGCGTCGCGACACGGATGTTCGGTCGTTCTCGCAGTGATAGTGCTACTGAGCCTTCTGGCGCCATCGACTTGGGCGATTCGTGAGCTCGGACCGGGATTGAAGCTGAAAGCTTGGTTGGGCAACATAGCCGCAGGTGATTGATTCCCAACTGTTGTGGACTCTCGGTCGGTGTTTTCCACTCCTTTTTGACGCGCTTTAGCTCCTGTGGCGCCCATCTGCAATCGCCCGCCAACCGTTACCGAAGACCGACGAATCAACAAGGGCAACCTGTCAGTCCTCGTCTACAACGCTGAGTGGCTGTTCTTCAAGGGCGCCAGGCGGTCTTTCATCCCGTGTCCCGGACGAGGATGTCCGTGGAAGGACCTCTCCGCCGCGCAAGAACACTTTGAGCACGTCGCGGCGGCGATCAGGATAGCGGACGCGGACATCGTTCACCTCAGCGAGGTCGAGTCGTGCGACGCGCTCGAGAGGCTCGTGGCGCTGCTGCCGGGGATGGGGTACAGATACTATCTGGTCCAGGGGCGGGATGTAGCGACCGGACAAAATGTCGGGCTGCTGACAAGAGTTGACCCCGTGCGAGTTCTCGACAGGACTGAAGAGAGGTTACCGTTTCCCCTCCCCGAATCGCACTGCGCCGCGACAAAGCGACCTGCCGAGTCGGACATTCTCCGTGGGCCGGAGGACGGTGGTGTTGCGGATATTCAACCTCATATTGCGGACGAAGTGGATGTCGATGCCACCGCGACTGAATATGGCCTATCGAAACACTACGTCACCCGCATTTTCGTGAACAACATGTCGATCTGGCTGGCGGGGGTGCACTTCCTCGCGATACCCTCTGATACGGACCGGTGCCCAAAGGTGAGGCCTACATTGCAACTACCTTTGCTTTACTTTTGCACTTCATCTTACTTCGATAGCGTGAAGTCCAAGCCGCCGTGCTGAAGAAGTATCTTCAGAAGCTGTCCACTTTCGAAAAGGAGGAACTCATCATCATGGGCGACTTTAACGATTTCGACCACGACGTGCCGGACGCGTCGGGACCCGCAGACGAGCCAATCTCGCAGGTACAGCTCTCTACGTTTCGGATCAAACGCTGAACATTGATCCCGTCAAACTGTTCGCGATCCCCAACAGGCCCTTGCCATTGTCAAATCGACCACGCAACCGGCACTCTTGAATGCCGCCTCGCTCTGGGCCGACCCCAACGTGCGATACTCGAACTGGTTCGACCGGAATCGCAACTGTCGGGACGATGGGGGCGACGAACACTGTCTAATCGACCACGCGCTTGTTTCTAAAGGTGGGTGACTGCGACCTCTCACCGATCGAGGCTGCGGCTAAAAGAAAATATCTTTATAGGTCTGGCGTCGCGCATAGTGGCTACGAAGCCGATGCATATATACAAGGAGTTTTGTGGGAAGATGGATTCGGACCATTGGTGAGAATCCCCATCAAAGCTGGTATCGCCCACAAACTGTATTTGATACTGTCATACTAAAGGCCGATCTACGTCGAGTTCGACATGACCTGAAAACGCCTTTCCGGGAGGCCTCTTCGAGGCCCTCATCCTCCCACTTCAGAGATACGAAACTTTCGTCACGCTAGCATTCTCGGAAAGAGTCGGATATATATTAATGTACATTAAGTATAAGACGGAATAAAGAAAGTAGATTCAAATTGTTAAGCATGCAAAGCGAAAACGTAAAACGGTGGGTGGTACAAAACCGTTATCAGAACGAGGTGTCGATACCAGCGCGTTCAGCCAACTCCTTCAGCGTGGTGTGGTATATCCGGAACCGAGTTTACTCATTAATCCGAGCAATAAATAGGAAGGCGACGTTGTTTCGCGATCTGTTTTGGATTAATCGTACCACGACGGGATCAGCGGTCGCAAGCGGGGTTTGGAGGCAATTTGCGACGTGGATCATTCTACGTTGTGAAAGAAGATGTTTATGACAATGCATTGAAGATATCGACATGTTCGACTCACCCGCTCTCTATGTCGTTCAATTTGGTTCCATTACGCATTTCAAAAATAGTTGGAAATCTCAAATCGGTCGACCCTGGATACTTTTCCACTCACCAAACAAAATGAAGGCGACAAAGAAATGTTGAAACTCGAAATGTGGATCGATTTCGAGTGTCTTCTGGGGAATGTCAGCGATCTAGTACCAAGTTGTTGTCAAATAATCGATGACCCTTGAATGGCGAGCTCGGCGAGAGTTACGTACCTTGTCAGCCGCTTTTGTGCATCACTGCCAAACTTTCCTCAGAGGGTCATGAGAGGGTCTCAAGATAAATCTCGGGTCGGTACAGAAGAATTACGCAGGTGTTATACAACATGTGAAGATAAGCAGACACCATGAACTGGCTGATTTCGGTGTTCCGCAGCAGGGCAAGCCCTTGGGTTGTGACAGTGGGAGCAACTGGCTCCACGAACGATGCAGGAAGCATAGCGAGCCAATCAGACAGTTGCGTAGAGAACACGAAGAAGTCTGGGTGCTGGAAGCGTTGAGGTCCATGATCCTTCACCAATTGAATGATTTTACTGAAGATCTGGTACCGAGTGGCTTGTTCGTAGAATCCCACAGATGGAACGACGGGCACCACGTTTCGACCATGGAGCTGTTCGAGCGTTTGTCGTGCCTGAGAGCCAACAGCGTTGCTTGCAAGTGACGTCGCACCAGAGTAAATCCCTTGCGCCGTTCAACTCCGTGGAGAGATGCAACCATCAATCACGAGGCAGCGAAGGGTTCTTTCCGCATGGGAGCATGGAAGAGGTTGCCCAAACTCATCAATGCTGTTCCAGGCGTTATCGTCAGGATAGTCCAACATTATTTGCTGAGTAGTTGGGGAGCACTGATTTTCCAAATGTAATCGGATGTCGACCTGACAGCTACTTACATCATCCAACTTCACGAACACTTCCCGAGATGCCATGTTGTGTCGACCCATATGACGCTCCACCTGGGGAACGCAAATGAAAACTCATTCTGCGACGAGATCATCGATGAGAAAGCATCTTGTTCGCACACGAATTTCTCATTCCAACAGGGTCAAAGACTTGAGAGCACTTTTAACAGGCGATTTATGCCATCCCATATCGGTTAGCATCTTTGATGCAAGACCACCACTATATTCGCATGATCGACCTGCTCCAGAGCAATGAGATATTTCATATTACTCACTACATCCATCCCGAACTCGGCCGTCCAGTCCCACTGCAGTACGTTGCCATGCACAAAGCGGTAAAGAGTGTCGTTAAAGTCGGTCCGTCTTCGAGACACGACGCAAGGAGGCGCCGAACTCGTCCAAAGTAGAACTCTCCCTCGGGATTGATTCCACCTTGTGGACCCATATCACTTCGGTTGAAAGTGCACGCCATGGCATACATGGCTGTTACGAAAAAAGATGGACTATGATCCGGGCTTGCACGAAATTGTACAGTTTAATAACGACGAACCATTAATGAGAAGTGGCGAGACTTGCTTGAGTTTCAGATCATGATCTTTTTGGAGTCGATGAAGTCAGTGCCACCCATGGCAAGACACTACGTATCCACTTACAAAACTGGCCGGCATGAAGGGACGGTTCAAACGTTTCAATATGCTCGAAAAAAATCGAAAGCAAATCGAATAATAATTCTTACTCTGGCACGATTTCGATCATTATCTGTTCCATCCGGTTTGTGGCATTTAAACTGAGGTTTGAGAGCTCAAGCGCAAGATCCGCACCTGTCGCAAGCGACCCCGACTCGTTTTCTCGGCGCAACTTCGGGTACCGTCGATCCACTCTCCCGTGATCCCGTAGAGTTTGATGCCATCGGCAATCTTCTCGGGTTTTCACGTTAGCCGAAAGGGTGTCCCCGCTAGTCGGATGTCCGCGCTCAGACCCTTTTTCGACAGGACGGACACCTCAATTCAATCAAATACGAGAGTTATAAATAAATAGAATTAACAATGAATTGGGCAAAACATGAGATGCAAAATGGTGTACGTTGGCACTCCCCGTCACATCATCGGAAAGTGGCATCAATACCCGCGCGTTCGGCCAGACTCTTGAGTGTGGTATAATATCTGTGGAGGCAAAGATAGCTCTGTGAACGATGACATCGAACCAGGACAAAGACCAGCTCACCTTTCTGCGACGACCCATGATCTCATCAGTCGCGTCAGAGCGATGAGTAGAAATACAACGCTATTCCGCGATCTATTTTGGATGATTCGTACCATGACAGGATCGGCGGTTGGGGGCGGGTTTTGGAGACAGTTCACAACGTGGACCATCCTTATTTTACAAGACGTGTTTGAAATTGTTGTATGAAAGGTGATCCTTCGCCACTCACCCGCTCTCTATCACAATGAGTTCGAATTCATTTTGTAGCCAAAAGGTTAGAACACTCAAATCTCCGAACAGAAGGCTCATTTCACACACACCAAACAAAATGAATGCGACAAAGAAATGTTGAAATTCGAAATTCGGATCGATTTCAAGAGTCTTCTGGGAAATGTCAGCGATCTACACAGTACGAAGTTTGTTGTCCAATCATCGATGACTTCTGGTATGGCTGGGCAAGAGTTACAGACCTTGTCCGCCGCTTTCGTGCATTGCTGCCATACTTCCTCAGAGGGCCACGAGAAGGTCTCGAAATTCATCTCGGGTCGGTACAGGAGAATCACGCAGGTGTTATACAACATGTGAAGATAAGCAGACACCATGAACCGACTGATCTCGGCATTCCGCAGCAATGCTCCGGATAATGCACGGCCTTGAGTTATGACGGTCGGGGCGACCGGCTCTGCAAACGTTGGAGGAAGCATCGCCAGCCAATCGGAAAGCTGCACCGAGAGAGCAAGGAACTCCGGCTGGTGGAAGCGATTGGGGCCGTGGTCCCTAACAGATCGCATGATTTTGCTCAAGATCTGATATAGAGTGGCTTGTTCGTAGAATCCCTCAGACAGAACGACGGGAACAACATTTGGACCCCACAGCTGTTCCAGCGTTTGGGACGTCTGCGTTCCATTCATGTGTGCTGATAGACCTGAGTAGATCCCCTGCACACTTCGAGTTTGCGAAGAAATGCGACCTTCGACCACGAGACGGCGAAGAGTCTTTTCGGCAGGGGAGCACGGACGAGGATGGCCGAACTCATCGATGCTGTTCCACACGTCATCATCCGGATAGTCTAATGCGATTTGCTGGATTAAAACGCCGTAAGTTGAGATTTTGGACATCGATATCTGATCATATGCTTTTGCAGCACTCACATCGTCTAGCTTCAAAAATAATTCCCGAGACGCCATCGCCGAAGAAGTTGTATCGCACCAAATGATGCTCCACCTGGAAGACATTTGATTCAGACATACCGACTCCGAGTAAAACGGACCACACATACCACGTCCGTACTCTAGTTTCTCGTTCCAGTAACGTCAGTGACTTGAGGGTGCTCTTACTTGGAGGCTTGTGCCAACCCATATCGGTCACCATTCTTGAAGCGAGTCCAGCACTGTCACAATTAAAGGTCTCGAGGACTCTTTTGACCCCAAACCCCCCCAAAATATGCTCACTACATCCAGGCAGAACTTGGACGTCCCGTCCCAGCGCAATAACCCGACATACATAATGTGGCGTAGACGGTTGCGAGCGTTGGCCCGTCTTCTAGGCACGACGCCAGGAGACGGCGAGCTCGGCCAAAGTAAAACTCCCCTTCAGGATTGATCCCGCCTTGTCGACCCATGTCGCTTCGATTAAAGGTGCACGCCATTGCGTACATCGCTATTTGCAACGTTTGCGAAAGTGAGTTCGGCAAACGATTCACCATATTCATTCACCAACCATTGACGAGAAGTGGCGACGCTCGCTTGAATTTAAGGTCACGATCTAACGTCAAAACCAAATAGAGTCAGTGGACAGGGAAGGCACATAGAGCATTCCACTTACAAAACATTCCAACGTGGAGTGAAGGCCCAAAAGTTTCAACGTGTTCGAAAAATATTGAAAGAAGGTCAAGTTTGACTTCCTCTTCTGGCACAATTTCCATCATAATATGCTGGATCTTGTTTGTTGAACCCAGGCTAAGTTTTGAGAGTTCACGTGTGATGTCTTGGGATTCGTCCTCTCCATTTTCTCCATTTCGCGAACGAGGAGACTCAGATCTTCCCACCGATTGAAGGTCAAACTCTGCGAGTAAGTCTCGGTCAGAAAGCGTCACTTCGGCCAAGGGAGTCGCACTTGTTTGGACGTTAACGCCCGATCCTTGAACCGGGTCACTGAACCCGAGCGATAGGTTTGTTGGACTCATTTGCTGCCCCGGGATTCCTAGAAACATGTCCAACCGGCCATTCGAAGGGGGAAACAACGAGCCTGATTGAACGAGAGAGGGCGAATCCATTGTATGGGGCGGTGACACTGTGGGAGGTAAGTGTACACTGGAGAAAAGGTGCGTCAGATCGGCGGAGCCCGGGAGTTGGGTTGACCATTGCTCGAAGTTGAAATGGAAATTTTGGAACGGGAAATTGCTCAGATCATCCTGAACTAGTGCCTGCACCGGTAGAAGTCCGTTTCCATTGAATGACAAACCACCTTGGTTTGAATTAGGAGAGATGCCGTGCAATTCTTGCGGAAGAGAGTGGCTGTGGTGGCCAGGGTTTCCTGTGTTGGTTGCAGGTATAACAGAATCCCGATCCAATCGCCGGACTTTTGATTTTCTATGGTCTAGCTCATCCTGTGTCATACATATGGCGTATGAGCGATTCATTTTTGTGAACAAACAAACAGACTCACATCAGAAAGCGTTTGATCTCCACTGCCAGCGAGTTTCCTCTCCATCACAGCCAACTTCCGCTCTAGGTTGAGAACATATCCCAAGCGAACCTTGTTGAGTGGCTCTCGCTCGTATGTGCAGGCACGATTGACTCTTTTGCAGTAGGAACATGGTCTGCAGTCCGATTGGATTTTAAGTTCTCATACCATCAATGTGGTAGTCACCGAGGAGCTCTCACTGGTCACCGTCACACTTTTTCTTCGAAGCATGGCAGCTTTTCAAAAGGTTATGTGATTCGATTGCCTTCAAAAGAGACCCTATCGCAGAGGGCGTACCTGTCACAAGCGACGCCAACCCGTTTCTTCGACAGAATATCCGCTGCCGTTGGTGTACCGTCCGGCGATCCAGCAGAGTTTGATGGTGCCATTGGTAAATTTCGGTTTCCTCTCCCCGAAAAGATACTTGCAACGACCGCAGTATCGATCAAACCTTTCCATGTCAAGTTCTGCATCATCTTCGAAAGAAAGCCCGGTTAGTTTCAGGAAAAGTGGACATTAATAGTCTGGATTGGTCACTGAACGGAGCACTCCTTCCATTGCTCGATTCAATTGTACGACCTAATGGCTTCAGGCGGAGATTGCTGCGACCTTCCAAAAGATGTCGCAAGAGGTTGTGAGTAAAGCGTTGCGGTACATGAGATGGATTCGGATCAACGGTGACCTCTTGGTGTTCCCCAAAGGAAGCAATCCGGTCTGAGCTCCTTCGCATGGATACAGACCGGGAGGAGAACCAGTTAGGTCTTCGTGGCCATGAAAACCTTGTTTCCCAACAATGAAAAGCTGCCGTTCCTTCGCAGGCTGGTTTTGGACTCAATAACCTCGTTACCATCCGAGCGACGATGTTTTCGTTTGGTCAGCGGTGTTTTAATGGAAAAAACTGTTGGAGAGGTCGTGCCGATGTTAAAGGGTGTGGTAGAGAACGTGAGTATGCCGCGGAGGGCTGAAGTTTGGGCGCTCCAGAACGGTTGTTGGCGTGGGAGTGGCGAGAGGAGTTCTCTTTCGGACGTAACACCACAGAGGGGATACGGACCTTCTGTCAGAGTTGAAGCCGAGCACGAGGGACAGGAGGCCGGAGTTTACAATGTGATTCATTGTTACAATGCCAACGGTTTTTGATTTTGTGTTCCCAGATTTCCAAACGCTCAACTGAACTGATGGAAGTGTATCGTAAGCGGGAATCGGAGCTGTACGAATATCAACAGAAGTACAATATTCGGAGGACGCGACAATAGTGTGGCAGGCCTGCTACTTCCGCTCGTAATGCAAATTAAATAAAATTGCTCCCGATTACCCTGCTACAAGTGAAGGTTGAAACATTCTCGTTGCAATGTTGAAAGAAAATGAAGCTTTCCTGGAAAGTTGCCACCACAACAAGCAATGTCATATCGCGGTGGCGGATACCGTTCTCGTGACGATCGGGCCGACAACCGCGACTACCACAGTGGCTACGGACGAGGAGGCGGGGGGTACGGTCGCGGCGGTTCTCGAGGGGGATGGGACCGTGACGACCACCGAGGCGGGCGCGGACGGGGAGGATACGGAGGAGATAGAGGCGATAGGCGTGGCGGAGATGGCGCAGGGGAGCTGAGCATGAATGGCGCCAAGGATTCGAAGGGGCTGTTCTCGCCAAGCGATTGGAGGTGCACTGGGTGTGGAAATGTCAACTGTGAGCAGCATGTTGACCAGGGACACCGATTGTGTCATGTTGATCCTTTTTATCCCGTGGAATCCCATCGATGGTGGCCCTGTGCGCAGGGTCGAAACGAATCTCTTGTAACATCTGCAACAATCCGAAACCAGGACTTGGGCCTCAAGGCAACCGGGAAGGATACGGTGGCGGATTTATGGACAGAGGTGAGTGTCTAGCCTACCGATCCGGGCACATGTGCTATCTCAACGTGCTGGTGCTTGGGCTATTTACATTTCAGAGGAACAGGTGGAGTATCGTGATACCCGATTCCGAGACAATGACGAATTCGACGAGTTCGGAAGGCGAAAGAAGAAGAGAAGCCACCGTGAGGGCACCGGAGAGTCGAAGCGTTCAGTTTCTGAGGATCCAAATTCGGCAGCAAAGGAACCCTTGCGGGAGGAAGAAGATGACGATGGCGACGTCGATCCCGAGCTACTCAAAGCTTGGGGCTTGGACGAAGACGATCGAAGCGACCCTCGGAATGGCGGAGGTAGAGACGGGGAGAGGACGTCACATCGGGATCGTGGCGACGAGCGGGACAGAGAAAACGGTCGCCGTGATGAGCAACATCACCAACATGAGCGATCTCGTCGGGAAGACGACCGAGAACGATCTCCTCCGAGGTTTCGGAACAATAACACTGACGAATGGCGGGGCGAACGACCGCGAAATCGGTCACGCTCTCCGAGAGATAGTCGCAATGAACGGAACCGGGACGAACGAGAGGACAGGTACCACGGAAAGGATCAGGGTAGCAGAAGAGGGCGCGATGAGCCAAGAGACAGCCGAGATCGATGACAGGACTCTTCCATCAATGGTTCAATATAACAGCATTGATCTTCCTTTCGGACTACATCCTTGTTGTCGACTCTGTTCTATTGCACTTCTTTCTGTAGATGGCGCTGTGTCAGTCAAGCGCCATCGTCACCTCTCGTCATCAAAGGCGCCCCCGCCTCTCTCATGGCGAATGGCGTAAAGGCCGACGCGAAGAGCACTTAGCGATTGAGGTGTTACCACTTCATTGCGAGCGTCCACGCCTCGTGTTGATAGCTTCATACCCATCGGAGTCGGAAACGACAACTTTGGAAATCGCGACATTCACACCTCCCCGTGAATGGTATCCCGCGCTTTATATTAGCATTTTGCTCAGAATGCTTGAGATGAAAAAAGAAAGGGATAACTGTGTCCATGTGATTACAGTCGACAGGCTAAAACATAAAAGCCGACTATCTAATCAGCTCCTCTGAAGGGGACTCCACAAAGAACCAAACACAGCGATGGAGCGTCGTCGGGTCACTCGGCGTGCTGTGACATCAATTGTTGCCATCGTCGCCCTCGCCTTGTTCCTCCTTATCGCGTCAGAGCCCGTGGATGGGGCAATTCACTTACTGAAGGACGAGGAGTTCGCCGCTACCACGAGCAAGGGAACGTGGTTCGTTTTCTTTGGAGCGAGCTGGTGTCCGCACTGTCAGCATGTGAGCGCTTGCGTGGACCCGTTTTCACCGTGGCAATGGGGATGTTTAATCACATTCATTGGCCGATCCAGCTGACGCCGTTGTGGGAAAAGCTTACGGATAAGCTGGGGCCGGAGCTGAAAAAGAACGATTTTCATATCGCCAAGGTGGAATGCACGGAGAATGATGGTGGGTCTCAGATAACGAATAACCTCGACGCGTGCCTCAATGGTTCAACCATGAGAAGCGGTGCGCAACAAGAAATATGCCTGCGAAGGAGACCTGTGATGAGGCCGAGCGTCTACCACCCTGCTCTCACACTGTTTTAAACTCGCAGGACTATGCAAGCGACACAACGTCAAAAGCTACCCAACTCTTATCCTGTGAGCCGTTCCCGCGGCTGTAAAACCGTTTCGTTTGCCAACTTTTCCAACACGAAAGATTTGCCGAGGGTCAGAGGATCGACACGCATGAGGGTAGCAAAACATTCGAAGAGCTCAAATCGTACGCTCAGTCCCACGTCAAGAAGGCTCCGAGTGTCCCTCTCTTGTCCACGGTTGCGAAGCGCCTCGCCGCCGCGCACTCTTCCGCTCACCCCAAATCTTCAGTACCCCCCAATCCGAATGGACGTGTTGTGTCTTTGACGCAGGCCACGTTTGACACAAGTTTGGGACTCTCGGAGAGTGAAGGCGACGACGAGGTTTCTTCGGGTCCTTGGTTTGTCGAATTTTTCGCGCCGTGGTGTGGCCACTGCCAGAAGCTTGCGCCAATCTGGGACGAAGTTGCGGACAAGTTGAGGGGAAAAGTTGGAGTTGGGAAAGTGGACTGCACAGTGGAAAAGAGTGGGTTCACCATGAAACAGACATGGCGCACGAATTACTGACGACTTACTCTTCCAAAGCGCTTGCATCCCGCTTCAAGATTCGCGGATACCCCACTCTCATTTTGTGAGTTGACTCGACGAAGTCTTTACAACCATCTTACTTTGTTTTAAACCATCCATGGCTCCTTAAGCCTTGAACGTGGCTTGCCCGTTGAGTACAACGGACCGCGCACGCGAGATGCACTGGTCGAGTTCGCGGAGTCAGGAACTCGGTGCGGAACATTTGTGCAGGCGTGCGGCCGCTCTTTACTAGACGTTACTTTTGTTTGAAAATAAGGCCGGCGATTCTGCCGATCGACCAGAAGAAACTGGAGGAGGCAACATCGAAGGATGAAGTGGTTTTCCTCCTTGCTTTCGACCCTGAAAAGATTGCTGATGAAGCTTTGGTATGCCCACAATCGTTGGAAAGAGAATCTTCCGAACATCTCCACAACTAATGTTTCGTGCTCTGTGTTTGACAGTACCCGTATCTCTATTCTGCATCAGCGCTTCGCTCAACGAACCGCTTCTTCGCGAGTGGAGATCCATCAATTCTCCCCTCCCACGCCGTTTCTTCTTCTGACCACTCGCAGGGTGTCGTCTTCGTCCTACGCGATAACGGAGCCACCATAATTCGGTTTAATGGCGACATTGCTGACGCATCCGCGCTTCCCGAGTGGATCAACCAACACCGGAAACCAGTCCTACCACTCATAGACCAAAGCAACGCGAACGAGGTTCTGGCGGGACAGGATGGGAAGCTGGGTGCGGTCCTATTGGACGACCTGCGACGACCTAACCGCGCGGAAGTTGAGAAAGAGGTGCGAGAGGCAGCACGGGCGTATGCATCGGCACAAAGCGCACATGACGGAAAGAGAGAAGTTAATTGGGGTGTGTTGGACGCCATATCGTGGGCAAAGTATGTTGAAAGACAGTTCGGCGTCAAGAAGGGGGACTTGCCGAAGTTTGTAATTGTGGATGCCGAGGTAGGAGATGTTGCCTTTGAAGACGTGTTGAGCGCTTTGACACGATTTGACGCTGCCTGCGCGGCCCGTTGCGATACTTGTTACATAGTTGGATCAATTTTACGATTCTGACGCGAACGGGAAACTTATCGATCTCAAAAGCGGTGCAATTGAAGAGGCTGTGCGAAAGGCAGCCGCGGGAGAGCTCCCCGTAAGTTTTGTGTCGTATCGCGTGTCAGCATCGATTCCTGACACTTTCTTCCAGGGGCGGTCCACGGAAAACTTTTTCGTTCGACCACTTAAGCGTGTTGGCCGAGCCCTGAACCGTGCAGCACTGTGGCTCAATGGCAAATGGCCGTATATATTTGCAGCCCTCCTGGTGCCGTTCGCCTATGTCTTTTATTTGTTGTGGAAAGAACATGGCGCCTTGACGGAGGCTGAAGAAGCCGGGGCGCGAAAGCCGGTTCAGAATAAAGGAGATTGATCTCAGCTGATCACAATTGATGTGCATGTCCTCATAACCTAATGATACGGCAACATTATTTGTTTGAAGACATCAATGTACATCCAGTATGTTGGCCCAGATACTTATCCTTCCAACTACATAGGGAGATACCAAAACAAGCCCGAGCATAATGTGAGTGCACAATAGCGTGGAAGGTGTGCGAGTAGTTCGGAGTTCTCGAATACATTTGACTTGGAAAGGGCGTGGTCTGAGTGAGGTTTATCAACAAACGGATCGCTTCTCTTCCAAAACCGAACCTATCTGACTGACTTGAGATGGCGTCTACAATTCTTCAATCGGAAGAGGAGGAACAGCGTCTTCGTGCTTGTGAGTGACTGCTTGCCCCAACTAGTCTGGAGCCAAGGCAGGGTCTAAAAGCAAAACTGGAACATTTTCTCAAACTCGCGACCTCTTCCTTGCCGCGATCGCCATAACGACAATCTTCGCCGTGCAGACTACGTGTGGAAGCAGACCAAGGGAAGGGAAGGGGACAGCCTGTACCACTGGTTTACCACAGACAAAGATGGTGAGTCCCACCAACGCTTTTTCGTGTCTTTTAGAGCGGTGTCTTATTCTTGTCACTCGCACTATTCTTCCCGGTGGCTTTGTTGCCCTATATGACTCATCACGCAACCCTCTTTCACCCTCTTTCACCATGACCCCGCCCCAAGCCTTTGGGAACTACGAGTACCACACCGACTTTTTGAAGGACGATAACACTCGTGAACAGATTGAGAAGCGCTTGGCCGACACCTTTGCCGACCTGGATTTCGTTCCTCTTCCGGCCAAACTTTACCGTGTTGACGACGGAACTGGCCCTGACAACAAGACACCAACCATTCGGTTCACAACCCATTATCCAAAGGGAACTTCGTCGGTCAAAGAGATAACTTTCAACCCTGAAGACCAAGTGGTCGACTTGACCAGCATTCTCACACAGCGAATTCTCAGCGAGGGAGCCGGTTTCGACAGCAACATCATTCCACACCACAATTTAGACGACACCATGAAGGACATCTACCAGCTCTACAAGAAGCCCCTCATGACCCTTGGCATTCTGGGCTTTGGCAAGCGCATTGAGCCTTCACACCCAGTGCCTGGTGACGATGGCGAACTCAACACGTTCGACATCATCCAGGAATTCGTTTTCGTCAACCCAGACTACCAGGCTGCCAAAAGCGCCTGAACTGAACGGAGGAGTGAATAAAACCAGAACGTCCTTATTCATAAGCATAAAGCATCAGCGTTACTTACCCAATGTATCCTCGCGCAAAAGTGTTTAAGAAACAAAAACGCATACCCTGAAGGCTTCGGTTATTTTGCATTCGCTCGTTTGTTGGATCACTCAAGCAAATTTTGAATCCACTTCACATGCGAGGACTCATGATGATTCGGCAACGCTCTGGAAATTTCATTCGAACCATCAATACCCTTACCTCACTTCATCCAACCTTCTGTCGTTCATCCTGTCGGTCAACGATCTGGGTTCCACCTCATCGCGGTTCCCGATTCTTCACCTCCACGCCCGCTACCACCCAAGCGCAGATCATTTTCGACCGGCACGTGAAAAAACTACAGCGAGATAAGAGCGTGCATCACCCGGAAAATGCCCAAACGGACTACATTAAGGATGAGGTTGCAGAACGACTCGTGGACCGATTGATGGTGAGAAGATGGTCATTGTATGCATTGAGAGGATACTTACATTGACTCAAAAAATGCACGTTTGACCTCTGGGTTGCGAATCCGTGTACAGGATATCAAACGTCGGTTCAAGACCGTCGTGGACCTGGGGGCTGGTTGCGGACATGTCGTAAAGTTTTTGGACAAAGAAATCTGCGAAGAAGTGATACAGACAGACATATCTCGTGGGTAATGAAAATGAGTGACATACAATGAGGGTGTCAACTCATACTGTCTGTTCCACACCTAGAACAGATGCTGGATCGGGACAAGGATAAGGAATACGAAGGTTAGCTTTCTTTTGCGCAAGTTCTTACTTTGATTGACGATTGAAGCCCCGTGTTAGTCACTATCCAACGACAAGTGGTTGACGAAGAGAACCTCTCCTTCGAGCCCGACTCTCTCGACGTCGTGCTTTCCTCACTGAGCTTGCACTGGGTCAATGATTTACCGGGAGCGCTTATTCAAGTCAATCGAGCGCTCAAGCCAGACGGAGTTTTGCTCGGCGCAATGTTTGGCGGCGACACGCTGTTTGAGCTTCGGTGGGCGTGCGCTGAATCAGATCTCACGGGAACACCTAACGTACCGTTTCGCATAGAACATCCTTGCAACTTGCGGAACTGGAAAGAGAGGGTGGGCTGTCACCGCACGTGTCTCCAATGATTAGTGAGTCATTTTCAAACACATCCGTCCACGTTGCCGATATTGTAAAAATTTTTATTCAGACGTCAGTGACATAGCGCAGCTTTTGTCTCGCGCCGGATTCACCCTGACGACAGGTGGGGTCCCAGTGTTTGACATCCCCACCAACCATCATGAACATCATATTCCATCTAGTCGACAGTGAAGAAATTGTCGTGAGATACCCGAGCATATTTGAGCTCATGGAAGATCTTGGAGCGATGGGAGAAAGCAACGCCGTCATTTCTAGGTTCGTGGTTTTGGGTTCCAGGGGAGAGTTAAACGACTGAAGCAACCATTGGGGCAACAGAAAGCCTTTTCTTCGACGAGATACACTGATTGCAGCGTCTTCTGTCTACAAGGGTGAGTGCTTGGTCGGTGTTAACCGGTCGGAGTAGTCGGGAGATATTCAAGCGTACACATCCCATAGAGTTGTACGGAAAGGAAGACGGCTCAATCCCTGCGACGTTCCAGGTCATTTTCCTGGTATGCTGAAGTGCCGTAACTTTCTCACCCTTGACATGAACTGAATCCTCCTCATGCCAGATTGGATGGAAACCTTCCCCAACCCAACGAAAACCCCTGAAACCCGGCTCCGCAACACACTCGATGACAGACCTTGCCAACCCCGAGAAGATGAACGTGTTGTTTCAAGAGCAGCAACGCAAAGGAAAGGCATAGTAAACTTCGACACATCTATTGCAGAAAGCACGGCTCAAAAATAGCATCTAGTTCTAATTCAGGAGCGTAGTTCAGTGTTACGGGGTATGCACTATATCTGATGCGATTAATCATTACGATGTCAGAAATGTGGTTAGTCAGAGTCAGTGTCCTCGGGCTTCTCGCCCATCTTGCCAGACGCGAGCCATTGAATGTGGCGCAGCCTCCTTCGGACTTCCCTCTCTTTCAATTCATTCCGCGTGAGGCGCTTCTTCTTCGGACCACGTTTCTCAACGGCCGTCTTCAACTGCTCGATAGAGTCCGATCCACTGCCATCTTCGAAAGCCGAGTCGTCCACCGCCGACTTGCCCTTTGTCTGGATTCGTCCGTTCTCAACGAGCCACGTTTCTGGGCAGAGGGCCGAAACGAACTCGGTGTTGTGCGAAATCATCAGCACAGCACCAGTCCAATGCCTGATGGCCACAGCGAGTCCACCGAGCGAGTCACGGTCCAGATAGTTGGTCGGCTCGTCCATGATGAGAATCTGCGGGTTCGCCCAGAGCGCGGCAGCGATCACGACCTTGACCTTTTGTCCGTCACTCAAACTGCCGATCTTGTTGTATTGGGCAATGTCACCGGGCAATCCGACATCTTCGAAGTGTTGTCGAAGAGCCGGAGTTGTGAGCTCTCGGTATCCAAGACCTTCACGGGCCGCCACGAAGTCGTCAAACGATTGCACCAGTTTCGTGAACCCTCGCTCCACAAGTCGTTCCCGTGTCACCCAGGTGTTGTCCTTGTCCTCGAGACCGACCCATTTAATTTCGTACTGAAACGATTTCTTCTGCTTCGAACGACCGACCTGAGGGGTTCACTGTTAGTTAGATGCTCCTTCACCTCCCATAGACCATCAGTGCACCCACGAGTGACTCGATCTTGCGCAAATCCCCAGGTCGAACTTCAAGGGGGGTCTCCATGAGCTCTCGTTCCTCAACAGATAACTTGCGACTCTGCTTTTCGAGTACTTCCTTGTCACTATCGTTCACGCGACCAGTTAACAGTATTTGTGTCAGGTCAAGAGCAAACGGCACACTTACTCTCCATTTCCGAATCGCCAAAGCATGTACTTGAGCGGTGTGTCAGTAAGGTGACGGTTGACGTGGTGCAGCGAGTGTTGCGCGATGTATCCGATTCGCAAGTTCGGGTGCTTGTTGACCTGAAGGTACCAACGTCGGTCAGCATCCCATCAGACAAGTGCCCGTGGTGGAGTTGGGCCCTTACCTCGCCCTCTTGGGGGACCAGTTCGCCCGTCAACACCTTAACCAAGGTAGATTTACCGGCACCGTTGCTAAGAGGACGGATCGTTTAAAGACCGGTGCAATCTCTCAGTATAAAGCTTTTACTCACGGTCCAATGATGGCAACGCGGGAGGAGAGCGAAAGAGCAACTGTGACGTTTTCGAGCTGCTTCTTCGACGCGCCAGGGTACGTAAACTTAAACGTGAAGTCGTGTCAGCAAACGGCGGGCTTAACTTGTGCAAAACAAAAAGGACCTAGAACTCACCGAGCAGTTGGTCATTCGCAGGATAGATCGAGTCTGCGACCTTTTCGTGGAGCAACGATGAGGTCTTTTGCGAAGAGGGCGAGCAGTAGACTTCAAGAACATACCTGACACCGGTCAAGAACCCAGGCGGGGGGAACTTGAACTCGACGTTGCTGTTGGAAAGCGTGTAGTACGTTTTCGCCTTATCACGCCCACGAGAGGTTATCAAAGCTTTCTCAGACAACGCCCACCAGAAGAATTCACCTCAGGCCGCTGCTTGACAAACTCGGCGATGTTACCCCTGTAATGCTTGAGCTTCTTGTTGCGCTCGTAGTGCAGAATATCCGTGGTGACGTGCTCCAAGAACCCGGCGTCGTGGGACACGACTAGGACGGTCATGTGGGGCTGCGAAAGGAGCCAGCTCTCGAGGAAGGCGATCGACGCGACGTCTAGGTGGTTTGTCTGGAGACACGCAGGAGCTACCGTCAAGGACCACTCGACAACGCGGCGCTGGAGGACGGACTCACCGGCTCGTCCAGCAGTAGCAGGTCGGCTTTCGACAGCATGGCACGGCACAGCTCCAGCTTCATCTTCCACCCTCCCGAAAGCCCGCCGACAGTCTTTGTGCGCTGCTCCTCGTCGAACCCGCTCTTTTCCAGCTCAGCGATGATATGGTCCCGTTTCACTTTCTTCATGAGGGGATCTGAGACAATGTGCCGAGTCAGCGATTCGCCACGGTAGGAACGGCGTGACGGGAAACACGAACCTTCGGCAATGAAATCCACAACGTTCTTCTCCCCCTCATCGCCCTGCAGCTTGTGCTGCACGAACACTGTCCGCACCTGGTCCTGCGTCGGGAATCCTTCCACCTTTCCTCCGGCAATCGACCTCATGAGGGTCGACTTTCCTGCACCGTCTTTTGGAGGGGGAGTTGGGAAGAGCCCGTTAGTCATCCACCAAGAAAGCCATGCCAAACCAAATTCCAACTCACTCGGCCCACACAACCCGTACCGCCGTCCTCTCCGCAGCTTAAGCTTTGTGTTGTTGAGCAGCAGCATGGTCCCGTACGCGAGGGAGAAGTCGATGTCGCACAGCAGCTCGCCGTCGGCGTCGTCGTCTTGGTAGTCTGGCGGGCGGGAGTTCTGTCCAAGTGTTGGGTGGGTGTGGTGGGCGTTAAACGCGAACACGCGCGGAACGTGGGGGGAACAGACGAACCCTGTCGATATCGTCATAGTGCTTCCACACATCCACCGCAACCGTCTCACCCGACCCCGCGCTGGGCACGTACGGCGCAACAAACGGCGCCATGGCGTGCGTCCAGTCCTTCTTGTTGAATATTCCCGTCGAGAGGAGCTCGTACGCGTGCGCGCTGACGAGGCCGAGGGTGACGTCCAGGGCCGCCTTGGACGAGTCCGAGAGGGCGGCGATGTCGGGGTTGGAGGCGAGGAGGGTGAGGATGGTGGATTTGATTTCGGCAGGAGCGGGGAGTGGGGGTCCGTGCGCATCGTGATGATGTCCGTTCGTCTCCGCATCCCCATTCGCATCCCCATTCGCAATCCCATTCGCCGCCGCCCCACCACCACCCGTTGCCGCCGCATCCGCCTTAATCTTCCTAATCGTGGCCTGGGCCGCCGTCCCGAGCGCGCGGATCTCAGGGAACGCCGCAGTCTCGACGACGCGGTCGACACCGGGCGCAATAAGGGGAAGGAAGGGCGCGGCTTCGTCTGGGTTGCGTACGAGCTTGAACAGGTTGTCCACGATGATGGTTGTGGGGCGGAGGAGAGAGGCCGAGCGCTCGTTGAGGGCGCGCGTCAGGAGGGGGACCATGATGGCGAGGGCGGGGGCTGTGACCTGTTGGTGGGGAGGATGATGGTGAGGGGGACAGGGTCGGTGGAAGTAAAGTGGGGACAAGGACGTACCTCGGCAACGAACGTTGTCATGGCAAGTTTCTCAATAGCAGCGGGGAGTTCGCCCGGGTGCTGCATACAAGAAACAAGCGTCTCGATATGGGGCTGGATGTCCTGGTTCCCCACGACGCTGCACAGTGCCGTCATGGTCTTGACGGCCTCCTTGGACACCTTCTGGTCGATCTCGTGCAGTGGGTGCTGGACGTTCTCGATAAGGTCCGGCAGACGGGCTGCGACCTGGTTCGGGGCGGTCTTGGCGAGGCGCGCGAGGAGCTGCAGCGCGACGAGTTTCGAGGGCGCCTTGTAAGAAGGACTGCGGATGATTTCGTACAGCAGGGGCAGGATCGTGGCGGTGGTTTGTGGCAGGGTGAGCAGGATGAGTTGCTTTGTGGCCGCGAGGGCCCCGTCGGCGATTTGTTTGGATTTGTCAGAGTACATGTCGAGAAGGAGCGGGAGGAGGGGTAGTGTGAAGGGAAGCGCGGGCTGGCCGACGTCTTTCAGGCTTTGAATTCAACGGGTTGGGTATTGGATCAGAGCAACATGTCAGTCTAACAAAAGACATCCCTTCCCGACGAACGTTCGATGATTCATCAGCTAAGCTCCACGGCGAATTGAATATGCGCTTCCACAAGAGGGAAGGCACGCTTCGCGAGAGTATTTAGTCCGCTTCGCGAGGCGCTCGCCTCCGGCGGACAGCCTCGGTCTGCGCTATCGCTAAGGCCTCGGTGTCCTCGCTATGCTCGCGGGCCTCGGTTTTCCGTGCTTCGCACTCCAGACCTCGCAGACTCACATGGCCAACAACGCCACCATAGCATTCTCCCTCTCCCTCGCGATCTTTTTATTCCTGGCCTGTCTTTCCAGCTCTGCCACAACCGGTAGGAGCACCGCGACGTCCCGTTTGGCGGCCTTGACAATGTCGCCCGAAGCGTCGAGCGCTGCGACGGAGGATTGGGAGAGCGAGAGGCGGGACAGGAGGGATGTTACGTCGTCCATTTCCAGTGCGGGGCGGGAAGGGCAAAGGGGGACGAAGGGGAAGGGGAAAGGGCTTTGGAATGGAGGTGGGCTGTGGTCAAAAGAGAAAACTGGATAGAGCATGGGAAGCTCGTGGCCCCAACACGCAGGGTGGTGAATGGTGCCTGTGAAATCTGGGGGCAGCGCTGCTGTGTGAGAGCTGATTTAATGGAGTTCAGTTGTGATATTGTGAGAGAAGAGTGGTCAGACAACGAGGAAAGTCTTTTCAGTGTTTCAATGATGATCGAAATTGGAGAGCTTATTTTAATTCGAGTGATCTTGGGTCAGAAACGAAGAGGAGTGTGGGCCACACAAAGAACTCTGTCACAGCAATGGCAGTGTGGCAAAGTAACTGCGGCAGACTTTTGTGCACACTAACTCGAATCGGTCCGCAGGACCCTTGGGCCTAGCACTATAAAAAGCGCCCTCGACCACTCTCCGCATACTTACCTGTTGGACGCATTCGGGTGATCAGGAAGGCCCGGTGTGGTGGGTGGGCGATTGGCATTGCACCAACGTCTGGTTGTCTGCCTGCGGAACGGCCTTCGGGTCGTCTCCTCCGAATAATTTTTGATATGGATGGCGCACGCTGTCCCGATACTCCGATTCTAATCTAAAAATTAATGAAATGTTGCTACTCTCTGGACTGGTCTCTTCAAGCAATGGATTGAAGTGGAGCGCAGTGAATTCTTTTGGAGTGCTTGGTTCAGCGCTTCCACCTGCGCCAAACCAGGTTTTATGCCAAGCCTCCATTCGATTTACTGCTTCGCTTATGGATTATTCTCTCTGTCACAGCTTTCCTTCTTTGGGGTTGGTGCTTGAATGGGGCGTCCACACTTCCATCTTCTCCAGCGACGTTTAGTATATGCCGTTTTCTCACGAAGGAGTCTTTGCTTCGGTGTGGAGCGTGGTCATCTGTCCTTCCCATTTCGGAGTGGGCGGCTGTGTTGGCAATGCCTTCACATCCATCGACTCCACATCATACTCGAACTAATCCCGCTACCCATGCACATTTCGTCGCTTTTCCGGGCTCTACCTTTTGGAGTGGAAGATTGTGTCGACCGGAGTTTCGGATATCACCATGAACTCCATGCCCTGAGGGTACATGTTTTCCAATGTTCAACTGTTCGTATGCGCTCTTACATGTCTTGGAGTGGTGCCGCCTGTCCGTACGTCGGCTTGGACTGGTGGGATGGTTTCACAGTGACTTTTTTCGAGATGGGTGGCAATGCCTGGGGAACGGTGCAACCATCTGCTCCAAGGCGGTTTCCGGTCCCTCCCTCTTCTGTTGTCGTTAACGATCTTCAGATTGGTTGGTGGTGCAACTGTCTGTTTCAAGTCGACTTTCAACCCCTCCATTGCATTTAAAGTTGTTGTGAAGGGTCTTTGGTTCGGAGTGGAGCGTGTTCACATTTTTCTTTCTCTATTTAGAGTCGGCATGGCGCGGCAAATGAGAATGCTTCCACAATCACCCTTCCATTTCCCTTCTCGTCTTGCCATCGCTCCACTTTTTGTACGTTGATCGAAAACGTTGTCAGCTTTTCGCGGCTTTACCTTTTGGAGTGGAATGTTGTCAGTCAGAGCCTCCGATGTCAACATACACTCCAATCCGTTCGAGCCTCCGATTCCTTTCACTGTCCCGCTGTTTATGTCTTGATATTTGTTGTCTGCTACCGATGGAACTCTTCTCTGGAGTGGGTGGTCTTGTTGTCCTCCGGCTCCAACTAATGTCAAAGCTTCGTCATTTGTCGACGCACCAATCGGAGGGGTACGGCGCACGGACGAAGGGAGGATCGAAAGTGTTGTCGACTTTGTGCGGCTCTACATGTGTGGTGATGGTGTCGGCCAGAGTTTCCAGCATCACCCATAAACACCAAATGTTTGATCCGGTACTTTTCTCTGGCCGACTTGCTACTGCAATTGCATCTGGTTACCATTCTCCCTCTAACTGAAGTTGAAAGGCAGTCACTCGTCGTCTCGTCAATCGGAGTGGTATTGAGCACGGATGACAGGAGTTGCTCATTTTTGGAATTGGTGGATGCGTCGGTGAACCCTGCGCACCCATGGTTTCCATCTTTCTCATCCATACTCTTGCATGTCTTGGAACTGTCGCCGCTTGTACGCAACTTGGTTTGGACTGGTGGAAAGGTGTCTGTGTCTTTTGAATGGATGTGATCCTGTGACGTCACTGTCCTCCCAGTCGTGGGCGAAGGCCGACACTCGTCATCCGCATCCCCAGATTCCATCTTACACCTATGTCGTCGGAAGGTGGTGGTGTTGGGTATCCAGCACAAACCATCTGATACATTCATTTTCTGACCGACCCTCCACCGTCTTCTAAAGAGACGACTTGGTTTTTCTTTTGGTTCGGAGTGGACGGTGGTGTTGGCAAACCCTACATCACCTACTCCATTTCTTGTTCCGCTTCCTTGTAGCTCCTCTCTTCCTACATTTCATTGATCAATAGTGCTGGCGGCTTTGCGGGGCTCTACTCTGTGGAGTGGGTGATGGTACCGGTCAGAGTTTCGACATCACCTTGACTCCAACTCCTCCGCCAATCGGAGGGAGCGGTATGGAGCACGGACACTTGAAATTGCACTTTTTAGAGCAGGAAGTTGTGTCGAATGGTACAACGAAATTTATCCATCTTTTTCCCAGATACTTTCTCACTCGTCTTGGGGTCATCGCCGCCTGTCGGCAACTCGGTTTGGACTGGTAGGATGGTGTTGCGGCATCGTTTTTTGAGTGGATGGTGGTGTTCGCAAATTTCCACACATGACACAACCATCCACTCACCGACCACTTCTCTGGCACGCTTGTTCCTTTGTTTCGTCTCAGTTGTCTCGCAATTTCGAAGAAGTGATGCGGTGGTGTTGCACTGTAACGTTTGGAGTACTTGATGACGCAGGCGCAACCCGCGCAACCTTGCACCATGTACTTCACGTTTGATACACTCATAATCCTCCCCTGATCACTTTTTCCTACACGTTTTGAAGTGCTACGCGCTCTCTGTTCAGTTTTGTGGGTGTTGAGGTGTGTTCGCAGATTCCTTTTTGGAATGGTGTTGTAGCATTGCTACGTCTACGCACAACCAACTCTACTCCACTATAACTCGGCTTTTATCAGCCCCTCAAAATTTTCGTGCTTTGTTTACCATCCGCGCGTCCTCCGTTGGTGTATCGTATCCGAAATTCGGCAGCCTCGTCGTGCGCTCAGTGCATATTGGAATATTTTCATCCTTCTCCCCCGTTTCGAACTCTCTCGCGGGATACTCAAGCGATGAAGAATGATTACAGGTGTCGCTGGAACCCTTGTGGCCATCCAGCTCGATTCCGAGGAGCACCCGGTGGTCCGGACGAGGTCTTTCCCACCTTGCAAAACGAGATTACAGAGCCATCCCTCTTACAAGGTGACCAAACTCCGCGTGTACGAAGACAGGGGAGGACCTTTCTAGTCAAGAGCGAGCTTCCCGTGACCCTGGGCCTTTAAACGAGCTCTCTCCCCATACTCACAGGCTCCAACGGATCGCGGTACTTCCTGCCGTGAACATGACATCTCGGACCTTTCCAATTTCGGACATAATTGTACCCTAAAGTGCCATAAGTGGGAGGCACTCAATCAAAAATTTGTATCTGCCGCGCCAAAAACGACGGCCAAGGACGGCGGATGAGGGCGTGAGTACGTACTCTCCGTGATACCCTGATATTATTTGCCCAACTTTACTTCCATCGATGGCTCGTGTTGAGCTCGTGCCACGACAGCGGATCGCACAAGTGATCGCCCTCGTCGCGCTAGTCTCTGTTACCTTCTTGGGCACACCATCGGCGAGTCAGGTGCACGATGTGGCTGGCGGAGTGAAGAGCTCGAATCGTGAGTGGTCGCGTACAGGAGGACCTTCCGTGCGCGATTGTCTCATCCACAACTCGAAACTGCTTCCAAATCCAGTCGTCGTTGGCGGTGTCACAGTCGACATCGCGCAATTCCCTTACGTCGCCCTCCTTGAATCCTCCTTCGGAGCCTACGCCATACGCTGCACCGGCTCGCTCATTCAGGCCAGTCCCGTGCCCATCATCATCACCGCGGGCCACTGCGGGACCATGTCGGACGGCGCCGAGTACCGGCGCGCCTACGTCGGGCTTCAGGACACGACCGTAGCATGCGCGAGCCAGCCAACCTGCCGGATGATGAATGTGCGCTACATCGTTGGCAACCCGAACTACCAGCCCCCCACAAGCGGGGTTGACAAGACGGGCCATGACGCCGCGATATGGGTGAGTGGTGGGGATGGAGGGGGGGGGGCGGCGAGACGGAATGAACGAGGCGAAGCCGAGAGAAGTGGAGTCGAACCGTCCGAGCGGAGCGAGGACACCGAGGTCTAAGCGCCTCTAAGCACTACCCGAGTCTGTCCGCCGGAGGCGAATGATCCTGCGCGAAGTGCGTGCGGAGCAATATTGAACCGAGGCTGTCCGCCGATGGCGAATGAAGCTGAATACTCTAAATCAACCCAATTGCACAGATCCTGGAGCCCTACTACGAGTCTCGCCCCATCACGGACATCGCACCCGTGCCACTCAACACGGACCCCGCCATGCCCGCGATCGGCGACATCGATTTTGCACTCGGGTGGGGCCTCACGAACCCGGGCGGGACGCAGGGCACCGAGACCTTCCCGCAGAACTTGCAGGGCCTGAACCTGCGTGTCAACAACAACTACGACTGCGAGAGGACGTACGGGATCGACTCCAGCTCCCGCCTTAACCTCGGTTGCGTCATTGGCGTCGTCAACGCACAGGGACAGCAGACCGCCACGTGTAACGGCGATTCGGGCGGGCCACACATTTCCCGCGGCGTGCTGTGGGGGATCACGAGCTTCGGGCCTATCCCGTGCGACCAGCGCAACATACCGGCGTCGGTGGTGCGGCTTACGGGGATCTCGACGTGGATTCAGAACACGATCGCGATGGCTAATTCGGGGCAGATTTAGAGCGGGAAGTTTTGATACCGTGAGGCGGAGGGCAGTTAAGGGTTATGTCGTTTACTGGGTCCACGTAATGAAAGCGTACGTACGAATTGGCAACGGTTGTCGAGTTACAACACAAGTTTATTTATGTACATGTTCACTCAAACAATCTTGAGCACTTATCCCTGTAAGGCTTCCACAGTGGGCCGGGAAGGTTGTCCACACGCCCCACTGTTAACCTTCTGTAAAACACGCGAAAACGGGAGGACAAAACTAAACAGAGTACACTTGACCACATTTGAATGCAGATTCGGATCTTTCGATTCGGTTGTTAAATTGCTCCACATAATCCAGCGCGTACTGGTTGCCGTTCTGGAGGACGCGGTGGGTCGGAAGAGACCCTGTCGAGTATGAGATTGCAAGCAGCCACGGTTGCTCGACTGCTGTACCCTGTGAAGCAGGTGTTGTGGGCAGTTTTTGCTCACGGCACGACGATGCTCGACAAAACTTCCTCCCCACCTTTGGTCTCTCGATATCACCTTCGGTCTGAAGGTCTGACCAGCCCAGCGCTGCCGGGAAGGAAAGAGGGCTCTAAGCTTACAAAGACGCGGGTTTTGACCACACAACCCCAAAAGACTTCGGAGTCGTTCTGGTTGCCGTTTCGAAGGACGTGGCGGGTCTTGGAGAGCCCCATTGGCTCCCGGGTACCAGCTCGGTATTACGCTGGTATGGGGAGGCATGTGCTCCGGGGCTTAGCGCTTGATCTAAAGTGCGACAGCTCTCCCTTGCCATCTGAAATCTTTTTCTTTTTGAGAGATATTCAAACCAATGAAAATGGAAGCAAGCTGAATGGCCGGCGCTGAAGGTGTCGATGCTGTTGAATTGCATTCGTATTGGAGAGGAAAGGGGAACGACCATTCCGTTTGGCAGACAGTCTCAGACAAATTTGCACAATCGGTGTTCTTCCTCTCGAAATGGTGTGGCATTCTGGGATGTGAAGACTCACGCGAGCGGACACCCCTTTTCACCCCGACACGGCCCTGAAAGAGCTCTAACAGTTTTCTGCGCACCTTGCGTTTCTACAAGGGGAGTTTTTGCAGCTTAAAGTTCATATTACAGATTCTTCCCATTGCAGTACTGTTAATTCTATTCTTTTTTGTGTTGAGCTAAACTGTTGCAAACCATGAGCAAAACATCGACCATTCGCCACACATACCCCAGCTCGTTGTCGTACCACCCCAGAACCTTGACCTGCGTCCCGTCAACGACCGTCGTCATTGAGGAATCTGTACATGTGCCCAACGCATTGCGTTAGTTTCAAAGAAACCGAACCGGGCTTAAACATCGCGGACTCTGACCGACTATGCAGCTCCGCGTGTCGTTTCTGAAATCCTCGCCCACAAGTTCCTCCTCGCAGTATCCGAGAACTTTTCCCAGCGGGGTGTCGCAATCCGCGGCAGCCTTGAACAAGGCGTTCACCTCATCTTTCGTTGTTGGGCGGGACACCTCGAAGACGGCATCGGTGATTGACGCGTTGAGAAGTGGTGTACGAACTGCAATGCCTGCAAGACGGGGGTGCATCAGTGTGATGCTCATCAGTGTTGATTTCAACTCGCGCATGGCGGAATTTGTGACGCACCGTTGAGCTTGCCCTTGAGTTCTGGGAAGATGACGGCAATCGCTGTAGCGGAGCCCGTGGTTGTTGGCACGAGATATGTGATGCAAGACCGAGCGCGGCGCAAGTCTTTGTGTGGCGCATCGACAATGACCTGAAATGGGACGCAGTCAAGTGAACGTGAGAACCGTGGCACGACGCCCTTGCTCACTTGGGTGTTTGTAACGCAATGAATGGTTGTGATGCAGCCGTGCTTAATCTTCAGATTTTCATGAATAACTGTGACCGACGCAAAGACAAAATTGAGGGGTTGGGCGACTCGGCAGAACCACATCGCATTCGTTGCTACCTTTTACAATTGGAGCGAGACAATTGGTTGTACACGAAGCTGCAGTTATGATACTATGGGTGCTTGGGTCGTATTGGTCGTGGTTCACACCCTGGCGTTTCCCCGTTGATGTCAGCTCGCGGTGACAGCATCAGCATTACAATGTGGAGCACCCACATAGACAACATTGAGCACACCTTCTTCTTTCACCGGTGCTGAAACGACAACCTTCTTGATACCGAGATTAAAGTAGGGCTTGAGGTCGGTCACTTTTGTGAACTTGGTGGTGGAAGTGTAGGGGGGGTCTTGCAGGTACTCATGGAACACGAAATAATCCAATTCACCTTGCCGGTGCATTCAAGAACAACATCAAGTCCGAGTTCAGTCCACTCGAGTTTGTCAATAGATGGCATCTCCGTGAAACGGATCGTGTATGTATCGTCGACAATAACGGAGCTCCCATCCTCTGATGCGCGACACGGTCTGTTCCATTTACCATTTGCAGCATGCAAAAATGGTAAGAGCTAAAAAAAAAGCGTTCGTCCGCTTGAATTCGAAAGACTTGCGGCACCTTGATAGAGTCATACTTGAGCAAATGCGCCGTTGCCGTTGCTCCCCCTTTGATTTCATTAATCGCGACAATCTGAATGTCGTGCTGGAGATTGCGTTCAAAGATTGCTCTCAGAGCCAGCCGCCCCATCCTGCCCGGTTGTCGAGCGGGTGAAGCACTACTGCGATTGCAATAGCGTGAATCATCGACCTGCGCACCTGCCCATCCCGTTGATGCCGACGCGCGTGGGCATTATGCCGTTTGGTAGATGAAGGAACTTGGAATATGTGGCCAAGATTCGCAGAGCCTGGGCAGAATGCCTGGACAGAAAAGGGAACTGCGGAATTTTCCGTCGGAAAAAGACCTGCCAGGGATGGGCGGTCCTGCTGCACCAATCAACTCACGTATCACTGCCATTGTTGAGCAGTTTGTGTAACGTTACTTGGTTTTTTAAGGTCTGACAAAGGTCTGGTGAATCAAACCCAATGTCCGTCCATTCATGTGAATGAAACATGTTGGTAAGCTCCACTTCCACATTCGAAAACAAGGTCCGGTTCCCCGCCCTCCCCCTCTCCACATCACTAGCATCCGGACCCTTGAAAGCGCAATGCAACAAGTTTGGACGGTTGTGATGGTCGGAGGTGCAGCATTCCACAAAGTTCTCATTTACGTACATCGTTGTTTGGGAACAGTGCATCGTGGAAAACAACAGGATCAAGTGCTCAAGAATGGTTGATTGAACATGTACAAATAAATTACGTAGTGATGCAACATCCGATGTCTCATGGTACCCTGTCACTGTGTGGAATTGGTGAAAGGCACCGCCCGTCCGTCGACCGTCCCCTCACAGTATCGGACCGCCCGCTCTAAACCAGACCCGAATTTGCCATCGCAATCGTGTTCTGGATCCACGTCGAGATCCCCGTAAGCCGCACCACCGTCGCCGGGGTGTTGCGCTGGTCACACGGGATAGGCCCGAAGCTCGTGATCCCCCACAGCACACCGCGGGAAATGTGTGGCCCGCCCGAATCGCCGCTACACGTGGCAGTCTGCTGCCCCTGCGCGTTGACGACGCCAATGACGCACCCGAGGTTGGCGCGGGTGCTGGAATCAAACCCGTACGTGCGTTCGCAGTCGAAGTTGTTGTTCACGCGCATGTTCATGCCCTGCAAATTCCGCGGGAAGGATATGCTCCCCTGCGTCCCGCCTGGGTTGTTAATGCCCCACCCGAGAGCGAAATCGTCGTCGCCAATTGCGGGCACGGTCGACTCCTTGTTGAGCGGCACGGGGGTGATGTCCGTGATGGGTCTGGACTCCTGGAACGGCTCCAAGATCCACAACGCGGCGTCGTGACCCGTTGTGTCGACCGACCCCGAGGAGGAGTTGTATCCCGGGTTGAGTACGATGTTGCGCACGTTCATCGTCCGGCAGCTTTGCTGGTTGGAGCACGCCAGTGTGCTGTCCTGGAGCCCGACATAGGCGCGGCGGTACGCGGCGCCGCTCGACATGGACCCGCAGTGGGCCGCGGTGATGAGGATGGGCACGGGGCTGGCCTGGATGAGCGAGCCCGTGCAGCGGCGCGCGAAGGTCCCGAAATTGGATTCGAGCTGGGCGACGTAGGGGTATTGCGCGATGTCGACGGTGAAGCCCCCAATGACGACTGCCGGAGTTGGGAGGTGGATGGTGACGAGGTGAAGTTTCGTTGTGAATGAGTCAATCCGGTGCCAGTCTGCCACTTCCTGACTGTAATCTGAGCACTCACGACTCGTGGTCTTGACTCCATCCGCCACATTGCGCACCTGCGCCGTCGAGGGTGTGCCAAAGAACGCCAAAGCGAGCAGAGCGACCACAACGACGAACTGCGTGGTCGAAGCATTTGCCGTGGCCTGTACACGCGCCATCGGTGGATTTAGGAGAACTAGTACAAGGGCTATCGCGCTGTGCAAACTCACGCCCTCATTCTGGCTGTCCCTGCAGGTCGTTTTTGCACGTGGCTGGTGCAATAAATTTTGGGTTGGTGCCTCTTTCAGGTCTGTCCGCTCTGAGCGACCCCAACCGGAGTTCCACAGTCCACATACCTGCACCTTCACCTCCCCCGTCACTTCATGCGCTCCCCCGCTCAACTACCCTCTCCCATTCTTTTCTCTCTGCTTAACGTCTTCGGCTTCTCGCTCCTCCGTCCCCCCGACAGGCAACCACCCCTTCTTCGTCTCCATCCTCCTCGACAAAACCAGCTTCCATGTCCGCTGCCGGACTTCTCGGTGAGCTCCACCCGCCCATCAATGTTGCTGAGCATACCTCGCTCACCGCCGTTCCGCCGCTCCAGTTCCGTTGCCTCTCTACACTGCTGAGCGGCGCGCGCACTAGCTGGCGATGAAACATGCGCCAGAAACTCGGGTACTTGGGTCGTCGGGTTGCCGTGCTCTTGCCCTTCTCGTTCTATCCTTTATCTGGGCCTGTGGTCTGCTTCCACGTGTGACGACGCAGTGTGCACTGTGAACAGTCTTGGAGAGGGAAGAGGTCAAGGTGCGTAATCCTTGCTGTTTCGATGATCCAGAGTTCCTCCATTCACCACTCGTCTTCTAACTACAACGTTTGGCGTTTGGCCGCCCATATGGACTTTTCCCCGGCTAGGACGTTTCCTTTCGATTTACTTCATCTTTCATCTAGTCAGCAAATTCAAGTGTATCGTAGCACCGTTACCCCACGCTTGTCGCCGGGGGAGGTTGTGCGGGTTTCAGCAACACCTCCAGGAGGACTTCCCCGGGTAACCGTCGCGGTGGAGGCGTGAAATAAGCACCACACCCGCGCAACCTCTGTCATTTTCCGTATTTTGTTTTCGTCCTTGTCCCTCTTTCACCTGCCAGGAGGTCATTGGCATGGGACTTGTGCGTCAACAGCAACTCGGACTGCGAGCGGACGTACGGGCTCCACGTGTCCACCGGCAGTTGGAAACAGCGCCAAAAGCTTCCTGAATTCATGAGTCCAAAAAATGTAATTACTGCGCTACATAGCATATGCGCTTCCAAAAATATAAAATGTGAAAACATCAAATGAGGTGGAGGTCGAAGTGGGAAACACAAAGCGGGGAGCGACGACGACAACAGCGACAGATGACCACCCTGACCCACAGCCCAAGGTCCAAGGTGTCGAGAAAGTTGGACTGCTGAGATGGCGCAGGCTGCAGGCTGCACAAGCTCAGTCCATGACAAGGTACTGCGACATCCCCGGCGAATCAATCGCTAACCCCGCCGGGTCCTCCAGCACGTGCGTGTCGCCAAGGTGTTCGGCCGTCACATTCACGGGCGACAGCATCGCGGTGGTAAGAAACACGTCGTACGGGTTTGTCGTCCACACCGCGTTGGCGAACTCGCCCACGCGGATGTCCAGAAGCGACGTCACCCTTCCCCTGCCCCTGCCGACACCCACGCCGTCGTCGTCCTCGTGCACGAGCTGCAAGGCATACTGCGCACCCAAGGTGGGTTTGAAGTCGTGGAATGAGGGGAGAGGGAGTTCGAGACCCGAGGAGTAGGAGTTGGTGTGAGAGGTGTGAGAGAGGGCCGTGGGGAGGACGTGGAAGGCGGGCAAGGAGGGGAAGGGGAAGGGCGGTGAGGACTCGGAGTAGGTCCGGCGGGGTCGTTTGCGTCGCGAGAGAACGTCGAGCCCCCCGCCGAACGAGTAGGACCGTTTTATGGACCCGGGGTCGGACCGCACCAAGCCTGAGGCGGAAGTGGAGGCAAGGAGACCTGCACTCGCCGCCCTCTGCCCGATCCTCGTCGGACCAAAGTTCAGTTCAAACGTGTAAAACGTCTCCCGTCCCACGTCTTGCCAGGGTGTGCAAGCGCATACTTCGAGCGGGGGGAAGTGCTCGTAGAGCGAGAGGCGGACGAGGCGGACGGCGAGGCGGCTTGACGATGAGGTGGGGGTGGTGACGCGGGTAGGAGTGGGAGAAGAGTCGGAGAGGAGGGTGGATGTGGTTTCGGGGGAGGCTGGGGCGGATGGTGATCGAGTCGAGGAGGATGGCACGGTAGACGTGGAGGAGGAGGAGGAAGACCGGGCCCCGCACGAGCCAGCACAGGCCTTGTCCAGTTCGTCGTATTGCGTCACGTCGGAGAGATCATCCCGCGCGATGCTGCCAGGGCGGGACACGGGAGTGATTGCTGGTTCCTTGAGGGGAGGCATTTCGCGGCGAGGAAGGGCGCAGACCCAGAGCTGAAAGACGAGGCGCAGGTTATTCGCTAAATACGCCATACGCCAGTCAATGGCGGGGGTGTGCTTGCCTGGTAATTCTTCTGGAGGTCCAACCTGGTGACACCTTCCAGGGGTCCTCTCCTTCGCACCGCGGATCCCGTCGCGGGTGCAGCGAGTGAGAGAGGCACAGCCACCTGCGTGCTAAAGTATCCGTCGCCGGAGAGGAGTTCTGGGGCTGATTTGTCGAACAAGTCCACAGTGACGATTTGGACTGGCGGGAGGGTGAAGAGGGGGCAAAATGAACGGTGGAGCGTGAGAGGACCCGTCGATTGGAAAGATGTGACCCGGATGGTGCGATTTAGCGATGATTTGTGATTATTAGGACTGGATTTGGGCGGCAATTGGGCGACGAGGCAACCCACCGTTCTTTGACAGAGTGTAAGACCGCCAGCACTCTTCGTTCGCAGACGTGCGCGGCGGCTCGCTCTTGAGATACTGCGGATACACCATTGGAGCGCGTGTTGCGAATATCGGGTGTTTGTGCGAGTGTAAGAAGCCACTTGAGTTTCCCCATCGGAAGCTAAATCCGGCTCAACCCTCAATCACCGCGCGTCACCCACGAACGCGACAATCAGCAGACAAAAAATAGAATCCGGTGGGCCAGTGCACGGTGCCTGCCACGCTGACCGCGTCTGGCCGGGTGCGGGACCGTTCCAGTGCGTTCCCGCTTTTCTGGGCTGCGAGGCGTTTGTGTGCGGCGTGTCTCCCACCGCACGCAAAATGCAACCTCAGCAAAATTATGAATTTTTTGCCGGTTCCAGGCCGGACCGGAGCATTCGTTGTTACATTTCGAGGAGGACCGAGGTCACGAGTCCGTGGCCAAAGAGCAAAGCGCTCACCGTGATGGCTCGTGCTCCGCGAATTGGAATACTCATGAGATACTTAGAAGTTTCAGGACAAGACCGTCACTGTGTGCTATAAAGGCTCATCTGTTATGTTACAACATTCATCAATATTCACTGCACGCTATTGGGTGCAAGTCTTTGGGATTATGGGTATACTGCAAAAGTGCCAAAGGTATTGCATCATTGCTTCAATGGCATCATTCCATCATTCCATCATTCAACATCCATGATCCCATCCGGAGGACTGCTACTGACGGTGCTCAGCCCGCCGGGACTCGTCACGCTATTGGAGCGATGTCGCGGCGAGGGGGCGTACACTGGGCGACCCATGCTCGTGCTCATGGTCATGCTCGGTGGAAGCACACTCGCCACCGCTCGTGCGTGCGGACGCGCCAGAATTCCGCCTTCGAGTGGTTCGCCCACCATTTGACGTAACCGAAGAACCTCGCCTTCCAGATCTCGTTCGCGGTTGATGAGAGTGCCGAGGACGCTCTGGACTTGACGCACGTAGTCCACTGTTTTTGTGAGGATGTAGCCTTTGCTCGGGCGGGCGCGGGAGGATTGCTGGTGGATGTTGGTGGAGGGGTAAATTTAACAGTTAAGAGAAATCAATTTGTGTCATTTGATCTCGTCTCTCCCCTCTCCGCTCCCTCCCCCCCCAACACCATCACCAACTCACACCAACAGTCGCGCCCTCCCCGCTCAACATATGCGACGGAAGCAGCTCCGTCAAGTCGTTGAGCTTCTCGTTGATGATATCGCGCCGTCTTCGCTCAACCGCAATGTGCTTTTCACGTCGTGTTCGCTTCTTCTCGACGATGTCGGGAGTGCCCGCACTATAACGAGCACGCGAGGGAGCGTATAAGCGATCCCATTCTGTTTTGTAAACTGTGACGGAGGGGGGAGCGCAGTGGCCCAACCCCAACCACGAACTCACCTTCGTCCGTCGTCCGTATCGATACTCAACGTCCCCAGACTCCGCGCATGCGGCGTGCCGCTGTAATACGCATACTCCACTCCTGCAGGCATACTGGCGCTGTAGGTTCCCGTCTGCATTCCCCGAGGTTGTATCGTGATAGGCGACACTGTCGCTTGCAGCCGCGGAGACAAGCTGATTGGCGACACCGTCCCCGAAAAGTGCCCATTTCCGTTGGTGTACACTTGTTGTCCCACCAGACAAGGGGATCCGCCCGCAGACTGGTACTGGGGCGCGCTTCCTGTTGCTGTTGTAGTAAACTCGTCCGGCTCCAGCTCGCTGTACCCATGTTGCGGAGACGCTCCAGGCGAGGGGTTCATGTCGTCCGGTGTAACGGCATCTTCCAGGTGGAACTTGAAGATATCGTCGTCTTCCGATTTTATCAGCGGGTCGCCCCCATGGTCCGTGGGGAGGTTAGGCAACCACGGAGCTAGGTCGTAAAACGGGGGCTGCGACGGTGGATGGACCCCCACAGCGGCTGCTGCGAAGGATCCCGAGGATGCAGAGGTGTTGAGGACGTTGGAAAACTGGTAAGGGTCGGTGAAGGTGTCGATGAAGTGGATCGGTTGAGGCGAGATGGACAGAGGACGGCTGCGGGACCCGGGCGACACTGCGGGGCTCGAGAGCCGGCGCGAGCCCGAGGAGTACATAGTTCTAGGCGTGGAGAGATCCGACTTTCGTGGTGTGGTGAGGTATCGCTGGGTGACTTGCGTGAAATCGGGCAGTTGGCCACGGAGCTCCCCACCCGCTTTTCCGCCAATCGCGCAATTAAACCTTTCACATGGCAAGCACCCTGGCTGCGTCGCACACTCTTCGGCGGCCCAGTGTGAAAGAACTGCCAGAAAGAGCCGCGGAGCAGCTGTCGAGAATCAAGAAGCTTTGGGATCGTCACGAACGAGGTGATCCGGTGCGTTTGGAGAATCGATTGCGGGACACTCTGTCGTTATTGTATTAATACTGAATCGCATACATGACTTGTAAAAGTATGGGCCAGAGTACAGGTGCGTCCGCGAGGAAGGAGGTGTTCGCTTGAACTACTGAAGGAGACACCTGCGATTCAGGGCATCCGTGCTGGTACCACTCATCTATAACAGCGAAACGTCAGCTTTTGACATTTTGCTCACACGACGGAGGTGCGATTGTGCTCGCTTTGTTGGGGGATGACGCAAATGTTACTAACCCATAGTTCACTTCCAGCACCAAGCTCAGGAGTCATTCGGGAGAGGTTGCGTTCCCAGGCGGTCGAAGAGACGAAGGCGATGAGAATGTCGTGGTGAGGGCGACCGGAGTCGTTGTTCGGGGGGAAAGTTGCCCAGGTTGAAACTTGGCTTTGGAAGAAAGACGACGGCGTTACGTGAGGCGTACGAGGAAGTGGGACTGCCCCCGTCGTGTGTCAATGTGATCACACGGTGGCCGCCAAGTGAGATGATTTCGAACATCGCTTCTCGTTCGCCAGTTCGCTGACCACCCGTTTCCAGTTGTGTCGCGAAACAACCTCCTCGTCACCCCCGTGATCGCACTCACACCACCCGACTTCACACCGACGCCGAATCCGGACGAAGTCGAGTCTGTGTTCAAGGTTCCAACGACGCACTTTCTGTCTGCGGGACACTATTGGTACGACACCTTAATGTGGAATGGGACCAACTTTAGATTGCATCGGTTCTCGTACGGAGATTATGTCGTGAGCGGATTGACTGCGGATGTCTGCATCCAGGTGGCAATGGTGAGTGAGCAGTCTGCTGGACCTCCCCCGTCTTGTACATCTCAGTTCTTGTTGGACAATTATCAAGGCAGCGCACGATATTCAAGATGAGGCGCTTCTGGGCTACAACCTTTCCGAACCGGGTCAGACGTCGTACGAGGACCTGATAGAAAAGCTCGTTCGGGAAGGGCGGTTCACTAAGCCAGACCTCGAGTTTGTGAAGAAGAGGAATCTGAAGGAAACGCCCGTGTTTGTGGATACCCGCGTTGCAGCCGACGCGATGGATGTGGATCTGGGGGATCGTGCATTGTTTTCTGTCGTGGGTGCGGAGGAGGAAGGCCCAGAGTCGGAGGGTAAAGAAGCACCGAGGACAGTCAACGGCAGGATGTGAGGGGCTTGAGTTCGATAGTGCAATATGTAGTGTTGATTATTTATCTGGAAGAACTTCTCTTCATCGATTTGCCATTCGGGTTGTATGCTTGGGGTTCTTAGAGGTGGCGAGTTTGTAGCTGCGGTGCTCGAACCGCTTGTCGCCTTCGGCAGTGATGCTGCACAGGACTCGTGTAACAGACGTGTTCGTTATTTGCAGAAGCCAAGAGAAACACGTTTTGGGTAAGGAACATGACGAGGGCCAATAAATTTCAAATGGTTCGAAGGCACTTTGGCTGAAAAACATGCACAAAAGGGAGGTTGTGCGGGTGTGGTGTATTATTAGCGCCTCCAGCGCATCGATTAACCGGGGAAGTTCCTCTAGGAGGTGTTGCGGACCCGCACAACCTCACCCGGCGACGCGACTGGGGCCCCAAACTATTGTACACAGCAGCATTAACTGAATGAGGAGAGAGGGGAGTAAAGGGCAGGAGTAGGAGCAGGAGCAGGAAGGGAGAGGGAGGAATCAAGAGACGACGGAAACGAGGTGTGAGTTCGACCTGTACAGAAATGGTGGACCGTAGCAAAACCCACCTCCAATCGGCTGCTGCGATCTCTCACACCTCCCATGGAACCGTCGAAACCTTCTTCCTTGGCAAGACGGTGCGCAGTACTCACTTGCGTCGTCAGGAAAGACTCAGACCAACGGACCGGGGTATGTGGCCCCTGCGTTTCCGCAGGCGCCGAGACTCGGGTTTTCCGGTAATTTTCAGCGCCAGCTAGTGCGCGCGGCTCCCTCAGCAGTGCAGAGAGGAAACGGAACTGGATGGAAATGGGAAGGAGTGTTTTAGGGAGAACATTTGCCTCATCTGACGGAAAGAGAAGCTCACTTGGAAGTCCCGTGACGCTAGGTGCCATCGAGAGCGTCGATGAGGGACGTAGAGGGGGAATACAAAGGGATTGGCTTGGAGTGGTGGAAAGGGGAGGGAGGACGGTGGTGTCAGCATGAGAAGGCACGGCGAGAAGTCGGAGAGGGAGTGCGAGTGTGCAGGGAGAATGGGGAGGGAGTGCAGGTGGAGAGGAGGGGAAGGGAGTGCAAGTGGAAGTGGAGCACGATTGAGAGCTCCTTTTTTCTCAATACATGGTGAGGCCACAGCAACATCCCAAATCTCAAATCTCAATGTCAACTGCTTCGACCGGATACGCGCTCATTGGACCGGTGGCGCATTCCAGCAGTAGTATCAGAGCTTCTCTGCGCCTCCTAGGACCTGCTCGTGGGGTGGAGTCTCCCGATATCCCAGCATCACATGCGAAGGGCCATCGATCGTTCATTTCCAGATACACGACGAGGAAGACTCGCGGTGGAGAGTCCCAGAACTCATTCACGGAAAACGTCGCACACGGACCACAGATTGGGCCGAATCGGGGCTGTCCGTGACCGTGAATGATGACGGCTTGTGTGTTGCTCGGGCGTCCGACCTGGGAGATTTTTTATGGAGGAAAAGATGGCAAGACCTTGTTTTTAAGGACCAATACTTGGAAGCCAGCTCGGAAGTGAGCAGAGACATCATTGGGTGAAGTGCGACGACATTGACCACGCTGTTCAGGTGCCCTCAGACGCAAACATTTATGGTCTTGGAGAAAATGTGAATCGCTTGAGGCACAATCCAGAGGAAACATTGGTGACGATATTTGCCGGAGGTGCAAGCCTTGTCATTGTTACGGAAGCCTCAAATTTACACACGGGTCAGTGTAGATGAGGGATCCACTCCTGGCGTGAATCTCTAGTAAGAAATGAAGTCTTGGCATGGATTCTTGTGAGACTCTTTCCACTTACGCTGGCGTGGTAGCGGTTGCCAACCAATTCACTTGGAACTCCGAAACGGAAAAGCACACGGAGTTTTTCTCAACTCTTCGAACGCCATGGACGTTGAAATACGGAACTCTAAAATAACGTACAAGGTTACTGGCGGAATTCTCGATTTCTGGGTCTATTCTTGCCCCGACCCACATTCAGCAGCACACGGACCTAATCGGGAAACCATACGAGGTTCCCTATTAATCTCTTGGCTTTCACCAGTGTCGTTGGGGCTACAAGTCTGTCGACGAGCTCACGGGGGTTGTTCGTGGCTACGAGAAGGCTTCGATTCCACTGGATGTGATTTGGACGGACATCGATTACATGGATCAGGTGGGCGGCTACATCGTTGGGTCCACCAGAGTTCCGAAACCAAGATTCTTGTTCTGTCGCATCAAAGTACAAAGCGTTCACCTTGGATCCTGTGAACTTTGCTGACACGGTGGATACAGCTTGGGAGCTTTTATCCCTTTGCGAGGAATCATGTGAGTGAACTCAACCATTTTCAGCTCATTTGAATAAGTGCGAAACCTTCTCTGTTCGTCTCCTTCTGACCAACCTTTAGAACGGCTTGGGTTGCATATCGCAAGAGCCCTACCTTTACGAAAGCACATCAGCTGAATCCAGGAAGTATCTCACTCTGCGGTATTCCCTCCTTCCTTGCTACTACAACCTGCTTCGAAAGGCGCATGAGATGGGCACCTCCGTCTGGAATGCTCTTTGGATGTGCTGCCTTGACGACCCCGCGACGTACAGTATTGACGAGCAATTTATGGTTGGGGAGGCATTCATGGTCTCACCGGTGTTTGATGAAGGCAGGGAAGAAGTGGAGCGTACTTTCTCTTGGGGTCTGGTGGAGAGGGTTGGTTCGAATGGAGCATGGGGGAAGAGATCGTGGTGCACCGTTCCCAGGGAAAGGGCTCTACTGTCACACTCCCGGCCCCACTATCGGAGATTCCGGTGCACATGCGGGGCGGATTCATTGTGGCTCTGCAGCAACCAGGGACGACTACTGAGTCAAGTAGACGTGGGACTTTCGAACTCGTTATTGCCCTTGATAGCGACGGTTGCGCTCAGGGTGAGCTCTTCTTGGATGATGGGATAACTCCGGATACACAAGTCGGCGCCAACGCGACCCTTATCAAGTTTGTGTACAAAAAGATGGCAAACTCCAAAGTACGGGCACGTATGGATACCATGGGGACGATGGGCGCTCTGTGGATCTCATGGTGTCGAAAGTTCGGGTGTTTGGTCTGAGGCACACCAACATAGTTGGGTCTGACTCCGAGATCAAGGTAACGTTTGACATCGCCAGTGGAGAGCAGGCAACTGTGTCGAGTGTCGAGTGGGACTTGCTCAAAGGCGTAGCAGAGGTGAACCTTGCGAATGCTCCGTTGGTTTCAGATTGGAACATCGACCTGCATCTTGGTGTTGAACGGGGTGCTAGAGTAAATTGATACATACCATGTTGATGAAATGCCGACTATGCCTGTGAGTTTGTGGTCCCCGAAAGTACCCAAGAATAACTAGTTTGTATTCTAATCGCTGCATCTCGCTTCTCTGAGTTAGAAATACACGAACTAGACTTTCATTGCTTTGGCCCGCCTTGAACTCCCTGCCGTGCGGCGTACCCCTTTTTTTCCCAAATTACACTCATTCAAAGGATCTGAAGGTCTCGGGACAGGAACAGAATCCAGTCCAAAAGGAGACTGCACATTGGAAACATTGAACGCTGAAGGCTTTTGACGGAGCTTCGGTCTCATTTCGAAATCGGAGTTGGTCCCATTGGTTTCAAGACCATCATGGCACGTGGAACGCTGTGGAGGATGATGGCGCTCGCCGGTAAGCGCATAACATGTATGCCACCCGTGTTCCCGAAACTCAAAGAAACCGGCTTGAGTTAGCGCTTTTATCGCTGGCTTCAATCACACTCGCTTCCCCGATCGACCGTACGGCGCTCAGCAGACGCAAGGTCTCGTTCCCTTCTCGATCTCTGCACCCTAGGTACGTCACCTGCAGGCAATTCAAAGAGAAGAAGAGCCACACAACATTATGTGGCGATATCACCTATTGGACAACGGCGAAGAACGTTACGGACGCTGATAATCAATTACTGAGTAAGTCTCTCCGCCTGTGGTAGTGTTTATGGCTGCCCTGCTGACCACAATGGTGGGCGGTTCTATCAGCCGCCATCGCGGACTTGGTTGGGGACAATACATGGCCTGAAACCGATCGTGATTGTTACGCCGCGGTCCAGAAGCTCTTCTGTATGTACTACTACCGGAAATGCAACCAGGAGTCGAAGAAACTGCAGCAGGTATGCCCATCTGTTAGGTGAGTAACCCCAAAGACATCGTCATTCCTGGCCAATCATCCTGAACTTCAGCCTCCAGAACAAACGCCACCAATTATTGCAACCGCCCTGGTATTGACTTGAACTTTGACGATGTCGATAAAGCACTAGGTGGCTCCTCGATGTACTGGAACGCCAACTGCTGGAACGGTCAGGACATTCAGAACGACGACGACCTTGTTCCCGTCCTGCCCGGGTCAACCCTCCAGGCCGAACATGATCTGGACGAAGACTTATACTTTGAAGAGATGCTGGACGAAGCTGAAGAGGCCATCTCGGAGCAGATTGGGGAGCTCGAGGACGAGTACAACAGCATTGAGGGGCAGCTGGTGAGCCGACGGGATCACATCATCCACTTTGTAACGTCATTTGATTCTTGCTGCGGCAGACCGAAGTTGGTGATGACATCGAGAACAAAGTTGAAGACCTTCTGGGGGGTGGAATGGGTGGGGGAATGACACCTGCTCCCTCGTCGAGTCCTTCGCCAACTCCTGCTCCTGCACCTGCGCCCGCGCCCGCGCCATCGTCGATTCCACCACTCAGTCCTGTGCCAGCACCTGAAACGATTACGGACCCGGCCATGGATGATACCGACAATGAACCGCCAGAAAGTAAAGGATCGGAGTCTCACTTGCCTCCGTATAGTGCCACTTACAGTTCCAAATTTAGAATGTACCGTCCTCGATTTTGCTCCCAAGCTTGCGTCGGGCACGTGCCCTCAGGAGATTACCTACAACCTCATTCCTGGCCACACCTGTATCGACGAGGACAACATACAGTTCCGTACCGACGTGCAGGAGTGCCCCTGTGAGCTTGAGACTCAAATGACGCTCATGACACCGTGCCACAGCGGAAGCCAGACCAAGATATCCTTCTATGACCCCGTTGGCCCTGTGGGATCCACAATGGGAGAGATTGGGGTTCCGGCGATGAAGGAGTGCGATAGGAGGTACAACTTGATTCCGTTGCAGCAAGAGTCGGACCAGTGCACTATGAAGGGTGCGGAGATGAACGGAACGGGAGGCTGGGCCTACGTGTCCTTCTTGGGTGGGGCCCTGTTGTCGTTGGCATCACAACAGACCGCTGTGACGACGACAATGACCAACTGGGACAGTGTATTCTCGTCCAAGTTCACCAAATTCGATGGGAGCGTCGTGACCTCTGGGGATATGAACCTGTGGATGCCCGAGGATGGCAAGCTCAAGGTCGAGGGCAACGACCCGGGTGGTGTGGCCACTCTGGATATCACCATCCGCACCCCGGCCGAGACTCCGGGTATGGATGACCCCATGGTTCTCTTCGCATTCGAAGCCCTGGCCGATTTACCACTCGCTGGTCTGCGCTTATATGTGAATAACCTGCAGCGCATGCCAGTTGTGAACAATCTAGACCAGACAGTTGCGTATGCGGTCACGTTGCCCAAGGGAGCTGATTCCTTGGTCCGGTGGGAGTTCACGTGGGCGTCGGAAACAGGGATGAGAAAGAGACAGCCAATCGGGGGGTACCAATATGCGGCACTCTCCCTGTTGGCGGTGCGGGGAGCGTCTATTTTGGATAGGAATGGGAAGGTACCGGCAGGCCTTGAAGCGCCGGCAATGCCGGTGACAACTGCGAGTGAGCATCATCGTGAAAGCCTTTTGAAGTGAAGGACGCTCATCACGTTTTTACTCATTTCAGGCACTTCAGGAGTAGGCGTTGTATCGACACCGGACTCTGCGAGTAGTAGGAACGGGGCACCCGACACAGCCTACCTCATTGTTGGAGTAGTTGGTCTGACCGTCGTCCTCGGAGCTGCTGTCTTGATGGTGAGGAGGGCCGGTCGACGGCCGGAGTACCAACAGCTTGCGAACCCAGATGCGGAGAACGAAATCAATGAATATCTGGCGGAGGACGGCGCGAACGAGGCGCTGGGCGAGCCCGACAATCTCGAGGTAGTATTGGGTCACGACTGATGGTTGCGACTTGGCTGACCCATTCAAACTGTTTGCAGTTGAGACGGTTGGACTATTTCGCCAACGAGGAACAGAACGACGAGATCGAGGTGGGCGAGACTGGGCGATTTTTGAATGGCGGTAGCGCGGCCCACTGAAGGGTCGAGGATAAGAATAGCAGCATTAATCATTGTAAATTGCATGTCTACCGATTCCCGATATTGATTTGGTTATCTTCCTGGTAGCGGTGTGGGTTTTGTTTGTTTCGCAAAGTGGGAGACCAAAGTGAACTCTATCAACAAGGATTCTCGACGATTGCTAACACCGGGGCGGAGATGTCGGGCGGGAGCGAGGCCTTGGATGACGCGGCGATGGCGCTGACGCGAAGCATTCGCATAACGGATCTTCCTTCAGAGGTCAGCGGCGAGAAACGCTCTCCCACCGGTTTTGTTGTTTCAAACCATCGCTCCCCCAAAGGTCCTCATTTCAATCTTCAAGATCGTTATTTCCACTCCGAATGTATCAAAGGAACTCGCCCAAGAAGCATTCCCCAAGCCGGATTCCAGCCAGGCTCACCAACCTGCTCACTTTCATGCGGGAAGCGCACCGCATGCCCCAGACATTTTCGGAATCCTTCCTGTATCCAAAGTCAATCGTCTGTTTCGCTCGCTGTGTAACGAGAAGCCTCTATGGAAGCGTGTGGCTCTGAAGGTGTCAGCACGCTCCCTGGAGGAGGATTTAAAGTCAGAGGTGAGTTGCAACTTCCGGGTTCTTCAGCACTGATGATCGCGACGGACTGTATCTGTGACGTCGCTAGCTGCGCAAAACATCGCAAACCGTTACGGGATGCTGCCTTCACGGTTCGCTACCGCGGAACTGGGTGGCCCCACGACGACTGACGGAGAGGTCTCTCCAACACCTTGTTGGCGTTCATGGGAGGAAAATCGAGGCTTTTAAACTGGAAGTTGTGTATACGGAGAAGGATGGGATAGAACGCAATGCCAATGGCAGGAATTCTCAGCAATCCCAGCAGGATGCAGACCCACGAAGATTCCTTTTGTTGGCAGCTGCAGAGTCAGCTGATGCATTTGAAGAACTTTATGCAGCTCGCGGGGCCGCGGACAATTCCAAATACAACGAAGTGGAACTGGTGTCGTGGACGGTGCCGAAGTGGAAGGGCATTCTGGAACAGCTACCCAACCTAAAGGACCTCACACTTAGCCGTCGATTTGCAAAACCACCGGGAAAAGATGCCGACGATGTGACTGGATCGGGGCAACCTCAGACAACGAGCGGCATCCTCCCTATCGGAACGACTTTCCTCCGCCTCCTGACGATTCACTGTACGAACCTTGAGTCGCTCGTGCTCGTGAACCCTTGGACGGCCTGGCCTGTAGCGGAAGTAGGGTTCATGAGAGTAGTCGCGGGACCGCGGAGCGAGAACATTGTCCAACTCCTCACGGGGTTTCAGGAGTCTGTCGCCTCCAATGACGAAGAGGAGATGAAGAAAGCGAAGCGGCGCAAGAATAAAGGAAACTTAAAAGAAATTAAGGACTCGTCGTCAGAAGAAACCCCACTGACCAATGGAGATACACTGATCAACACGGAACCACAACCACTCAAGAAGCTCAACTACCTTTACCTTCAAGATGACCAAGGTGTTCATATTCCGAGTGAGCTGGTGCATGATTGGACGAGAATTCTTCGTTCTAATGAATAGCTCTCTGTTAAACAGCTGCATGGAACGATGTGTTTCGAATATTTGCCAGGTACTGCCCCAACTTGAAGTACTTTGGTGCGTGAACAGGCTATTCGAAATCACGTTCGGCATTCGAAAGCTTTACTTATTTTGAATATTTGCTACTTCAGACATCGGTGGAGAGCATGTTCTGCCCGACCCGCTTCACTCAAACGACGCAGAATCTGAGGACCCTGGAATCAACGCGCCTCGCCAGATGCCCATCTTGTTCCCAAAGATGGATGATTGGGTTAAATTTTGCCAGTATTGTGTGGATATTGAGTCCATGGACTTTGGGTAAGTCTTCGCAGTTCCAATTCTCACTCCATGCTGCTTTCGATGCTTACTCTTGTTGAATCATGCAGGCTTCTTGGAAGTATCAGCGACGACCATCTTCGAGTTTTCTCGGAAATATCTGACGAGGAGCTTGCTGAGGTGGACGCAAGTGAGGACGAGGAACCACAGGAGGTCATGCAAACCGATATGTCGCCGAACGAGGCGCGACCTTCAGATACTGAAATGCCGCTCCGGCCCAAGCGGGCACTTCGCTCGCGATCTCCTTCATCCAAGATCCGTGTGCACGAAAATTTGACAACCATCGACCTTACTCCTCGAAACTCATCGGATATGTTCTTTGGCCACAATGGTGCTATGGGCGCTCCAGAGGGTGATATGGAAGACGACCAAGAAGGACCTTTCGGAACAGCGCCCAATGAGACTCAGGTTCCTGGCCCACCACAGCAGGCGAGTGGAATTTTTCCAATGCTCGCCAACTTCATCGGTGGGGGATTCGGATTCGGAGGGGGAACGTTCTTTGCCGAGAATGGGAATGCACACAGTCACAATCATGATCATTCCCATCACGATCTCGTTCACAACCACGTGCATGATCATGAGCATGACCATATGGATCCCGATGGTGACCAAGATCTACAGGATGTGATGGGCCCCGATGAGGTGTCGACGTGGTCCTATTCCATGGACTCTGTGATGCAATTGTTGTCCAGTGCGCCGAATTTGCAGGAACTGAGTATCGGTGGGTTTCACTGATATTCAAACATACGAAACTAGCGTTCGAAAATTTTTGGTTATGATGCCAGCTGATTCGGCGAACGGCTTCGGAGGTTCAATGGATGATCCTATGGATATGTGGGGATCGGACGGGGAGGACTACTGGAGTGGTTCCCGAGGTATGTACTCGCTTTTGAATACAAGTTTTGCTGAGACCGGACTAACCATGTTGACCAGTGCTAATATCAGATAGTCTCCTGGAGCACCTTTCGGAAACCAATCGAAAGCTTGTGACTCTCCAAGTGTGGAGCAATGGCTTAGGTTAGTTGGTACCGGTTTTTATACACCTCGCGAAATCATTTCTCGTCAACTTGGTGCCCAAAGTAATCCACAACAACATCACGGATTCTGGGTTTGAGTCCCTTGCCTCCCTGCCTCACCTTGAAGAGGTTTCTCTGAACGAGGTTCCAAATATCACTCATCGCGGCATCGCCGAGTTCCTTCTTTCCCCACGACCAAGCTCCATTTCTGAAGCCAGCAACACTCCCTCTTCATCTAAAGGACCTCGAAGTCGCCCTGCACAACATCGGAGGGTCACTGTGTTTGGAAGAGGCGATAAGATTGAGCTCACGGGACTGGTGGAAGAGCTTGTTTCTCGATGGTCCCGATCTGAACGGAATCCCACAGTCGATGGGTGGCCGTGGCGGGATATTCCTCGCACTCTCATTGTTATGAGACTGTGGGACTGTGACCTGGAACCGTTGGAACACGCCAGAAGGCTCGGAATATCTCTGGAACCCGGAGCTGAAACTGAGCGTAAAGCTCCAACAGATCCGAGCATGAGATGGATGGTCGAACGGTTGGTGGGGTGGCCTGGTCGTGCAGAAGCGGACGCGCTGGTCGCGAAAATACAAGACGTGTTTCAAGGCGTGAAGTTGGAGGTGAGGGTCGAGCTGCGCTGGAATACAACGCCTGCACCAGGTTGGGTGCTTCACATTGACGGTGCGGGAAAGAACACGCACGAGATTCGCTCGGAGCAATAATACCCATATCTAACGCTAAATTCGAAGTAGCATTATACTTAATCACTGTTTCAATTGTGTTTTGAATGCTAGGTAATATCCGCATGTGACGTCACTAACAATACTGACGATTAGGGAATATAAGTTGCCAGTTACAGCACATCCAATTACTGAATGGCGATAAAATCAATTGGATATCCATTCTGGTGAATCCGTTGCCACTTGGATAAAACTTATCACTAATGCGGCTGGATATACTCGACTCTGATAGTCTTCCAATTTGGAGTACCCAAACCTGCGCAAACAAAAGTATTTATCGAGATCCAAGCGAGAGAGGGAAGTTTCAAACCCTTACTTCTCTTCGAACTTCCCCAATTGTTCCCGGAGCACACGATGAGACGTCGCTTCATCGTCTCCAAGAAGCGTCCTTTCGTGTTCTGGTAAGTCAACCCTGGTGAAACCATTGTAAAAAAATCCAGCAATCCTTTTCCCAACAATAGCAGGTTGTGCCACTTACGCCAATTTGATCATCCCATCTTCAACGGCATAGTCTACGTCTCTTGCGACAAAAAATGCTTCGCCATTGTGGTACACCACTGCTATCATGCGCTCCCAGTCATCAGAGGTGAGGAGAGAAGGTTGGCTTGCGTTCTGAGCGCGGAGCGAAGCAGCGAGGAGCGTGGACTGGCGCCAACAAAATGTCAAGAAGGGGCACAAGCGTAGGGATGGGGACAAACTAACCCACTTTGAGCTTCAGGCCATTGGAGAAGTCCACTGGTGCTGTTTGGCGATGAGTTCAGGTCATATTTTTCTCCTAGACAACTCAACTTACTGAAGTCGCCCAGCTCCGTCCAGCGTAAAACGTCTTCAATTTGCATATCAGAGCCCCCCGAGAAGAGTCCGTCGTCTCCAGCTGAATTGCTTGGGCGAACGTCTTCGTCCAATTCTGTGAGATAATCTTCATAGAACAGGTCATCACCAAGTTTGGCATCCGATACCACGACAAGCGAGGTCGACGCTATATCGTCATCAGACTGCCGCTGTCGACTTTGCTCGGGATCCAACCAAGGTGCGGGAGGAGTGAGGAAGACTCCAATGTCCCTTTCTGCCGCCAGCTGAGACACACGTTCCTCCTCTGTAGTAAGCGCACGTCGCACGTGCTCCGTGTAACTTTGCTCGTCAGCTTTGTATGGGTCATCAAGAGAACCACGAGCATCTTTCAAGAGGCCGTTTTGTCCACTACTCCCATTCGAGGGCTGATCGGTCACATCCAGCTGCAAAAACTTGGCTTCTAGATCCTCTAGTTCTAAGCTATCCTCCGAAGAGTCATCCATGTGCTCATCGGTTGCTCCCGGTGCGGTCAGGTGCAACGCTCCGTTGAGAACCAACTCCCCAACCTCCTCGTCAACTTTGGGTCGACCAAAATCCACAGCAGGTACGTCCTGGTAATGGTCTTGGTCCTCGCTTTGTGAGGAGCTTTCCTCTTGGTCCAGAAGTGGGGGCGCCAAATTGTCCTTCTCCAAGTCCTGGGCCTCTTCGGTGAGAACGGAGTCAACTCGATCATCCAAGATATCCTCCCATGGCTCCTTTATGATTGAGTCCTGAAGCGACGGCACAGATTCCTCCGCATCGAACTCGGGGTCCATGAGCATGAATGTAGTCGGTTGTGGTCTGTCCACAGTAGCAATGACAACGACGGGTAGCTCAAATCAGAAGACCTCTGCTGCTGAGAGGGAGGAAGAGTCGCTGGCGAATTCCAAATGGCTGCAGCAAATTGGTGAGCGAACTGCTGAGACCCAAGCTTCACTGTCCTTTATACTTAACACTCCTCCCGCGATTGAAGAGATCAATCCAATCAAATTGATACCAAACAACCCCGCTGACCTGCGGCTAACGCTGGATGATTCAATCCGCGGTGTAGGTCTCATATATGTTGAGCGTCGGTGGCACATTCTGACTCTTTGGGTCTGATCGAAGATACTTCTTGAAGACTACAAGTTTCGGGAGGATAACACGCACGCGGACAGGAAGCTGGTGACTGGATACTTGGCGTGCTTCATCGCGGCTCTGGCGGGAGCGTACTCTACTCTTGTAAATCCGGACTTCCAGGAAACGAGGCCTTTGATGCTTGTTTCCGTCATTTCGTAAGTGGAAGCGCTAAAAGTCGGCTCCTTCGCTCTCTGTTAATTGCTCGGCTGGAAAGATTTTTCATTTTGTACGTGGGTTTCCAATGGTACATGCTGTATGTGGAGCAGAACACAATTTTCGTCGGAGAACAACGAGACGAACTCGGATTCGTGAGTCGTCTCCGCCCGTTACACATGGTGTACGTACACTTACCTTTGTCTTCCCAGGAACCCCCGAAATACCTTCACATCTCGTCCGAAAACGAGCGCTACTCCACATCGTACAAGCTTGTGCTTACGTTCGCCAAATCCAATCACTTTTCAGGTTTGAAATTCCCGCCAACTATCCCACTCAAGGGACCGCTTCCACCCTCAGCACCCAAGGACGTTGTTCGACGGGAGGTGGAACTCGATATCCCAAACTACTTTGATGCAGAGGGACGTTTTGCCGCGAGATCCCTCCGCAAGCTGGTTTACTCATTAATGAAAGAGAATGTAATGCACGTAGATTAATGTTCGTCCCAGCTTCGGCGTAGAGCTCATGTGTGGCAGTGAACAGACGACCACAGTTTTCTCCATTGATTTGTTTCATCCAAACACGACATTCTTCAATGGCTCCAGGAACTGAACGCACTTTCATTGCCGTGAGCCTGAATCGATGAATTCGCTCTGCATGTGTCTTATGTTGCGCGACTTCCATCGTCCATCGCTCCTTGCGAACACCACGTTCCAACCCCTTTTACTCCCATCGTCACCATGTCGCACCATTTTCCGAATCTTTTAGGTGAAACCCGACGGTGAGTAGCTCGATTGGCTTGGAATGTATTCCATTCGGGCGGGAAGTACGTTTCTCTTGGCTTCTCTGAACAAACCACCACTTGTGCCACAGGCGTCGAGCGCGGCCTCACCGGCGAAATCATCAAGCGCTTCGAGCAGCGCGGCTACAAGCTGGCTGCCATCAAGATCCTTAAGGCCCCCGAGACTCTCTTGAAGGCCCACTACGCCGACCTTGCCGGAAAGCCCTTCTTCCCCCACCTCATGGCCTACATGCAATCCGGACCCGTCGTCGCCATGGTCTGGGAGGGTAAGGAGGCCGTCAAGACCGGCCGTGTGATGCTCGGTGCCACCAATCCCCTCGCCTCCGCGCCTGGAACCATCCGTGGAGACTAGTGAGTCGACGACTTCGTTCGAGGTCCCGTACCCCTCAAAAGCTGATTTTAATCCGCTCTGTGAAAGCTCCATCGACATCGGCCACAACATTGTTCACGGAAGTGACAGTGTTGAGTCTGCCAACAAGGAGATCGGTTTGGTTCGTATCTCGAAGTGCATTCCCCCTCGAAGATTTTGTTGCTGACTTAAGTTGTTGCACCATTCAGTGGTTTCCCGAGGGAGTTGTTGAGTACACTCGTCCCCACGTCGACGCTCTGATCTACGAGTAAACGATACGCGAATGTAGCAGACATTTTGCCCATTTTCCAAATATGCCCAGCCGAGAAGAATAAAAAGTTGAGCCTGCACGACAATTTGATGTTGTCTCCAATCTTCCAACAGTGATCAGCATCTCCAATCCGGGGACGATAATATGTTTTATAGAACCAGAAACGCACTGCTAAGTGGGAGAGAACTCGAGTCTCTACCGGCTATGAGCCTAATCCTGGAACAGTTTTGGTGAAAGAAAATTAGGGAAGGAAACTATAATGTCGTTTCCTGATGATATAGTTCACGACGCGACGCTGCATATACATCAATTGGGTATCTTTGTCACCTTCGTCAGTGCATCAATAGAAAATGTTCGTGGCGCGTTGTCCTCGCTGGCGTGGTCCAACCATCAGCACCCTCCCGTGAGGAAATGAGTCTCCCCTCATCAAACCCGGCTCGCAGACGGAGATTGGTCCATGACCATGTTCTTTGAGAAAAATGCGAAACCCGGCGGCGGTGGCCGGAGTAAAATATGCGCCGTCGATGCCGTCCCGAGTACTCTCGCTGCCACACTCGGCGCTAACCGCCCGAGCCCCTGCCGCACCAAACGACTCCCCTCTCGCCATCTCTTTTACAGCGTTTGCGTGCCCCTTGTACTCCTTCAAATCCTCGAAGTCGAGTTCCATCACATCGACGATTTCCTCCGCGAGGGTTTGCGCCCAGATCTGGTCCGGGCGCCGGCGGGGTATGAGGGTTGCGGCAAAGCGGGGGGGGAAGGTGTGCCGGTGCCATGAGGTGTGTGAGGAAAAGGTTGGGAGGAGCGGCAGGAGGGATTGGAAGGGTCGGAAGGTGCGGGGGAGGAAGATGCTTCTGGAGTAGCGCAGAACGAGTGGAGGCATGGTGTTTGGAGATAAGTTCGTGAGATTTTGATGGTAGAGGTGAGTGTGTAGAGGGTTTGTCTTTGGGTTGTGGGTTGGTGTGGGTTGGTGTGAATCGGTGCGCGAAGTGCGAAGACTGACGGGCGGGCGAATGAAATTGAGGCAGCCTTGAGCTTTTTTGCTTTAGGCTCATGCAGCTTTGGATTGTACTCTAGTGGACCCATAGAGATGAACTGTCTGCCAATTTTGTGTCGCGTTGAGGTCAACCTTCGACAATTTCTTCCTCACCTGGCCAGCACTACATAGCGCACTTTCAGGCAGAAAATGTATATATACACTCATACGCAACCAACTCCGTCAAGTCGTGAACGCCGACCACAAAATCTCAATATGTGCACGTATTATTCGACCGACTACGATATACGTTATACACGCAGGCGCAGCCCTGTCGACAACACCACCGTCCGCAACCACCTCACACGAACCGGACCGTTTAGTAGAAAAATCCGAGGATCTTTCCCGCGACGTGCTGGAGGTGCAGAGCAGATGCAGGTAGAGGAGAGTAGCGCGGGGGTTTAATGACGAAGGCATTCAGCAACACAAAGCGACGCGACGCACCTTCCGCCTGGCCTCCTCGTGGTCCATGATCCCGGCCGAGGTGGTGAGCACGATGAAACCGAACTGACGCGAGGGGAGCAGGTTGTTGATCCATTTCTCGATGGAGCCGAGCTTCACGTTGAAGCGGGGGCTGGAGGTTGGAGAGAGGACGGGTTAGGTTCCGTGCGACTTGCTCGCGGGTGCTCAGCGGAGCACGTACCTGATGACACCGCATTTGTTGAGGCGACCGGTGAGCTGCACGACAATCTTGCCGGCACGGTGGTCGTCGACGATTTCGAACTCGCCAATGTAGCCTGGCAATGACAACCTGAGCTCAACTACTGCTCCTTGATCCACAGTCTCGAGAGTAGCGTAAACGCACCGTGCTTCTGCATCACGCTGAGGAACTTGACAATGACTTTGCTCGAGGGCCTAATCATGACCTGGCGCTTGCCGCGCTTCTCGGCATTGTTGATGGCGTTGAGGCAGTCGCTCTGCGCGGTCATGACAAAAGGCGTCAGACCATGTGCACAGAGGGTGCTGCGCTCTCATTCAGAGAGGACCTTGGCCGTTGAAGTCTGCCGACCGGGAACTGAAGGGGGGCCCGCTTGAGTCGCTCGAGTGGTCTCGAGAGAGAGCTTGGCATCTCCAGATCCCGGGCGTCGATCTTCCGGCTGTGGGGTCCTCGAAAACTCACCAGAACGGAAATTCGGACCATGTTGAGGAATTAGAGAGGATGGCTGGAGATGCGCCCAGAGAAATGGAGGTAGCCATAATGGGGAAATATGAGTTTCATTACTAGGGCATTTTCGCACCTGGCTCTCACTCACGTTGAAGTGTCGTGTCCTGTGTCCGTGATACGATTCCAGACACGCCAAAAAGATGGGCCCAAATTGCGTCCGCAGAGAGATGAAAGTGAGTAGAATGGCACACGCGCGGCAACCGGAAGGGGGACTCACACAGATGGACGGATGGATGGCTGTTTGACTGACTTGTGGAAATGTTTTGTGGTGCACCGCAGGGGCGGCACCACGATTATGCGCCCTCCAAAATGGCACTCGAAGTTACCAACCCTTCATCGTAGAAGAAATGCTGTACGTATGGCGAGCTACATCTGAGACAATTTTTGAGCCTCGCGACCTCCACACCCAGACTCCACCTTATAAGCTGGATGAATAGTCCAAACTTGCACCCACTCGACGTGGAATTATGTAAATAGAAATCAATACAGCATTAAATCTAACACTTTAAATAGTTTACATCAAGTGGTACCAGTGGAGCAGTCATTCAGTGGTTGAAAGCCCAAGCTGTGAGCGATTCGTCACTCCGTTGTTAGAAAGGTCTGCATCCACTGGTTCAAGTCCCCTCCCACATTGGTAAAAATTCGACACTGTCGAACAACACCCTGTTCCACCTTCTCAGTCTTCACGCCCACCAACTGATTTGGTCCAACACCGTGCATTCCGCTAGCAGACGTCATTCCATTATATCCATAGAGCCAAGCAGGCGCGTACTCGACTCCAGTGTCGAGATCGACCACAACGGGTTCCTTGTCAACTGTCACTCGGCCTTTGGTACCGAACAGGCCGTTCTTTGGGCGAGAGTAGACCGTGACGCTCACGCGGTGGCCGATGGGAATGGGGCAGGGGTAAAGCAAGTTGTACGTTGGCATGGTTGGCTGCGTTGGAGGGAAGGATGGCGGTTGATCGACTTGGAGGCTGTGGACATGAACCGAGATCGGAGAATGTATCAAGACTTCTCTGCCCTGCGCTCACGAAGGCTCGACCTCACGTTGACGGTTTCGATGAAAGTTATGCCCTCGCCGCTGACCAGATTGTCTTTTATGGACCGGAATGGCTAAGGTGAAGCAGTTTCTCCACGTCAGGATGGCACCGCCACCTCTTTAGAACACTGATACTGTGAATATGGAAACAATTTCAGTCGCTCGATATGCGAATAGCCTGATGCAGGCGAGACAGAGGAGCGCTAATTCCCAGTTGCAAACTTCATCTTGGTTGAAATGCTGGGCGCTCTACTGAAATGTATGGTAAACCTAGCCTTTTGCCACCCTTGAGAGGACGACCAGACATAGATACTCCTATACTTCAATTCATTTCTTGCAAAATCTGGAAGTTGGCAGAGAGTTGTTACAAGATCGACCACTCGAGGTAATGGTCCGATTTCCTCCAAAGTTCAGAACAGTATTGTGATAAGAAGTCAATATAAAGAGCAGTGTGGAGTGCACGGAATTAAGGTTCGCTGTCTGCTTCGTTGAGGACGTTTTATGTTTTGCAAACCTGCGAAAGGGAGGTGATTAGATGGGTGACAATTGTCATTAAATGGTCTCAACATTGATCGGAGACGATAGCAAGCCCGACAACCTCATGAATGCAATGCCGTCGTCCCGTCGCTCTCATCTGGGCGAAGCAACCACCGCAAGGTGCCACAACAGGCCACTTGTCAACCTGGCATCAAAACCCGCCATCCCTCCTTGTTATGGCGCCATCAACCCATCCCAACCCGATCCCGCCCCTCGTCGCAACAATCTTGATTTCCCTCTCCGCGGTGCCATGTCTCTACTACGCCCCGATGCTGTTTCCGGACAGCGACACGACCGAGCTGTCGAACGGGGCCACCGTGCTGCCGTTTGTGGCGTTTGCGACCATGGCGTTCGCGATTGGAGGCCTCGCGGCAGTGGCGATCAAGCCTTACAAGAACGAATCGGATTCGTCGTGGTATCTGTACATGTTCTCCTTCATGGGATTCACGTCTGTCGTGTGAGTTGCCCGGTCCTTCCTGCCGGATTCCATGGATCGTCCTCACTCTCTCGGTCAGTGATCTTGTCCTGTCGCTCGGAGCGCTTGGATTGGTCGATCTGGGTACCTTCTACCTTCGTTCGGAGGAGAGACACCACTCGTCGTCGCACGGCGCCTTCCTGTGTTTCTGGGACGGCATATTCCAATTCTCCTGCCACCTCTCATTTGTGTACGGACTGGTAGTGGAAGGCGGAGCCTTTTGGCAACACAAGGGATACAGGGCAGTGGTATGGTGGTGGCTCGCGTCGATTTTCAACTCGTGAGTGGAATGAAACGACAGAGATGCCTTTTGGTGTGTGCGCATCGCTCCACACGTAGCCACTCGGGCACCCGAAGTAGAGATGCGACAACTCTCACTGATCGAACCTCACTTTCCAAAGGATGGGATTTATGCCCTCCGCTGCGATAGGTCTATTTGGCCTATACCTCGCTCCTTCGTTTGCCCTCAACATTCCTTGGCTCTTGTTTCCCCTCTCGGTTTTGTTCAAGCTTCTCGACACCCGTCCGAAACCTTCCGACATTACCCCGCTTCCCACTCCGAACGCCAAACCGTCGTTGCTCATGATCGCCTTCTTGGGTGCGGTCTTCCCGGTGGTCACCATAGCTCGCTGGATCGTCTCGTCGGGATCCTACTTTGCTTGGGCGAAGTGGTACTTGAAGAACGTTGAACCTGAGCTGGGGACCGCCGCCCGATTCCCTCTGGTCCAACTTATCGTCTACATGATGTGGGTCACACCGGCCTTCATTGGTGTCGCCCGTGCTCTGTGGGTGTACCGTCGCCGCAACGTCCGCGCGACAGAGCCTATCCCCATCTGGGTCCGAGATACCCTTGCAGCATGCTTCGGGTGCCTTGCTCAGGGCCAATGGTGCTATTTGGGATCGGCGTACATGGAGACGGAGTTTGTCAAGGTGGAAGGTTTCCGACCCGTCCCGAAGGAATACGAGTACACCTTCTGGGTGGTCAACCTGGGGCTCTTCGTGGCGCTACCGGCGGTGTGCTTTTCTTGGATAATGCGTCAGGAGTGTGTGGGGGACAGACAAGTCGTGGCAACGGAGAAGCGCCAAGTCAAAGAAGACACTAAACCTTCCGTGGCTGCCCCCGTGCCGGTTCCCCATACCAACGGTCACTCGAAGGAAGCACTCGACCCCGAGTTTGCTGAAGCGTACTTGAAGGCGTCCAAGGGATTTCTCGGATACTTTCCATGGCTCCAAGCGTTCCTCAATGAAGCACCTCGTGGACCTTACCCGAACCGGCTCTACGAGGATGCGCTCAAGGGGAAACGCGTCTTGGTAACAGGTGCGGCAAAAGTGAGTCCAAAGAAAATCATGTTTGCGGTGGACGTTGTTTGTGGATGAAAATTATACTTGCAGGGTATTGGGCGGGAACTCGCCTTGCTCTACGCCCTTCATGGCGCTCGCGTCTGCGTCGCCTCTCGAGATGTCGCAGGCCTGCAAAAGGTGACGCGGGAGTGCCTTGCTCTTCGTTCCGCTGC
>KQ965820.1:174723-190276 GCA_001574975.1 Gonapodya prolifera JEL478
TTCCTGCAGGTGAGTTCTGTGTGCGCTACAACATATTATGTATGTTTGATCATATATATACACGTTCCTGCAGTTTACAGGCTCGTGCAGCTCACCTAGGTTGTGTAGCACTTTGCACTTTCACTGTCAGGCATGAAAGATCTCCATGTGTGATTGTTTGAGAGATGGTACAAACGCTTGGGAGGTTGTCTGCATAGGTGTAAAGGCCTGCATTGCCATTGAACAAACACTTTATAAGTGTTGTAGTTTTTGGAAAATGCCATCAACAGGCTCAAATTGAAGATCTCGCTCTAAAGTGGACACAAAATATGGCGTTTGGTACAAAGAGGCTTAGTGACGGCTGGTCAAAAGCAAAGATTGATGAGGCTTTGACCCTATTGTATAGAGGTGAGTGTGAGTATTTTCCCACAGCATTTTCTAAATCTGCTGTTCCAACATAGGAGATTTTAATCATTGCACTACCTGCCAATCTTTCCTTGATTTGGCAGCTGAATTGTGNCTTGGAAGGTCTAAGCCTGGGAAGGATAAAGGCAATAAGTTTTGAGTTGGCCCCCAATTTTATTGTTCTAACTTGTTTCACCTGCACAGGCAAATCAGTTCAAGACAAAATACCCCAAAACTTGGCACATGTTGAAATTGATGGCTTTTCACCACCTATTGAGTCCCGTCCTGTACCTGAGGAGACTGCTGGACATTCAACCAAGTCTCAGGCTAAGACAGGTTCTGTAGTCTTTCCCTCCAAGCAGACAATTGCTGAGAATGCTCTCAGCAAACCTGTTGTTGTAGAGGATGAGGTATCACCATGTTTGAATTTTCCTTTTGCTTGTTAAAGCATACTTTGTCTCTTAGACTGAAGGCTCTTCTGGAAAGTCTGCAGTTACAACCCCCCAACTGGGTAACCATAACCATTTGTTGACCCTGTGATTAATTTGGCACATGAAACAACTTGGGCAGCTGATGTGACTACCTTCTGTGCTGATTATGAAGTTCATTGCTACACAACTTAGGTGAGCTGCACAAGCCTGTAATCTGCAGGAACGTGTATGTGTGATCAAATATACATAAAAAGTTGTAATGTGCATGGAACTCACCTGCAGGAACATGATGCCAAACTTAGGGCACGTCCTGCAGGTGTGCACATCTAAACCCGCGGCCACAGTAGTGGCACTGCAGCTAATACCCAACACTCATACTACTCTATATATTCCACATTAGTGGATGTCAGTGTGACATTCATGCTTCATCAATTGTATTGCATGTTCATTGTGAGGAAGTGGTTAGTATTGTAAGTATTTGCTGCAGCCTTGCCAACAACTATACTCAGCATATCACCCCTACAGAACAAATCTTCAGTTTTGCGGTCTGTACAGCAGAATTGCTATCAAGGTGCCCTCAAGGGGGATGGGATTATAATGGAAGTGAGTTAAATCTGTTTGAGGCACCTATGAGTTCATTGTTTTGAGGCTTGTCAATCAGTTAGGCTGTCACACCCACAACGTTTCTTGCAATCAAGTCTGACTATATGGCTGTTGGCTGCACCACATTCCACACTATCTATGTTGGTGAAAGTCCCACATCTACCAAGGCAAAGGAACTGGAGAATTTTGCCAGAGGTGCAACTATTTTAAAGACTGGGGATGTGATTCCGTTCCTTGTTGCTGTGAAAGGTAACCAGCCAGGGCAGTTCTCTTGGCCAAGTGNCCACTCTTGGAGGGTTCCTTTGGCTTCCAGTATGTTTGGACCTTCAAAATTGCACAAGTCAGAACATCTGGCAAGTCCTGCTTATGACTAAATGTGGAATCCTACTAACTTGTTATCTTCTAGAAAATCCAACCCAGGGTAAGAAGGGGCCCTCCATGTACTTCATTACTCAGATTTCAATTGCTGTGTGGACTGAAATCCTCCTTCTTGTACCAACACTGGTGACTCTGTTTTGGCACTAACTGCAGGGAGTGGATCCCTTGCAATGGCTTTTTCCTTCTCTTGGGCATCAAGTCTATGGCATGTCTTTGAGTGATGATTTACATGGTGGAGTTGACAGTCTTATTGCAAAGGGAAAGGATGCCTTTTCAAAGAATGCTGCATTGGCATTCTCCCAGTTTGTATCTTTGGTTTTGGTTTGATGTGGGCTCAGNCTAAATGTCTTGAATCTTACAGGTTGTATTGGAGCAACCAGAAGTTGTACCAATATGTTGCTCATAAATTCTGTTCCTTTGTGCCAGAAAAGTTCCCTTCAGAGAGGAGAGGAGGTGAAGGTGACCAAGACAAGGAGGATGAAGATAACCAACAGGATCTCTCCAAGCTGCCACAGGTTCTTTAAGATGGTACATGCCCTGTGGTTCCCTTTAAGGTTTTCATGTTCTGATTTGACATGTTGTGAAACAATTTATATTTGATGAGGCACTGCAGGTTGGTGGAGATGATGGAGGGGAGGAGGAGGACACTGGCAATGCAAGTGATGATGAACATGAAGGTGACAAGGGTGTTGGTAAGTCTAATTGATGTTTCCTGGTTGTATACAATCAACTGAACTTTGTTCTCATTTAAGTAGCAACCCCCCCCCAAGGCCCAATGCCAACTACACAGTATTGCTGTCACAGGCAGTACTTCAGGTGTAGTGACACGTTCTGGTGCTGTCACTGGACAGAAGAGAAAGAAGGGAACAGTTGATGAGGGAGCAGGATTAAGAGCTTGTCACTCTAGAAAGTAGGTTAGTAAGACTGTAAAACTCAATGAAGAAACCCAAGCCTTGTGCAATTTTCTCTGCAAGTGCAAGTTAATAATTTGAGTTCTTGGAAGTGGGGGTACTGCTACACAACCTAAGTGAGCTGTCATCATGAGAAGGTGTGCAAGCATCCCAAACAAAACTGCTGCAATATCCTCTACAAGACATTTCTTGTCAAGAGGATCATTTGAACAAGGGGCACTTGATGGGAAGAACCAGTAAATGATCCAACCACCACCCAAAACTCCACCCTGCAGGTCCACCCATGCCACAGTGTTTTCCCATATGATCCTGCCCCAGTGCTCCCACCCCATCTCCTTCACCCTGTAGTTCCAAAACCTGTGCATGATGCAACAGGCTCAATAGGCAAATCAGTCACGATGGCCACTGTTGCAGCCACAACAATGTGTGCCAGGAACAACTGCATGTCATAATTGGCCTGCTCAATTGTATCAAAGACATACATGCTTGCAACATACCAGCAGGGCACCATGTACACAGGTATGTGGTGCAAGGTGAATGTCAGCAAGAACTGGCCTGCATTGTACAATTGCCTGATTCCATTGACGTTGGCTGCTTCAATTCCAACGTATGCTGAGGCTTTGACAATGAGGCCGTAGAGGCATATGTCAAGAAGGCGTCAAACTGCCTGGCGGGACGTTGACACAGTGTGATGGACGCAGGAAGCAAAGAAGGTGATGATGGCAACCTCATAGTAAAGGTGCGTGACGGGGATGCCCTGTGGATCAAAATTAAGACTGAGCATGGGCTCTTTTGGATATTGGCTTCAGAGCTGCCAATTGCAACACATTCGGTGCGATTAGAGCGATTCGCAGCAAAAGAGGGAAAGTTGCACCTGTAACTAACCTTTGGGCTTCTCTTCTGCTTTGTCTGTTCATTTTCTAGAATGAACCTGAGGGGGAGTGGTGACAGGCATGAGGTGCTGGGAGGCACCACCTTTGCCAGTTCCAAAAGTTGTCGTTGAAGCATCTGACTTACCCCAGTGGTGCCCCTCATGTTCGACACCATCTTCCACTCGGAAGAATGAAGTTGGCCACTCCCAGACTCCCAGCAATATTACTTTCATTCCGTCAGCTATTTACATGGTTTGAAGTGGTATGGGGAATGGCAGTTGGTAAATACCACATTTAGCATAATAATAAACACATAATATATTGATGTCAATCTATACTGCTCTTCTCTTTATCTTCACCTGCAGTCCTTCTTTCTTACCTGGTGTAAGGGTGAGAAAGCAAACTCCCTCGTCCTGTACGCCGGTATCACATCTTGGAACCACCTCATAACGTCGCAGAAAATGTGCACAGAAAAGGCGCACTGAGTTACTAGCAAAGTTTTTCCCAATGCATTCACTGAAGTTGGTAACTTTGAGTCATTCATTAAGTTAGTGGAGGTTGACGACACAAACTCACCGTGATCCAGAAGAAAACGGAAAGTACGCCTGCCGGTTCAAGAGTTTTGGATAACCCCAACCCGTGTGTCCAGCTTTCTCTGAGATGACATGCTGATCATTCTCGTGGGACCATTCCTCGAGTGTTGCCGTAGAAGTTTCAAGCCAGCGATCCGGAATGAATTTGTTAGGTCGGAGCCATACTAATTGGAAGAGGAGACGGGGCATAAGCAAGCGTACTTTCAAACTTCACGACGTTAACCCACGTTGCGGACTTCGGTGGAGAGTGTGAAGAGAAACGATGGCCTGTTTTGGGGAATGTGAAACGATCGTAAAACAAGCGCGCAGAGCAACATGACCCACCGTTGTACCCACAGGAACATCAACACTAAAAGGTTTCCCATCGTTGTCGTGCGCGACAATAGTTCTGTCCTCGGGAAACTCTCTGAGAACCATCGGAGCCACAGGTCGTAACCTCAATGTCTCGTTAATGACCGCGCTGAGAAATGGCAGGGCGTTGATTTGACCAAGCGACATCGGCTTGGCCATGCCGTCTGGAAACGCTGCATCGAGCTCCGCTTGGATCTTGACAAGAGTTTCGGGATTTCTCAAGAGGAAATAGAGGACCCAAGCCATGGTAGCACCAGTCGTGTCACTCCCTGCCTCTTTGAGAATGTGAACCGTCGATTTGATCTCCTCGTCCGAAAATTTTGCGCCAGTTGCAGGGTCCACGCAGTCAAGAAGGATTTGCAAAATATCCACTGGATGTTCCCCTTTCTCGTTGAGTCTACGACGGTCGTGTATGACCTTGCTCAGCGTGTCCTTGTGCAGTTTGATCGTCGCACGAATGGGAAGAAGTTGGAGTGGGATGTCGCTCAGCGACGGGAACAGAACTTTCATTGCGTAAAAGTAAAGAAGAATACCCTGAGATGCTAAGAGAGGGTGGTGGCCTGGGAGAGAACAGATATGATGTCAGAAGCATGGTATTGTCGTGTGCTTTGACAAGTGGCAACAAGCACCTGCCTCAACTGTCCCAAATGACAGTCCGAATGCGGTTATTCCAATAGTGTCAAACGACATGTTCTGATTGGAGACTGACATATGTGATCGTTTCCGACGTGAACTTCATTCAGGTCTCACCTGGAAACACTCCAGCATGTTAACACTTGCCCAGCCATCTTCCGTGGGGAGTGTGGACACTTTCCGCTCAAATGATTCCCAAATAGTCAGAAGGAGCGGTTCCATATTCTTCAGGTGCCTGATCGAGAACGCTGGCATAATGAGCCGTCGAGAGCGTTTATGAAATGCCTTGTCACTGGTGATGAAAATGTTGTCTGGATCCTTGGGAAAGGGGAGTTTCCAGTAAACGGCACATATGTCGGAATACATGGGACGGCGGGAAGGACCGAGACTCACCGACTTGAGCAGTTTCATTTGGCCGTAGATTTCTTCTGGTTTTGGGAGGTCCCAGATTTTAAGGACCTGGGAGAAAGGAATTCCCATCTGCGCTTGTGCGACAAGGTTTGGAGTTTACCTGATGTACAAGCTCAGGGTCCGCGATGCAAATCTCAGCAGAACTCAACCTGCAGAGTTGAAAGAGGGAAAGCTTTAACACTATAGAATGAAGAACAGGAGGTCCTACCCACCGACATACACTCCCGTACTTCTGGTGCAATTCATTGTGCATCGCGCATTCCGTTCCAAGAGCCCCTGCGACAGCCATCCGTAATGGGATGAACATCGACCACACATCCCTCGACAGAAGACCCAGAGGTGACGCCAAGAACCAATCGAAGAGGAAGGACACGAAACTGGTCGCGAGAAGGAGAAGGAGGATGGAAATGATGTTGCTGATCGTGAAGATGGCCAGTATAGAGGCCATCATTGGTGCGGCTGGACGTGTTGGTGTGTGTCTCGGAAGGAGTGCCGCATCGACTAGCCGCAGGATCCGTCGCTGGACGGCACTGCACACATACATTTATATATCCGACCACTCCGCATCCCCACGCCTCCCGACGCTCCACACCCCAATCTCCAATTCTGGATCAGTATCGCCAAGATGGAAAGAAGACCCGCCTGCTCCTTTTTATTAGTGATGCCAAGCGATACGACGGATGGACGTCACCCATCACTCCTCCATCCCTTTTCTTTGCTGTCCAGCGACAGGTTTTCATTATTCTTGACGTAGAGTTTTTGATTACAAAATTACAAAATTACACCGCCCTCGAACTTCGTTGACAATCAGTCCACTTTGTTGTCCATAGTGACGCAATAATAGCGCCGAATTACATCCTCGTGCGAAAGACGAGTATCACAAACAACGTCCCAGAACGTGAAAAAACTGTGCGTCATAACGTCTGTTAGCCTGCTCCTGCCGCTCAATGCGCCGCCAAAGCAAAAGATCTCTCACTAATCAAAGTTGGACTTGATCCCTTTACTCAAATGGTGGATCCTGTGATGCTCCGCGTTGCTCAAATACGAGGGCGTCACGCTGAACAAAGGGAACCTGTAGCAACTGTGCTCCTCCACGGCCTTGACTGTGGTGATAGTGCAGTATATGGCTCCTGTGAACGGCGTCATCGAGAAGACGACACAGCCGATCGCACCACCGAGAAGGTTGACGACTGTCTCTGTGACAGAATGGGAGGGGCGACAGTTTCAGAGGGACGGACAAGATACGTACTGGTGAAGGAACGTGAAGGGAAGCGAGAGAGGCTCACCGAGTGGGTGCTCGTAGAATGCAGTGAACGCGTGGGTCTCGAGTATGCGATGGTGGACCGAGTGCACGTTTCTGAAAATCCATGGATTGTGATGCATGTACCTATGGAAGTGATGGGACAAAATCAGTGCTCCAGTGAAAGTGTTGGACGTTATACCTTTGGACATGCACAACTCGCACCCACCGATGGGCCCAGAATTGATATGTGCTCATGACCACGAATCCTCCAACCAATTTCAATACTAGAGTTGCCGGGTCCTCAATCCGGTTCGCTTCCAGGGGATCATGCGTGACCACCGCGAAAACTATTGCGATCGCCGCTTGCAATAACTGCTGGTGGAAAGCGCTCCACAAAACATCATCAAAGGGTGCCAGATTCTTTTCGAATATTCTTCGATCTTTGGACACGACGCGGTATTTGTCCAGAAAGGGAAGCGCCGGTGCCAAGAACTCCAGAAAGCAGCAGGAGAGCCAGAATGCGGCCAAGGGGGCGACAATTGACGCGATCTCGATTGAAGACAGCTGATTGAGTCCGGTTGACGCGAGGTCAACGTGAAGAAGCGACATGGAGACGGTGGGGTGCGGGGCTTTTCGGATTGGGAGGCGATTGTGGACCCCACGTTTGTACATCCGATCCCACCAATATATTACAGAAATATATGATCGCTTGTGCCTCCCTGACTGGAGACAGAACGCCATACGGCGCTGCTCAACGCCACACGCCAACGTTCTCCATCAATTCTTTGTGGGGTCGACTATTGCATTCAGGAGCTTCCGCTTGTTTGAAAACCCGCTGATTCCGTCAAGCTTAGTTGACATTATTGCAAGCCCGTAGTGAGGCACGAGCGAGGCGAGGTGCGAAGCTTTTAGGTTGTGGGAGCGAGGGAAAGCGGTGGCGGTATCGTGGGGACGTCTCCGTCATGCTGCCACTATATTTCGTGGACCCCACCCCGCCCCTGGTGACGCTCCTCCCCGTCACTGCAACTCTCGGGCAATACACAGAGGGCTGAAGACCGTTCGCCGGCCACAGTGCAAGGGGCTCCGCCGTTGGGTTTGTCCGCGCACCAGGCTCCACTGGCATCTCTCCCTCCCCGTGGTCCGCCCACGCGCGTTTCCGCTCCACCACATCGATTAAGCCCCTCTCGAGGTCCTGGCCCAGGTGCCCGCCGCCCGGATGCGCCGCGTCGAATGGAACCTGGACCCGGAACTCTTTCCGCCTCGCATAGGCCGAAGAAGCGTCCATGCTCACAGCCGAGAAGGAGCTCGGACGGCTCAGACAGCCCGCAGCCGGTTACTAGATGGACGATAGTTTAGATCTTTATGTATGAATACACCTGCAAGTCCGACCCGTTTTTCGATGCACCCCCCAAAACTAATCATGCCAAAATGCTTGAGTTACCATGTCAGCTCGCAACGGGCGAGCTCAAGGGCATAACCACACTGTTTTTTGCATTGCCCGCCATACTGAGTCGTGTCGCAAGCAGAGGAACACAGGGAAAAGGTGACTGATGAATGTCAAGACCGCAGAAGCACTAAACCGGTCACGATAACTCAATGTCAACGCGACGGCGCAAAGCATCGTCCCTTTTCTCCACCATCCCTTTCCTTCTTCCCCTCCTCTCCGTCTTATTTCTCCTCTTGGTGCCCTCCACATCCGCATCCTCGGGGGACCGCGATCCCCAATTCCAAAGCTGCCTCGATTCCCGTCGCGCGCAGCGATGCGAGGGCCGGTCGGAACGGCCGTACTCCCCCGCCCTCGCGCTGCGTCTCCTGCGGTGGGATTGTGAAGCGGACATCCGCTACGAGTGTATGTGGGATGTCACGGACTCGCGGACGGATCAGGGCCTGCCGGTGCTGCAGTACTACGGCAAGTGGCCCTTCTATCGCCTGTGGGGCGTGCAGGAGCCGGCGTCGGTGTTGTTTTCGATCCTCAACGGATACACGCACTACAAGGGGTGGAAACGGCTCCGGGAGGTCACCCCGGCCTCGTACGCGCTGCGGAACTCGCATTTAATGTACGCTCTTGTCAGCATCAACTCATGGGTGTGGTCGAGCGTGTTCCATTCGAGGGATACGTACTGGACAGAGGTGAGTCGATGGCTTGAAGCTGGAGGGTTGGGCGGGACACGCTCTCGTGTGCCAAAGTAGCAATCGGAAATGCGATCGTCAAGGATGCGCGAAAGTGGTGATGGACGGTCGTCGAGGACGTCAGCTTGGTTGAACGGAATTGTTCCCAACGAATGAAAGTAACGTCGGGTCATTCCATCCCCAGCGCTTGGACTACTGGTCTGCGGCTCTCGCCATCATGTTCGGTCTGTACCTCTCCGTCACACGCGTACTCAAACTGTACGTACCACGTCCTCACCGCGGGACGTCAACCCCCAACGGGCAAGGCCTGAGAACTGCCAATGGCACCTCCCACAGTTCCCCCCAACGCTCCTACCAACCCCTATACGACATGAACGATCCTTACATTGACCAAGACGAGGAAGAACCCATCCCGGACGTCTTCGCAATCATCTCTACCGCCATCTCCACCGGCTTCTCCTACCTCAACATATTCTCCTCCATCCCGCCACGACTCGCCCTCTGGCGCGCCCTGTGCATCCTCTTGTACACATCCCACGTCACGTACCTCGCCCTCCTCCCGCGCTTCGACTACTCCTACAACGTCATCGCGTGCGCCGTCGCAGGCGGCCTTGCCCAACTGACCTGGCTGGTCTTTGCGTGGCGGAACCGACACCGGGAGTACGCGTGGCGTGCCGCTGCGCTTGCGCTGGGCATGGGTGCCGCCATGTCGCTCGAGCTGGGCGACTTTCCGCCGGTCTGGGGAGTGCTCGATGCACACTCCTTGTGGCATGCCGCGACGGTGCCCATCGTGGTGGGGTGGTATGAGTTTGCGGCGAGGGATATCGTGCATGAGACGCGGAAGGGAAAGGAGGCGGTGTGGTGATGGACGTGACCGGGGGCATGGAGCTGAACTCTTGCGCGCGGGTGTGCCGAACGGTCGAGCGGTTTGTTTTTATACCCGAATAACGATTTTGATTCACGACAATTGTACAATATGATTTTGTTGAGGACGCTCCGTCATTTGGGCGCAGGTTCACGGCTGCTGGGGAGGTGTTCCTTGGAATAGGTGCAGATATTCGTCCAAATACACCAACCCCATTTCGTCGGTATAAAATGCATCAACGATGTCAAACTTTGGATGCTTGAAGCGATACAGGTTCGTGTAACTGTTCGCCTGGCTCCTCACCAGCTGTCTTTTCTGCGTCCTCGAACTGGATCCAGCCTTGCCTTCACGCCAGTCAGGTCCAATCACAAGTTTGACTTTAACGACCATGTGCCTTCCATCTTGTAGTCGTATCACCAAGTCCCCCTCACCGTCCTGAGGCCATCCAGGGGTCATACGCCACGGCAGCGCCACGACAGAACAGCCCAGGTAGTAGAGTTTCCGAACGAAGTGGTTGGTAAGGTCGCTCTCTGTGCTTATACTGTAAGGCCCCACACGAGGGTTTTGCCTAGACTATGTTGGTTCGGACCAGTGGTTAAATGATCCGTTTCGTTGTGGTGGACGAGTCTCGGCATCGTTTTTTGCACAAAATTTTGAATATCAGAAGTAGCGCAACTGCGATGACAATGATAACCTTGGCGAGACGTTCACGTCTCCACGCACAGTCACACGTTCCTCTGGAACGACCAAACTCACCACAATACCAGGTGGTTCATCTTCGTGTACTTTCGCTTCATCGTTGTGTTCTGGAGCCCAACGATTGTTGCCGTGTGCGTTCACATTCGTTTTACCAGTGCTGAGTCGTCACTCTGCAGTATCCCGACAAAGCAAAGACGTCCACAATTGTGAAACTCCGATTAGTCCACGAGTCTCGAAGCGCCGAATGGAACGCGGCTCTCGGGGGATGAGGAAGAGAAGAAAAGAAGAGTTTGTTTTGGTTGAAAGGAGGCTGCGGTCAGTCGGTGTCCCTAATTTATCCATCCGAAACATATCCTTTACTCGGTCGCTGCCATCGCTCAGTTCCCGTGCCACACAGCTGCGCCATGTCTTCCGCATACGGCGTCATCACACGTCCCTCCGCCACAGTCGATCTGTCCACTATCCTTCCCGTCCACGCATCTCTTCGCGAACTTCTTAACCTCGAGATCCGCGATGGCGAGACGTACCCGCAGGAGACGGAGCTCGATCCACAGCGGTTTTCGGCGTACTTCCTGTCCTACGACGCGTTTGCCGCACGGGATGCAAGTAGTGGAGAGCTCTTGGGCTGTTTTTACATCAAGCCGAAGTTTCCAGGGAGGTGCTCGCATGTGAGGTTCCCAAGTCTCGTGGCACTTGAGAGGATTGCAATCACGAAATAACAATTCGGATTCGACCCAGATATGCAGCGCTGGGTTCCTCTCCATGCCGGCGCACCGGAATCGTTTGGGGTGGGAAGAGCAGTGAGCCGGGGTGGGGGAGGGAAGTCAAGTGACGGAGGCCCAAGTGTGAAGCTCCACCGGAGACAGCAAGAGGCGAACACCCCGCAGAGAGGAGGACCCATCCCGGAGCGATATCGAGGCTTAAATGCGAAGCCTTGACCGGCGCTAGCAAAGGACAGGAGCGGAGCGAGGCATCTGTCCGAGGGGTCTGTCCCACACGGAGAGAGCATATCTATCGCGGAGCGATTTCCTCCGCTGGAGGCGTATATCCCACACGGAGGGAACATCAAGTTCCGACGCGGAAGTTCCATTTGACCTTGGCCTTTTTCTTGTCCCACCTCATTCTCCCACTCCACCCCCTTCTCCCACCCGCCAGCTCCACATCGCCTTCCTCCTCCTCGCACCCACCCTCGGCTACCGCGCATCCATGTTCAACCTCGTCTTCGAATCCAACGAGGCCTCCGTCCGTCACAGGCGTTCGTTCGGGTTCAGAGAGATTGGGCGCGTGCCCGAGGCGGGAAGACTCAAGGTTGGACCGGGGGGAAGTGAGGTGTGGGTCGATGCGATACAGTTCTATTATGATTTTATCGGGTGGGAGCAGGGAGGTGTGAATGCAAAGCAGGGACGGTGACGTTGGTGACTGTGACTTTTTTTTTTGTGACTTCCTCACCCGTCCATACCTTTTCTTTCCGCCACGATGACAACGGGCTATTACTGTGTAGTGCCAGAGCTTTTGAATAGACTTGAGTAGACGAAGGCGAAACCGAGAATGGGGTGACCCGCCAAAGACGGAGGAATTTGAATCAATTAAACGTTCTTGCATCGCTTAAAGAAATTGGAAGACACGTATCATATCCGTATATTTATGTTTTTTCCTCGCCTTGGCAGAAGGACTGTGGCCAAACGAAAGTTGTGTGGGAGGGTGAGATGGAAAGCACTTATGCAGGCGGGGGAGCTGAGCGGGTACGCTTCAATCGCTCGAGTTGTGGCCGTCGCGGTGGAACGAATCACCCGCTCCTGTCTCCTTGATTGATTCAAGAGTGGCAAACGCAAGAGAGGCTCCAAAGCCTGCGACACTTGCTCTCGAAGAAAGGTCCGATGCGAAGGGGGGCAGCCTTGCATCAACTGTAGGCAGAACGGAGTAGATTGCACGTGGGAGAAATCGTCTCTGAAGGTGAGAGGGACATTGGTTTGAACCCAGAATCACCATCTCTGTATCCGCATGCTCCCTCGATCAGCGGGGGCCTAAAAAGGGCCAACCATCGCCCTTCTTCCGAAAGCTGAAGCGGCTTGAAGCACTCGTCGCGGCGTCTCTGAATGCCAATGCGAGTCTTGCCGATGAGGCGACGCTGAGCAGCTTCAGCGGAACCACTGATCTTGACCGGCTTCTCGCCATTTTGGACACCTCCCCATCTGACGCTACTCAATCTCAACATGCTCCCGACATTACGATCGACCCCGGGATGAATCTCTACATTCCCGAGTTGCTTGGGACGTTCGCATCTCCAGGACCCAACTTTCCCCTCTTGGAAAAGGAACTTCACAACTCCTTTTTTGCCCCTGATACCATTGCGTGGCCACCTGCTGGCTTACCTCGGCTTCAGGATGGTGGACGAGCGCTGTTTGGAGTGGATTCAGTTGCGCCGGAGGAGGTGGGGAGTACCTTCCACTTCGAACAGGGAGCGGATGACGCTGAAGCGTCCCCAAGTGTTAATTCTGACGGTTCGACTCTGGACAGGACGGGGACAGACCAAAGGACGTCTCCCCCAAATCCCAGTCCGAGTTTGGAGGAAGACGCATCAGAACGGAAGGGGATAACGGGACTCCCGGAAGGACTTGAGCATCTGCTGCTCTACAGTTACTTGAAATATGTCACGCCACAAATTCCAATCCTCCACGTGCAAACAATTGTGCGAGAGTATGTCGGTCGTCGTCTCGAAAAGGTGTTACTGCTGTGGTAAGTTCCCCACAGTGAAGAAGGCAAAGGGGAGACGTTCACGGCAATTTAGTATGTTCGCGCCTTCAGCGACCTATGTCACTGATTCCCGGCTTCATCCAGAATTCATCTTCGAAATGGCCCATGCAGAGTTCAATGCACGCCTGGAAGAGGGACCTTCGCTCACGTTGATGCAATGCATCTTGCTTCTCAATTTTTGCACAGCAATTGCTAGCTCACGTGGGTCTATGACGTGGATGTATTCCGGAATGGCAGTGCGGATGGCATATGAACTGGACCTTAACGTGGACCCCGACGATTTGGCGAATGGTACCTTGAATTCTACACCAACGATTCTCTTGGCTTACGCCACCCGTGATGGGACAGTCCAGGACGCGAAGCGGTGGAATTGGATCGAGAAAGAGACCCGTCGCAGACTATGGTGGGCAGTCTATGTTCTTGACAAACATGGCGCGCTTATCTCATCGCGTGGATCAATGATTCGGGAGAGTGAAATTCGCACTCGATTGCCTTGCCATCAAATCCTTTGGGAAGCTATTGCGCAACACTGCCCTGGACAAGGGAATGGCAGTGTGGTATTGGGAGCGAGCGTTGCTGATGTGTTGGTGCTTGCGGAGGCACGGCTGCCGGAACTTCGAGGTTGGCCAGAGTGCGTAGTGGTGGACGAGATCCACATGAGTTGGGAAGATGTGTTGCTCCGGATGCCTGAGACAATGGCGGCGAGATTGAAAGTAGAGGACTTCGACGGTCCTGGACTCAATGCCGATGTCGCTCCCACTCTGGGCTGGTCAAGACTCACTCACGACGTACGTCTGACGCTTGACCGGTCCCGACCAGGAATGGTCTCGTTCCCAGAGAGGAGCGACCCGTTTGCGTGGGTCATCATTCTGGAGAACATTTTTGGCATGGTAAGCGGATCTTTCAGCGAATTTGATCTTGATCAATTCAATTCCATTGTCAATTTTAAGGTGGCTGAGTTCCAGTCGGACTGTCTTGCTAAAGCCATCGATGTCTTTCGCCAGCCGGCAACAGTGGAAGAACAAGCAGCGGTCACTCGACTTCGCCACCTTGACCAGACCCTCAGTGACTGGCAGCGAAGTCTGCCTGCGTGGAGTGTTCACTTTACAGATGGATTCTCTGAAGCTTTAATTGGGAACACATCTGCTGTCACGGGAATATCTCCTTCTCATGTGCAGAAGCTTGAACGCCCCGCATTCTTCTTGCTCTACTTGCAGATACTGTTTCGCGCTGCTTGTATTGCTCTCCACCGACCGCCCGACATTTTGACAATTGCACGTAATGAGTATTGGATCCGAAGTGAGAGCTTCGTCGTCGCCTGCGTTCATGCGGACGAAATGTCTAAGCTGGTGGAGCTTGCCATGGTGCACGATGAGAATTTGACCTTTTTGGCTCCGTTTGCGGGCTATTGCATCTTTCAAAGTGCAGTGGTACAGCTCGTCCAACTGAAAGCGTTGGGAATTCCATCTTCAGTTTCTTTGTTGTCACCTGATTTGATTGAGCAAACGAATTGGAGAATTCGGATCATAATACGGGCACTGGAACTGATGGGGAAGCGATGGAAGAACGCCAAAAAGTTGGCGGGATTGGTGGAAAGCTTGTCCAGAACAATTGTCCATATGCATAGTTAAATTTTGAGTTAAAATTTGAAATTGAAGAGGAATCCCCCATTTTGTACATTACATGCTGAGTAAGTGGGACTGTGGTGAAGTCGGGCCGAGGTCAACCGTGAATCATTCCAGGCATCAATCGTCCTCCACAGCTGCCATGCCTCCCAAAGCGCGTGCACGCGAAGTTTTCAAGGATCTCAAGTACTTCAACGGCGTGCCAGGTGCGATCGGCCCTCGATTCTACTGCCGCGCTTGCCTCGACGGTTTCACTTACACTTCAATTAGGCACGCACAACGCCATCACCGACGGTAAACGCCCCCATCTCGTCTCACTTCACCTTTCCTTATCACCTTTCACCTTATCGAACCCTTGTCGTGGGCCCCGCAGTCCCCGGAGTCTCGGTCGGGTTTTGTAACGTCCGCAAGACGCTGTCCAAAGCGGACGGCACGCCTGACTACACGCTGCGTGTCGGCGAGGGGCCTATCATCACGGGCGTGACTGCGATTCTGCCACGNCCAAAGGAGCAAGCGCCGTTGCCGGTTCTGTGAGTGCTAGTGACCGGTTGGGTGAAAGTGACTCTGATGAGAATCGNNNNATGGCAGCGCCGGGATATTTTCGTTTAATGGGAATGGAGAGCTTACGGGCTCGCACTGGATCGAAGAAGCGGGGCAAGTGAGTTCTTTG